>CM060066.1:8951748-9359248 GCA_030533445.1 Cyprinodon diabolis
TGGGAGTGGGGCTCGAACTTAGAACCTCAGGTTTAAAAGCTCTATGCCTAACCACCAGTGTATCGGCTGATCCCCCATTAAAATACAGCATGATCCTATTTTCCTGAATCCACAGCAGGTGTGAACCTAGAGAAAAGTTAAAGTTAATGATAGGGATTTGATTCAGATTGTTTCACCCAAATGTTTAAGTCATTTGAAAAACCTGACCGACACTACTAGCAGCTTATCAGAAGTGAATAAAATTCGCCTCATGATTCCAAGGGATTAGGAGATTAATGGACATCCATTCTGGACTTGGTTCTCCGATTGGAGTAGAGGATAAGGGTTCCAATCTTTAACAAAAGAGTATTCGTCAATGTTTTCCATTTATTAGAGGATTACATCTCATCCTGCCTGGGAAAGGTGACTGCAAGTCAGACATGTTCACAAGTCATTTTTTGCAAGTCCAAGTCAAGTCTCAAGTCTTGAGAGCTCAAGTCCAAGCCAAGTCAAGTCCAAGGATAAGGGTTCCAACCCTTAACCAAAGAGTATTGGTCAATGTTTGGTCATTTATCAGAGGATCACATCTCATCCTACCTGACTGCAATGTGAGAACTTGCAGGTCTATATTCTTATATTCTGTAGGGGTTGTAGCTCTCATCAGTGATACTTATTTGATAGTGAGGATATAATCTCATTAAAAGTACACACTTTTTGAAATAAATTCTCATAGTTTAGTTTTTTTTTTTGTTTTTTACACCACAATAACCTTGGATTTTAAAAGCACATTATAAATGTCTTCATTTTGTGTGGAGTAAATTTTCATCTCTTAAAAGAGTACATTACCCTGAAAAGGACAGCATGAGTTAATAAAGAGAAACAGAACCACTGATATCTCTGAGAGAAGCTGAAACAGCTAATGCTGAATTTGTTGTATAAGTCCTGAAACCTCCTAGCTGATGAGTAAATCTGATTTTATAGATCTGATTCAGTTGAGCATGTTGGACCAGAACCTTTTCAGGACTATTTTGGTGTTCCTCAAAGCCCTTTCACTTCCCACAATGCAACTCGACCTCATACTTTTAGCAGCAAGGTTATGCAACACATTATGCAAGAAGCGACATACAGCTGCTGGTTTCAGGTGGACATGATCAGTAAAGGAGGTCTAACAGCCCTCTTCTCTTTACTTCACTCACCCACAATTTTATTTTCCACTTTCCAAACTGATGTCATATAATCTCTGGACTTTTGGTTAAAGCTGACACTCAGTATCGGAAGAGTCACCTTTAACAGGTTTATTAAACAAGTAAAAGCAGACATTGAACACGTATCCATGCCTCTTCCTGACATTTGTCATCTGATGCATACATAGATGAAATAATAGGTCTTAAAGCAGTGTTTCCTTCGGGTTAACTTAGAAGAACAATAAGCTTTTACCAACGTTTGTGAAATGAGGTCGTCTGTTTTTTCAGGCACGTCTTGGCACAGTAAACATCCCCAAATAGGTTTTCTTTCTGCACACCTGTGTGTTTGCAGCAGAAAAAACACACATAAACTCATAAGAGGAGAGATTTTTAAAGCAGGAGGAGATGTTTAAACAACTGAAGGGGTCACCTATTGCGACTTTTACTGATTCATCTCTCACAGGGAGCTGCAATGACTCAGCACAGTTTTGTCTGAAAGAATGACTTGAGGAAACTCATCAAAAACTGTTTATTTTACTTGATCTCAGTCCATTTCTAAATATATTACTGCTAAAAATGAAATATATAACCAATAATAATAATAATATACAATAAAACCATGTAGACAGATTGATTGAGAGACCTTTAAAGGTAAAAACACAATAAAAAACCAACAAAAGGTGTTTTTTTTAAACAGTAAGTAGCGATGAGGTTCTAGAGTCAGCAGGTTGACTTTGTGCTGTCGTTATTATTTTTCTAAAAAGGCCTCACATTTTCCACAAGGAAATAATTATTTTTCTTTAAAAGGGAAACGCTCCTCATTTCTGGCACATGGATCGAACATGGAGTATGTCAACCTGCAGAGGTGGGTATTTTACAGCTACAGATTAAATGTCAATCTTCTTTCCCAAGTTCAGTCAGAACAGTTTACCAGCTTATTTTTAGGCTCTCACCTTACCATAATTTGAATCTGCCAAAAAGACGTAATTTTACCTCAGGTGAAGAGCTATCCCTTTATGTGGACTTTGAGATTAACGCTTAATTGGTATATCATTTGAGTAGGTGAAACTTTACCTCTATCAGTGTGTTTCGAGTACTGCATGAAAAAGGACTTGATTCGTTCAGGTTTAAACACAGCCTTACAGTGTGAATCTGTCCTGATCTTGGCACTGATGAGTGGCTTAATATTTCATTTCATTCATCCACCTAGCTCCACCCAGTTTCTCATCACTGTTCATCTTATCCACCTGCTCCTGCCTCTATTTAAGCTGCTTGCTCTGAGTCATTGGTGCCAGATTTTTTGAGTCTTCGGTGAGAGTTCTCTAGCGTTCCTGTTGTTCTAATTGCATGATCCCGACCAGTTCTGCCCTCTGACCTTTGAGAATGCCTCTTCCTGTTTTGGATTTGTTTGCCTGATCAGACTCCTGCTGGTTTCTGCTTGTGGACTGAACGTGGATCTGTCTTCTGACCTCAACTTGGATTTCCCCTCAGCACCTCTTCCGATCTCAGATCTTCTGGTCTGGACTCCTGTTAACCTCTTCGATCCTGGCTCAGGCTTAGTCTTCTGGATTCTCTTTCCGTCCTTCACCTTTTTTGGTCTGCTTGTCAGCCAGTTCGGCAGTCTTCAGGCATCCGATAATCTCTCGGCTGCATTCGCAGCATGCTATTAATAGACATCCGGCTGGACACTACTCCTTCTTCTGGGAACAGACTGAACTCTAAATCCAGGTTAGTGACTCACATGCTCGTAATCGCCCTCCATCAGATCTACATGGTCACTAACTTGAGTTTTCCTTTTAAAGACATTCTGGCATTTGACGCCTTTGTTTCTGAGTTCCAGATCCAACGTACGTCAATAAACGTTTTTTGTAAATCACACTGATCTTTCTGCTTTCAATTCTGGGTCCTCACCTCTGAGTCCTGACAGAATCAATCAGCGCTTCATTCGTACCCTGGGTTGAGACAGGGAATAGGTGATATTAACCACTACTAACTCTTATTTGGAGCGAATCATAGCCTGATTTGTACAACGAGTGAGTGAACCATCACCATCACATCCCGGTATAATTCACTCACTGATTGTTATTGTAATAGAGGGTGAATCAGCACCATTTCATGACAACATCCGTCTGCGTTTATACAGTAGGTTAGCTTGCCAAAGCTAACTTTAACCAGTGGCTTTAGCTCTCTTTAGACATTAGCTCCAGGCAATTTTTAGCTATTAGCTCGAAGCGACAGATGATGGTGTGTGAGTCCTTGAAAGCAGAGGTTCCTTCTCATTTAAACTAAAAGGATAAAGTAATGAGTCAGTTAATGATAGGGATTTGATTCAGATTGTTTCACCCAAATGTTTAAGTCATTTGAAAAACCTGACCGACACTACTAGCAGCTTATCAGAAGTGAATAAAATTCGCCTCATGATTCCAAGGGATTAGGAGATTAATGGACATCCATTCTGGACTTGGTTCTCCGATTGGAGTAGAGGATAAGGGTTCCAATCTTTAACAAAAGAGTATTCGTCAATGTTTTCCATTTATTAGAGGATTACATCTCATCCTGCCTGGGAAAGGTGACTGCAAGTCAGACATGTTCACAAGTCATTTTTTGCAAGTCCAAGTCAAGTCTCAGGTCTTGAGAGCTCAAGTCCAAGTCAAGTCTCAAGTCTTGAGAGCTCAAGTCCAAGTCAAGTCTCAAGTCTTGAGAAGGCCTGTCGCAATAATCAATTAATCGCACAACAAATTCTAATCACTTGATTAATTAAAAAAAGTGCAATAATTTTCGTGCTTGCTTGTTTCTCCTTGCGTTTTCATCTCCGTCACTGAGACGGTATAGCTTAAAGGTCGCTATTTTATCTATGAAATTATCATTATCTCTAACTGCTAAATGAAAAATACAATTTAAAAAAGCACACGCAAAAAAATTTTCCAGATAAATTTTGCATTTTTAGTTTTTTTTCTTTAAAAAAAAACTATTTTCTTACAGTATTTACCTGACATTTGTGGTTACAACTTTTTCTAGTTTTAGCAGTAAATGTTTGCTCTTTTATTTTTAAGTGTAAATGAGAACTGGGGGAAAAAAACAATCACAATCCTGCCTTTTATTAATACATATGAGGTTAGCAGCTACAAGAGATAAAGAAAAACCCTAAACACACAGCAGGACAATAACAATACTTTTATAAAAGAAAGATTGTGGCAATAACTTTTTGTAACTTAATGACTTGGCAGGCAGTATTTTCAATTCAATTCAGTTTATTCATTTAGCGCCAATTTACAACATTATTCACAACATATTTCTCCTCTACCACTGCCATGAAGCTTTTAAAGCTGGGCTTGTCGATCAAAGACAAGGGGAGGTTGCATGAAATAATAAGGTCCTGAATTATTGCCTTATGTCTGTGATGTCCCTGGCTGTACACCTGCACTGCACTGTGGCTGATAAAATTAGATGTGGTGGACCAAGCATTGTGTATTTTTTTCTAAAGAAGCTGCAGTTTGCAGGTTATTATGAACGGTGGCACCGAAACAGGGGGGGTAATCATCGCTTCCATATCTGTATGGGTTGCATGCATGCATGCGCACAGGGCATATATGTCACGTACTGTTGCGTCAGTTACGTCAGTGTGTTGCACAGGGAAAAATATGATTTATGGTTTTCTTTCATTTAAATGTTAGTTTTATGCTTTGCATGTTTGGAGAGGAAGATATGATTTGTTTTTCTTTGTATTTTCTTCTTGAGTTTTGCATGTTTTGATGTTTCTTTTGTATATGATTGTTTTCCTTTATTTTAGACTTTTGAATTTTTCCTGCATGTTGGGTTGTTTTGGTTTGTTTTTCCCTTGTGACAATCCATGCGCACTGGACTGAAGTAGTTGTCTGAGGAGGCGGAGTGCATTAATTGCGCTGCGTAATTGCTGCGCTCAGGTGTGAGCAAGGGCTGATTAAAGCCGACATAAAAGGAGTCTGAAGGAAAGGAGAAGGAGAACGGAATCTGCAGGTGACAGAGACGGACGCGCTGCCGGGGGAGAGGCAGGCGGGATCCATGCGCCAGGAGGGTGCACAGATGGCCCAGTAAGGAGTACTGCCTTTGCCTGTAAGTAGCGCTCCCCCTCGCTTAAAGCATAAACAGGAATATATCTTCCGACGGGGTTTTAGCACGTGGATGCTGGCGTTCTCCTTGCTTCTCTTTTTAGCTGGATCGGTCTGGAAAGGGGTGTGGCACGCCAGGGAGTGGAACAGTGCCGGGGCGCCGCAGAGTCAGCTGTGGATCAGCCCGTGGGTGCTCCAGGCCGATCACTCGCACTTCCAGCCTCTGATTTTTAAGGAAAACTCTTGAATTTTAGGTTTTATCAGGAGAAGAAAAGGACTGTTTTGTTATGCCACTTTTGCTGTGGCTTTTTGTATAAATAAAACCCTTGAATTTGAGTGCTTCACGGTTTGGGTCTTTGAATTGTTTGCTCTCCCTTGTGTCAACGACTGTATGTGGGGCCATACCGGCCACAAGTGCTACTTTTTTATTTTTTTACCTCTTCTGTGTGCGGGTAAGGCGAGCGGCGATCAGTCAAGTTAGTAAAATAAAAAACACTTGAATAAAATATTGTTCACAAGTCAGAAATCACAAGTCTCAGTCGAGTCTGAAGTCATTCAAATGCAAGTCTAAGTCGAGTCTGAAGTCATTAAATATGCGACCTAAGTGCGACTCAAGTACGAGTCACAAACTCGAGTCCCCATCTCTGCTGCAAGTTATTGCAAAGGAGAGCCTAACATATTGTAGGTGTCATAAACGGGACAGATGGACCCAGTATTCAAGGTGAGACAGCCAGTAGGAAAGTTTTAAAACATTTATTAAAACAAACAGAACAGAACAGAAGCATGCTGCTGTGAAACTGCGGCTTGCGGATGCTGCAGGAAGGGAGGCGCCGCACCGCCTAATCACTGACACTCTAGTTTAGGGAGAAACACAAGTAAGTGACCACGATCATCTGAACAGGAAATGATTATCAGAGTGAGTCACTTGCATGGTTTAACAGTTCAGTCCCTCCTGTCAATCAAAGGCAGGATCAGCCGATACACTGCCAACGAGAAACGGCCCTCAGCAATCCAGAGCGTCCCCGAAGCAGCAACCCCAGCAAGCAAGCATGACTCCAATTCAGGACAGGGATTCAGTTCAGACTGAAGTGGTACTGGAATCCAGGAGTCCGCAAACTGGTCAGGGGTTCCAATCCACTCAGGAATGGACAGATCTGGGTTCTAGGAGTCCCTGAGAGTGTGAAGGCAGGTTTAGAGTACCGTGCATCGAGCATCCAGATCAGACAGAAACGCAACTGGGAGGCAGAACCCAGCAGGAGTCTAACCGTGGTTCAGGCGAACAGATCAGGCAGGGACAGACTGGGCCAGTGGGTGAGAGGGGACAGAATCAGGAAAACAGAACCCCAAGGCAAACACTGAAACGCACTCACCAATCGTTAGGGAATAACTTGCCTGAGGGCACTGGCTGGAGAATAAACCCACTGGAACATGAACCTTGGAAATAACTAAAACTAACAAAACTGACAGGCAGGACACTAAAAGAAGGCAAACAGGGAACAAACATTAAACAATGATCGCTTGGGCTGAACCGAATATAAAGCAACAGACGCAGGTGGATGAGTTGAGTGATAAATAGAAAACCGGACAGCGTTAGGCAGGTGATTGAAATGAACAATTAAGGTGAGCTATCAGGCCAGATCATGACTGTAGAATTAGAGGGGCTTTTGTTCAGATTATGGATCGGTGGATTATATCTTTATCCTTGTAGAGCTATTAGGGAGTTTAAAATAAACAGTTTTTAAAGTTCATGTGTGTTTTGATGCTAAAAGAGAGATACTAGAAAAAGGCTTACAAGTGTGTCATATACAGGCTTTTGTAAGTGGTGTTGTTGTAGTTTCGTGTACCAGGGATACTTTGTCGTGCTATCAAGTCCTTTTGGAATAAAAACAAGAGCTCTTTCTTTTGCAACAGGTGAAGTCTCTCTTCTTGTCTATATTCAGATAGTCTTAGAAGGTCTTTGCTTTGGATGATGTAGAGTAACTTCTTTGTTGAGATGCACCAACCTGTTTTTCCAATCCAATCTGATACGATATCTGAGCTGATCCTGATCTGATTCAACTCTTGTGCGTGTTAGTGAAGGCTTTAGCCTTGACATAAACCTTCTTAAAACAAACTAACAAGGATTTAAATGTACTTCATGTTATTCAAAAGAAAGAAACGAAAAGTAAAAGAAAGAAAAGAAAAGAAACAACAATTCAATAAAACTACCCAAGTTAAGGTGTCTAATATTCAATCTAGCTAATTGGTCAATATTGGAGCTGATATCCAATCCATGTATCGGATCGCTGCATCTCTACTTCTTTGGTCGGTTGGTATATTTGGGCCATGACCATTTGTTTAGGCACATGTGCATAAAGCATCCAGACTAATCATATAAAATGACAAAGATGCTGATGTGGAGGGTTGTCTCAGTAGGTTGCTCAGTCTCTCTACATATTAGGATGCATCCAGACTGGAACAAAAAATTCCAAAGAAGCCATAAGGACTGACCCTCCCTGTATGTATTACATGGACCAGTCTAGAGCCAAAAAATGGGAAACTATTGTACTCTATTTGACAAGGGAGGGGACGGATTGTTTTACTGCAGGCAGCGGTGGTACAAGCAGGGAGCTGAGGACTGCATGGCGCTGATTGACTGAGGAGCAGGGATGTAGGCGGGTATTCAGCCTTAAACACAGATAGAGAGAAGAGCTGATGGTGCATAGTCTCTGATTTAATGATGGTGTTCTGAAAAAAAAATTGTTGACTAAAGCCGACGGCTACATATTGTTCCTGTGATCTCCTCATCATCACAAACAAAGACTTAATGTTGGTTGATTAGAAGCATCTGTAATCTAAAGAAGCTCTTCACATCATCTAACCACCAGCAACAAATTGACGACTGTACTCTGATTATAGGGTCCTAATGGTGTTTTTTTTGTCATGGAATTTTGTAACCACTATATATTTCAAAGTATATTTATTTTTGTTCAGTAACATAAAAGCATTATTTTTCTGCTTCTTACCTGTTTTTTAGCAAGAGAAAGGTGCATGGTGCAAACATATGGAGTTTAGAAAATTGCATTTACTTCATTGTTCTTTTATAACAAACAAAACACAAAATCCCAACATAATTGTATTGCAACTCCCTACCATCAGACAGACATGGATAGCAAACAATGATTTAAAACTCCTTTTATAGCCAAGTCAGAATGCCTTTTTTAAAGTCATCTAGAAACATAATTCTTGACTATATAATTTGTCAAAGTTATTTTCCCTGTTTTTCATTTTTGATTCAAAGAAGTTCCTTCACCTTAGGAGACAGCTACATCTAGCTCCTAATCGGGTTTTGCAACATGAATTTAAACAAACTTGGATGGATGGATGGATGGATGGAAAAGTGGATGGAGGGAGGGAAGGGCGGATGGATGGATGGATGGATGGATGGATGGATGGATGGATGGATGGATGGATGGATGGAAAAGGAGAGATGGATGGATGATGGATGGATGGATGGATGGATGGATGGATGGAGGGAGAGATGGATGGATGATGTATGGATCAAAAAGTGGATGGAGGGAGGGTAGGGCGGATGGATGGATGGATGGATCGAAACGTGGATGGAGGGATGGAAGGGCGGATGGATGGATGGTTCGAAAAGTGGACGGAGGGAGCGAAGGGCGGATGGATGGATGGATGGATGGATGGATGGATGGATGGAAAAGTGGATGGAGGGAGGGAAGGGCGGATGGATGGATGGATGGATGGATGGATGGATGGAAAAGTGGATGGAGGGAGGGAAGGGCGGATGGATGGATGGATGGATGGATGGATGGATGGATGGATCGATCGATCGATCAAAAAGTGGATGGAGGGAGGGAAGGATGGATGGATGGACAGATGGAAGGATGGATGGATGGATGGATGGATGGATGGATGGATGGATGGATGGATGGATGGATGGATGGAAAAGTGGATGGAGGGAGGGAAGGGCAGATGGATGGATGAATGGATGGAGGGATCGATCGATCGATCGAAAAGTGGATGGAGGGAGGGAAGGATGGATGGATGGACAGATGGATGGATGGATGGATGGATGGATGGATAAAGAAACTCTTTCTGACTTCATATGCAAATTAAAGGTAAAAATAAGCTTCCAGGCTGTTTTGTTTTTATTGCATTCCAAACAAACTTCTGGCATGTTTCTCTAGATGTACATTAAAGTATTTGCCATCAATCATCCAGCACTTTAGGCTGAATACCTGCAGTAATTCAATAGAATATGATCCAAACGTTGGAGGTAGTATTGCTTATTTAATTTAAGAGCATAAATTACATGCGTAATGGAAGCAGTTGATATACGCACTCTGAGGTTAACAGACTGCAAACATTTTGGATGGTGTGGGAGATATTGGGGATGGTGAGAGAATAAAACTGCCTTAAGAGAAAAAGAAAGCTGAAAATATGAGATTAAGTAGCAGAGCGAGAGACTCAGTCAGACTTTAAATAAGTGGGGTTTGAAACCACCACAGATGTCTGTTTTAAAGCCAAGAAAGGTTTCTGAAATAAGGTAGGTCTTTCTGAAGGACGAAATGATGACTGTAAAAATAGTCCTTCCTTATCTCAGTTTCTCAGCAAAATGTGATGATCTGATTTGTAATCAGGCCATGTGTCTAAACCAAAGCATAAAGGAGAAAAATGCTTTTGCTTATGTACATAAACTCTTTATTACTGTTTTATTAATAATCCTATTAAGAGTTGAAAGAAATAAACAAGATAATGGAATGTCCTTCTACAGAAAGCAGTATCAGCATAGCTGCAACTGTTTTGAATGTTATCAAACATTAAATACTCGTTTTTGGCAGTTATCAGTCCCATAGATCGGCTCCTGTCATGATGGGTTTTAGTTGCTTAGCCCACATGCAGAACACAACGGAGGCTGGGTAAAAGGTTTAACAGAGTTTATTGAATGTGCAATGATACAAGTTAAGTACAGGATCTTGAACTGGTCCGGGCTGGTTCACTGAAGTCTGCAGAGATGTTAGTTTGATTAGAAAGGCAGGCAGATGAGCATGAGTCCTTAGATAATTCAGAATTCTACCTTGACTGAATCCGGGCTTCTCTTTGAGAGAGGAGGAACCATTGGGTCCAAAGGCTGTTTGTTCAGCAGAGTACACGAGCAGCTGCAGCGTCTAGCTTCTCACTTTGAATGGCAGACCTTGATTAGAGTTTCAGCTCTTCACTAAGAGCAGCAGGAGAATCCACATAGGAATTTTCAGGTTTGGCTCACCAGGCTAGATTGGCAGGTTAAGCTCATCCAGAGCTTCAGGCTAGAGACAGGTTTCCTGAGAGACAAAAACAGAAGAGGGTTAGAATCAGATCTCTCTCTAGAGACAACTAAGATTCTTATCAGTTTCGAAGGCTCAGGTCGCTAACCAAACTAAGGTCAACACTGCGGCGTCAAAGCAAGGTCTGGCAGCTGGTTATAAAGGGGAGGTCTCCTGATGAGTAGATGCGTCACAGGTGTGCTTGAAGACTCCAGCTCCAGGAGACCCACGGCGCACTCTGCTGGAGGAAGGTGGTACAGCTCCAGATCCCAACAGTACCCCCCTCTCAACGACCGCCTCTTGGCGGTCCAGAAGATGTCGACGGGAAGGAGCTCTCATATTCCTCGATCAGGGATGCATCGAGGATAAAATAGCCAGGAACCCATGTGCGGTCCTCCGGACCGTAGCCCTCCCAATCGACGAGGTACTGCCAACCGCGACCTTGCCGACGGGAGACCACGATCCGGCGGACGGTGAAGGCAGGATGTCCATCGATGTCCAGGGCGGGTGGAGGGGAGTCGGATGGAGGGCACAGGGGGCTAGAAACAACAGGTTTTATCTGGGAGACATGGAACGTGGGATGGATGCGGAGACTCGGAGGAAGGTCTAAACGTACAGCAGAGGGGTTGATGATCTGGGCAACCTTGTAAGGACCAATGAACCGGGGGGACAGCTTTCGAGACATACCCTTGAGGGGAATGTCTCGTGTAAGGAGCCATACCTCTTGGCCAATGGAGTAGTCAGGGGCCGGGCGTCTCTTGGAGTCAGCGAAGCGTTTAGTTGAGACAGAAGAACGGTTGAGGGTGGCGATGGTGTCCTTCCAGACCCTCTGACAACGACGGATGTGCTGATGGACTGAAGGGACCGAAATCTCTCTCTGGTCTGCAGGGAAAAGTGGAGGCTGATAACCGAGAGATACCTGAAACGGGGATAAACCAGTGGAAGCTGACTTGAGTGAGTTGTGGGCGTATTCGATCCAGGTCAGGTACTGACTCCAGTCGGTGGGGTTGTTTGAGGTCAGGCAGCAGAGAGTGGACTCTAGTTGCTGATTCATTCTCTCCGTCTGCCCGTTAGACTGTGGATGATAACCAGAGGTTAGAGAGGACTTACAGTTTAAAGCTGAACAGAAGGCTTTCCAGACTTGAGAAATGAACTGTGGGCCGCGGTCAGAGAGAATTTCCTGTGGGATGCCATGGAGCCGGAAAACATGCGTCACTAGAAGCTGTGCCGTCTGGAAAGCTGTGGGAAGTTTTCTGAGGGGAATTAAATGAAAAGACTTGGAGAAACGGTCGACTATGGTTAAAATGGTGGACATACCTCTGGAAATCGGGAGACCAGTGACAAAATCTACGGCAATATGAGACCAGGGACGGGTAGGAACAGGTAGAGGATGCAGCAGGCCAGAAGGTGGTTGGTGAGAGGTTTTGTTTCTGGCGCAGATGGGACAGGCCAAAACATACTCTTTTACGTCCTTGTGTAAGGATGGCCACCAGAAACGTCTTGTAATCAGGGCTATTGTTCTGCTCACTCCAGGATGGGTGGAAAATTTAGCTGCATGCATCCACTGGATCAGGCGGGATCTGACAGAAGAAGGAACATAGGTTTTATTTGGAGGGCCGTTACCTGGGTCAGGTTCAGAGGCAAGGGCAGAGTTGATGAGATCAGTGATCTCCCAGGAAACCACTCCTACAGTACAGGAGGCAGGAAGAATAGGCTCGGGCGTCTCAGGTTGATCAGCAGAGTAAAGACGAGAGAGAGAATCGGGCTTGACGTTCTTGGAACCAGGTCTGTAAGAGATTATGAGATTGAATCGGGAGAAGAACAATGACCATCTAGAGTGACGTGGGTTATCTTGTTTGGCGGATTGGAGATAGGCCAGGTTTTTATGGTCTGTCCAGACCAAAACTGGATGTTCGGCCCCCTCGAGCCAGTGTCTCCACTCCTCCAAGGCGAGTTTGATGGCTAGAAGTTCACGATCTCCTAAAATCATAGTTTTGCTCCGCTGGTGAGAGTCTACGAGAAAAAAAGGAACAGGGGTGAATCTTTTGGTCTGAGTCAAGTTGCTGAGATAAAACAGCTCCAACACCGGAGTCTGAGGCCTCCACCTCTAAGATAAATTGTTTAGAGGGATCTGGCTGGATCAGAATGGGAGCTCTAGAAAACAGGGTTTTTAATTTTTCAAAAGCTTTTTGAGCTTCAGGTGTCCATTGAAAAGTCTTCTTTACCGAAGTCAGGGTTGTGAGAGGTAGAGCTGTTTGACTGTAATTCCTTATGAAGCGTCTGTAAAAGTTTGCAAAACCAAGGAACCTCTGAAGCTGTTTGCGGTTTTCAGGTGTCAGCCAGTCAAGAACTGCCTTTATCTTGTCTTCGGATGGCTTAACATGCCCGCCCTCGAGCACAAACCCTAAAAAAGTGACAGATGGTTGGTGAAATTCACATCTTTCTGCCTTCACAAAGAGCTTGTTTTCCAAAAGTCTCTGAAGGACCAGACGGACATGTTTCTTATGCTCAGATAGGTTCTTGGAGTAGATCAAAATGTCGTCAATGTACACAAACACGAATATATTCAAAAAATCTCTGAGGACATCATTGACTACAGCTTGAAAACAGGCTGGAGCGTTTGTGAGACCAAAAGGCATGACCAAGTACTCAAATTGGCTTAAGGGGGGCTTAAAGGCTGTCTTCGCTTTCGTCTCCTTCTCTTATCCTAAGAAGGTGATAAGCATTTCTCAAATCGAGCTTGGTGAAGACTGTTGCACCCTGAACAGGTTCAAATGCTGATGCCAGTAATGGTAGTGGGTACTTATTTTTGACGGTTATCTGGTTAAGACCTCTGTAATCTATACAGGGTCGTAGGGAACCATCCTTTTTGCCCACAAAAAAGAAACCAGCACCAAGAGGAGAGGAAGATGGGCGGATTATCCCAGCAGCCAGAGACTCATTAATATATTTCTCCATGGTCTCACGTTCAGGCTTAGAGATGTTATAAAGTCTACTGCTGGGCAAAGGAGCTCCTTGTAATAATTCAATAGCACAATCATATGGTCTGTGAGGTGGAAGAGACGTAGCACTGACCTTACTGAAGACTGGTGCCAGATCATGATACTCGGAAGGAACAGAAGTAAGGTCAGGAGAGTCCATCTCCCCCCTACCTCTAGGAAACTGAACAGCGGGAGCTGCAGAACGAAGACATGTCTCGTGACAGGAGGTGGACCAAGACTCAATGTGGCGTTCAGCCCAGTTGATATGTGGATTATGCCGTTCCAGCCACTCGAATCCAAGCACCAAGGGGGAGCATGCAGAAGGAAAAACAAAAAAGGTTAATGTCTCACGATGATTTCCGGAGATCAAAAGTTCTAGAGGTTGTGTTTGATGAGTGACTTGATGGAGTTTCTTTCCATCAATAGCGGATACTCTGAGAGGCTTGGATAACGGAACAGTTTCAATCTGTAATTGCTGGACCAGGTTAGAGTCAATGAGATTACTCTCACATCCGGAGTCAATGAGAGCAGACAGGGTGAGATTCTGGTTAGAAAAAAAAAGTGTAGCTGGTAACATCAGATGAGGAGCTTTTTCAGTTTTCAAATGGCCCGTCAGACTCCTCAGTTCCTCTGACGGGCCCTGGCTTTTGACTTAGCCGGGCAAGAAGCAATGAAATGGCCAGTCTCACCACAGTATAGACACAGATTGCCCCTGAATCGTCGTTGTCTTTCCTCAGGGGTTAGCCTTGTGTGTCCAATCTGCATGGGTTCAACTTCTGCTCCATCTGAGTGAGAGACTTGGACTGGAACAGAAAGAGTCTGGTTTTTAACCTTTGGCTTGGAAACGGGTTCTGTGGATCCAGAAAAAACAGAAGTATTATTTAATGCAGGGGTTGACACAGAAAAATTCAGAGTTCTTTGTCTAGTGTTGTTTCTAGTTCGGAGCCTGTTATCCAATCTGATGGTTAAACGAATTAAATCCTCCAAACTATTTGGTTCGTCGATCGTGGCTAGTTCATCCTTGATGTTATCATTTAAGGCCTTAAAATAGGCACTCTTAAGTGCACATTCGTTCCATCCGGAGGCTGCGGCCTTGACCCGGAAGTCGATGGAAAACTCAGCCACTGTGGAATTTCCCTGTCTTAAATTCAGCAGGGCTCGGGAGTCAATAGTTTTATCAGAGTCGTGGTTAAAAACTTGGGAAAGCTCTGAAATAAACTCGGAAAAAGTACAAGTGAAACTGGATTCAGAGGAGAACCTTGCCTCCGCCCATTCAAGGGCTCGTCCAGTGAGTTGAGAAAGAATGAATGATATTTTCTTTCTATCATTCGGAAAACTGCCAGGAGAATGTTCAAAAAGTAATCGACATTGGAACAAAAATCCCTTACAATCTTTTGGGTTACCTGAGAATCTTTCAGGCACGCTGGGACGGAACTCAGGAAATGATGTCACTGCCGGTGACCTTGGAGGCGGAAGTGGATCCGGAACTGGACGTACCGCTGGCGTGGCGTTAGCATTACCCATGTAACTGGCATATGTTTGTAGCATCTGATTTTGGAGTTCAATTTTAGTATGCAACTCACGGAGGGTATGCGCATGTCCAAGGATTTGAGCGTCCTGTTCCTCAAGCCTCCTACGGAGGTGATCTGCTGGGCTTTGTGTTTGGCCGCAGTGTTCTGTCATGATGGGTTTTAGTTGCTTAGCCCACATGCAGAACACAACGGAGGCTGGGTAAAAGGTTTAACAGAGTTTATTGAATGTGCAATAATACAAGTTAAGTACAGGATCTTGAACAGGTCCGGGCTGGTTCACTGAAGTCTGCAGAGATGATAGTTTGATTAGAAAGGCAGGCAGATGAGCATGAGTCCTTAGATAATTCAGAATTCTACCTTGACTGAATCCGGGCTTCTCTTTGAGAGAGGAGGAACCGTTGGGTCCAAAGACTGTTTGTTCAGCAGAGTACACGAGCAGCTGCAGCGTCTAGCTTCTCACTTTGAATGGCAGACCTTGATTAGAGTTTCAGCTCTTCATTAAGAGCAGCAGGAGAATCCACATAGGAATCTTCAGGTTTGGCTCACCAGGGCAGATTTGCAGGTTAAGCTCATCCAGAGCTTCAGGCTAGAGACAGGTTTCCTGAGAGACAAAAACAGAAGAGTGTTAGAATCAGATCTCTCTCTAGAGACAACTAAGATTCTTATCAGTTTCGAAGGCTCAGGTCGCTAACCAAACTAAGGTCAACACTGCGGCGTCAAAGCAAGGTCTGGCAGCTGGTTATAAAGGGGAGGTCTCCTGATGAGTAGATGCGTCACAGGTGTGCTGGAAGACTCCAGCTCCAGGAGACCCACGGCGCACTCTGCTGGAGGAAGGTGGTACAGCTCCAGATCCCAACAGCTCCAGGCTGCGCCGCCTCTACCTTCTAGTAGGTTTCTTATGGCTGATAATATGCAGCTTATCATTGATAAAAGCCACTTCGGCCACGTCTAAAACCTTAAATTTCACTTTCTATTTACCTGTTTTATACTTTTTTATTTACTTTATCTACAACCTAACTACTTTTAAAAACTGCCTTTTAAAGCTCTACTTTGAGTGAATTACACATGTTTCAGTCACACAGATTTAATGTGGTGTTAAAAAACAACTAATTTTTTTTTATTTTTTTTTTTTAGAATAGATGAGGTAAAACTAAAACTATGTTCTGAATTACCTTAAGGTTAAAATTAAGATTAATTCGGTGATGCAAACCCACTGAGCCTACTGGTAGGTAGAAGGCACAATCTGAAGCCATTCTTTGTGACTTATAACCACTAAGAGAGGCCATCTGATGTGATGACAACATCCAAAGCCGCAAAGCTTACTGGCTTATCCGTCCCAGTGGATGCCTTGCTATATCACTGTCTGCTCACACTACCATTAAATAAAAAATATTTAGGCTTTTTTTTTTCCATATCTCACTAAGATAGTCACTACAACTTGTTCATAGATTCTGTTTTTACACCAGAGGGCCATTTCATGATCTCTGAGCTGTGTATTAATCTACAGCATATTCAAAATGTCTTTTGAAGACAATACTTATATTGACCCTTTCTTCTATTAAATTGCCCTCTAGATAGTATCTCATTTATGTTTGCAACAGATCTGGTAAACGTGAATGGGATGGCTTCTTCCCTCCAATGGAAAGTGAAAGTAGTCATTCCTAAGGCAACAGAGTGGCTGTAGCACTGTGGTGCAGGGTAACATAACATCAAACATTTGCCATTTTCTTAAAAATAAGTGTATCCAATAAAATCAAACAATTTCAAAGAGTTCTGTGTAGGGATTAATGATGTCTTTTTTCCCCCTAACTTGTTATTTTTTGTCAGTGTGACCAAGATGCAGCAAACCATCGGAACTTATAGTAGAATGCATGTGTTTCCTCAGCCACTAGTTTGCCGTTACACCTGCTGCCAAGTTCTTAGGATTAGTGCTTAGGGGCTGGGCTCAGCCTTTGTTGCAGTTTTTCTTAACCTGTAGTTGTTTTTTTTTGTTTTTTTTTCTCAGCTTCAAAGACTCAAACCACTACACCACAAAGGGACTCTCCTGCTTCAAATAAAAACCCTCAGTTGTGTCTCAGGAAATTAAAGCATAAGATCAATAAAAAAAATACAATAAATAAATCCACAGAAATGTCTGGCTTCTTAAAATGTTTATACACATAAGTTGGGCCTTTTTTTTGTAAGAATAACTAAATCACTTTGGCATCGTTTACCTCCAGGTTGCGTCAGGAAGGTAAACCGAGGTTAAAACTTTGCCAAGTCTGTAAATAAGTCGTAATGACTTGCTTTGTCGGGTCCTAAATTATTGAGCAGCTTAGAGGATATGCAGACACACACACCCCTACACACATACATAATGCGTCTCTTTGTAGAGCCTTTTCTTAACCTCCATTTATTTCTAACCCATTTTTAGAGCCCAACCGTGCCCCTTACCCTAACCCTAACCATTATGGGTTCATACCTAACCCCAACATAAACTCAATTCAAACCTTAGGTCTAAACAGGACCTCTGACCCACAACAGCAATACTCACTTTGTGGTGTCCAGATATCAGGCCCCACAAGAAGCACAAGAAACTTCCAATAAATTGGGCCTCACAGTGTATCAAATACAAGAGCACAGAAACTCTATCCCTCTGGGGACTTTTCTTTGATTTTCATTCTTATTGCATTCATTTCTATAACCTAACCCAACCATAACCAACACATGCCTAACTCCAAACCTAACTTAAACTCCGTCCAAAACCTAATCCCACCCTAAGAAAAACCTTCGCCCTATGGCGACCAGAGATTGGTCCCAATAAGTATCTATAGATCCTCAAAATTTAGCATACTTACTAGAAACTGTCCCTACATGTTAATAAAAACATGTTCATGCATATACAGTGCATCAGTGTGGAATGGCATGGAGGCAATCAGCCTATACTCCATAAATTTTCTATAGGGTTCAGCTTACGCAGTGAAGCACAGAAACAGTGTTGGACCAACAATTAGCAATTTTCTGTGGAACCAAGTCCAGCATGAAAATGAAAGGTGCATCACTCTAAAGCGTGTTAACAGAAAGAAACATTTTCTATAAAACTTTCTGTTAGATGACTGCATAGACTGCGGTCTTCAGAAAACAAAGTGGAACATTAACACCAGCAGATGACATGTAGCTACAAACCATTTACAGCTGTAGAAATTTCAAAATGGCCCTTCCAAGTCAAACTCCAGCCTAATGGCAGCCTTCTTCCAGCCAATGGAGTGACCTCCTCTTTCTCCTGGACGTGCGTTTCTTTTTTACTCCGACTCTACCCTTTCACTGAATTACAGGGTCTGACCAGGAGATGACGTTTCTCTTTAGATTTTAATGTAGGGGACAAGCCAAGGACCAGCCAATGACCAGCCAAGGACCAGCCAAGGGCCAGCCAAGAACCAACCAAGGGCCAGCCAAGGGCCAGCCAAGGACCAGCCACGGACCAGCCAAGGACCAACCAAGGGCCAGCCAAGGACCAGCCAAGAACCAGCCAAGGACCAGCCACGGACCAGCCAAGGACCAGCCAAGGGCCAGCCAAGGACCAGCCAATTACCAGCCAGGGACCAGTCAAGGGCCAGCCAAGGGCCATCCAAGGACAACCAAGGGCCAGCCAAGGACCAGCCTATTACCAGCCAAGGGCCAGCCAAGGACCAGCCAATGACCGCTCAAGGGCCAGCCAAGGACCGTCCAAGGGCCAGCCAAGGACCATCCAAGGAACCAGCTAAGGACCAGCCAATTACCAGCCAAGGACCAGCCAAGGACCAGCCAATTAAAAGCCAAGGGCCAGCCAAGCAACAGCAAAGGGCAAGCCAAGTGGGGAAATTTTGAATGGCTACCACTGTACACGTTAAAATACTGTGTATATTGGTTCTTTATCATATATGAGTTTCACTTTCCAAAGTGAGTGACATTAACTTAGATTTTCAATATGCCAGCATTTAAAAATTATTCTTATGTTGTCAACCCCAATGAGTGGTAAATCAAGGACAAAAAACTAAACTAAACAACAAATAAAACCCTTGGTTCAATCCTGCATGATCTTTTCCAACAGCCTGAAGTTATGAAATTTCCAGGACAGCATTGGATATTCAGATTCTGCTTTAATAGAGTTCAAGTAGGCGGTCATTAAGATGAAGGCCAGCTGAAGGACACGGTGGCTGTTCGCTCATTAGAATGCATTTACAGCTAAACCTCAGGGAGGTTACATGGTGGCTGCACAGCAGAAATATAAGAAAAAGCTTCGAGTTCATCAAGCTTTTTTCTCTAATCTTTGATGTTTATTCATGAATTTATCATGCATCCAGCTGAACTGAATGTACAAGAGCTTTCCCAACTGCTTACAAAGAAAGTATCAGAGGATTCAGGTTTTCCTTAGAGACGTTTTTTTTTTTACTTTTTAGCAAAGATCTTTTTTCTATTTTCTCTCTGTCTTGCACTTTCCTTTTCTCTGATATAAGTGCTGATATTTTGACTCTGATTCTGCTGAGACCTGCATTCTACTCAAAATGCTGTCATTAAATCTAAAACGTAGCCCAGTCTTTTCTTCTTAAGGAATACGGTCATTGGGAGCTGTTGATATCTGCTAAATGATTCAGTCGAACTGAATTCAGCTCATCTGGTGAAGACTTGGCCTCTAAAAATGTTTTTTAAATGTGTTCTGTGTGCTTTTATTTGAACATGAGGGGAAGCTTATGTTAAGCTAGTATTTTTTCTTTAACACAAGGTTATGAAATAGATTTTCCACATTACAGTAGATGTTGAAGGTGCAAGTAAAACAGAAATATGAACACCCTGAGTGACAGACAATATTGTTCTTATAGTAATTATGGTCCGGCTGCAGCCCTTCATTGTCTTTGTTTTATATCTGACTGATATGGATGTAAGAAACAATGTTAATAGTGACCATTTATATTCTCTATTGAAATTAAACTTGTTTGATCAGATCATACAGACCTGTTTTAAAAGCAAATAATGATGTAGGTGTGATATTCACTGAGTGTTGTGCAGATCTGGGCTGTGTATTTCTATGTTTTCCTCCTTTCTACAGGGTGTAATTAGGCAGGTATGACTCTACCCTTTCCATCTAGCCTTCATCAGTAGGAAGGTGGCAGATAGTTAACTCTGAACTATCCTCTGTCCTTATAGCCAGGTTCTTGCCAGTTCTCTCTCCTCAGACGTTCTGAATTCACTCTGGTTCTGGGTTCTGTTACGTTGTCTGGTAGTAAAGTTCTCCGAACAGGCTCTGCTATACCCTTTCTCTTACCTCCAAATAACCGCTCTCATAGTATCTGGTGCTTTTAGGCTCCTCTGGCTTCATCACACCTGCCCGTCCATCCTTCAATGCCTTGCTTAGTACCTTACCTTACCTACCTCTTCATTGGAACTCACCTCCAGATCTTGTTGTGCCAGATCTGCCCTTCATGACTTTGTGTCCTGCTCAAGAACTCCAGATCCTCAATTTCCCTAAACCAATCTAAGTTCTACTCTGTCTCTGTGGTTGTTGCCTATTTCAGAGCTGTTACAGAGCTATCCGATCAACTAAGCGCTGAATAAAACTAAACTATGCAGTTTTACATCAGTGACTACTCCTAGACCAGCATGAGTCATTTCATCCGACTCAGTATAGACCCAGAAGGGAATCTTTGTGGGCCCATCCCAAAGCCAGAGCCCCTTTGGGGGCCCCTCCCCAGCGTCTTCTGAACCTACTTGCCACCTTAAAGAGACCTCTGGGACTCATGTTTTCTATCCTGAGAAACCTGTGTTCCTTGGTGGATCTCTTCCTTTTTCAGAACTCTGTGGAGGTTTCTTTCTCTGTGGCGGCCCTCATCTCCAAGGCCCCTACAATGCTGGGATCCAAAGACTGTTTGTTTTTCTTTACCCATGTCAGGGTTTGGTGGTGGTTTGGGGACCCAAATGCAGAGGCAAGTAGGCAGAGGTGAGTTTAGGTGGGTTTAATGAGGTTTACAGGAACTGAGGCAGGAATCAAAAATCCAACAGAAATAACAGACGAACCAGAACCAGGGAGACATCAGGGGAAAACCAAAACTCTAGGAGCCAGGGAGAGATGAGGTACGCAGACAGACGTTAAACGAGGATCCAGCAAACAGGAACTGAAGAGGGAGGCTTTTAAAGGGGACAGAGACAAAGAGAGGGCTAACGAGAGGATTGAAAACAGGTGAGGACAGAGCAGAAAAACAGAGCTAGGGAAAGAGGACACAAGAGGGCAGCAGAGGACAACAAATGGAAAACCAAGACTGTGACAGCCCTCCTCCCGAAGCCCTCCTGATCTTTCTCTGCTTTGCCGTTGCCATTCGAGACTCGGATGCCTGGCCAAATCTGCAGTCCCCTTCAATAAACCAATCTATGTTTTACTCTGTATTCATGGTTTTTGCCCATTTCAGAACTCATATAATTGTACATTAACTACTGACTGTTGGACTTTGAAATGTCTACTGATGTTTTAAGTGACATCAAATGTAATTTATCCCATGTGAATTTTAATTATTTACTCTGTCCTCACCTGTTTTCAATCATCTCGTTAGCCCTCTCTTTGTCTCTGTCCCCTTTAAAAGCCTCCCTCTTCAGTTCCTGTTTCCTAATTGTTTATTTAGGATCTTTTGAGTCTTTTTTTTAGGTTTTAAAAACCAGCAGCCTTTCAAAACCTGTGTCAGAGCATCTCTGTGACTCTGGTGCTCTCAACTCTGCTGAAGGAAGTCAGCAAAACAGTGAGACCTCACCCAAATATGGGAGAAAAAACATTCCTCTGTCCCTCTGACAGGATTTTTCTGTGCCGACAGCTCTGTGAGAAACATAGCAGCAGAGGTCAGGAGCAGAGAGGTGCACTGTGGGAGGTTTTTATCTCCCATGTGTGAACACAATGCATGTTTTATTCTCCATAGCCACTCGGGTTTTTTATGAAATAATATTTACCTTTTTTTGTGTTAAGCTCAAATAAACCTTTTAAACGGATTCAGGCTTTTTATAGCATTGTGTGAATTTGCTCTCAGTAATGAAAAAAACATCTCTGTAACATTATATCATAGTCCGTCTAAGTGGATGTTTACTGCAGTCTGCTGTGTTTCCTCCCTCAATGAGAACCTGACCAGCAGAGTTTCCCAGAGAAATGGCTGCCACACAATAGCTACATGCCATTTATGGATTCAGGACAAGTTCAACAAAGCAAACCTGAGTTTGTTCTTGCTTCTAAATCTGAATTGAGATAGGTAGTCAAACTTTTACTATTATGTTTAGTTAGGGACATAGGGGAATTTTTATAATGATACTGCCAGCTGTGGCCAAAACCCATAACTGCAGCCCTCCTCTGCTCATTCTTGTAGGTCGCTCTCATGCTACCGGTAAACAAGTTTGTTTTTCTTTTTTCACTTTGCATGGAGTTGCCATTGGTGTCTGAGTTGAGCTGGATGCCAGTATCAACAAAACCCATCTTGAATATAACGCTTCAATTGTTTGCTAGGTCGGGCCCATTCAACTTGGATACACTTGATGTCAAATCCACATAATAGTACATTAAGCAAAATAGGCTGTAGGCTTATAGATGCATTGGCACTGAACTACTGAAGTCTGCTAATCAAATGATGCTTTAGTCATAAAGGGTCAAAAAAATCTTTTTAAAGATACATTTCAGTAGAAATGGACATAATGTTTCTTTAAATAGAAGCAACAACCTTTGTATTTTTGTAAGTCTGGAGTAAGTCTAACTTTTTTGCTGTTAAAAGATTTCATGGAAAAATAGTAGTAGTATAATAGTAGTAGGAAAACCCACATTTCTGTATCAATATTTACTTTTTGATGAAGCCTGATGCAAAATTCAAATTTTTTGGAAAACCTTATTAGGATTTTGTTACCCAACTAAATATACGTATCAAACAAAAATAGTTTCAAATGTTTGTCCATCATTTGTGCAGCAAAAATTCTATATTATCTTTTTTAGGTCTGTGACATACGGAAGAGGATTAGGGCCAGTGGGAAAAAAAAAAAAGTTAAATGATTTCTTGATTTTATTTCAGTTTAGTATGGGAAAAAAGTCAGAATTCTGACTTTTTTCTCAGAATTCTGACTTTTTTCTCAGAATTCTGACTTTAATCTCAGAATTCTGACTTTTTTCTCAGAATTCTGACTTTAATCTCAGAATTCTGACATTTTTCTCAGAATTCGGACTTTAATCTCAGAATTCGGACTTTTTTTCTCAGAATTCGGACTTTTTTCTCAGAATTCTGACTTTTTTCTCAGAATTCTGACTTTTTTATTGTCAGAATTTAGTCAGAATTCTGAGATTAAAGTCAGAATTGTGACTTTTTTCCCCATCTTAAACTGAAATAAAATGTAAAAATCAGTTAACTTTTTTTTTTTTTTCAGTGGCCCTAATCCTCTTCCGTAGTGACACAATATTGGACCATGCAAAACACAAAGAATCAGAAGGGCAAGATTTATTTACAAAAAGTGAACCTGTACATTAAATTGTCTTGTTTTTATAAAGTGTTTTTATAAAGTTTTTTGGCATTTATATAAATACAGGTGCTGGTCATAAAATTAGAATATCATGAAAAAGTAGATTGATTTCAGTAATTCCATTTACAGTTTTTTTGGATTGCTTAAGCACGATTTTCAAAACAGGGCCCTTGTTTTCAAAACACTACACACAATTAGCACAACCACACACCCAATTAGCAAAACACTACAGATCCTTTACATAATTAAACACTCTTGTAAAAACTATACACTTCTGTTTAAAAACCACACTTTGTTACCATATGAAACACACACGTTTCACATTACTATACTCTGTTTGCACGAGTTACACTCTGCTATGATAAACCTAAAACACTTTTAGCACTTCTACTTCCCTATGATTAGAGTTGGCTACCATCAACAAAGTACAAATATAATAAATATAATATATAATATAGTAAATTTACCAAACACTACACAAGACCAATGTTGCAGACTGAAGAAACTCATTTATTTCTCAAAACGCCCAAAATGTTGACATGGAGATTCATAATACTGTAACAAAATGTCACTTTATGTATTGTACTGTAATTTTACTGTAAAAACCAAAGCAAAACAAAAACTAGACATTGTCTCTTCGCCTAGCTGGATCTGGCCAGAGAATTTCATCAACATCGCAGGCAATGTTGTCATTAGCAAGACACCTTGGAAAGAAACGTCTTGAATGACGAATCCATCCTTGAATTGCTGCTACCTCCATCTGGTCACAGGCCTCCTCCATGGCCTGGATGAGGGGTACCTCAGCCTGGAGACGGAGATCATATACCTTCCACCGCCATGCCGAGAAAAACTCTTCTATAGGGTTGAGAAATGGAGAGTATGGTGGAAGATATAGGACGGTGAAGTGTGGATGTTGCTGAAACCAGTTCTGAACCAGAGCAGAGCGGTGGAAAGACACATTGTCCCAGACAACAATGTATTGCATATGATCAATTTGATTTGCTGCTGTTATGTTGTGCAATTGGTCCAAGAATGTAAGTATGAGTGCTGTGTTGTAAGGGCCCACATGGGCATGGCGGTGGAGGACCCCATTCTGTGTAATGGCTGCACAGAGTGTTATATTACCCCCACGTTGCCCTGGGACATTGACTATAGCCCTGTGGCTAATGATGTTTCTTCCCCTCCTTCGTGTTTTCGTCAGGTTGAACCCAGCCTCATCAACGTAAATGAACTCATGCTGGATCTCCTCTCCATCCATTTGTAAAACTCTCTGAAGAACAGTGTCAGGCAAAATTGTATTCAGTGTAGATCTAGTATACATATCACAGTACAGTAAAAGATCATTAGACAGTATGCAAGATCACAATGCTTAGGTGAATACATACCTCTGCATAATCATGCCGCAGTCGTTTCACCCTTTCGGATTTGCGCTCGAAAGGCACTCGATAAATTTTCTTCATTTGAATATGGTTTTTTGTTAGGATGCGTGCCAGTGTTGATGTTGAGACCTGATGGATATTGTTGAAACCGACGTGGTTATTGACAATTTTAGCTTGGAGCTGATTGAGGGTTATGGCATTGTTGGCCAAAACCATGTTTACTAACTCCCTCTCTTGCTGTTCTGTGAACATAGGAGGCCTTCCCCCTCGTCGTTCCTGACCCTCAATCCTATTTAGAAAAAAACACAGTAAACAATAGTACAGTAATTTCACAGGAAAAGGTAACAGAAGTGCTTATAGTGCATAGAATACAGTACTGTAAGCAACTGCTGAAACCGTGCAGATGTTTTTGATATGATGATATTTTTACAATACCTATTTTCCAGTCGAAATGTTCTTATCACACTTGCCACTGTGTATCGGCTTAGATTTGGCTGTACTCTCAGTCCAGCCTCCCTCAGCGTCAGGCCGTGGTTGACAACGTGGTCAACCAGTGTTGCACGGATCTCATTTGTCAGATTCGGTCCTCTTTGAGCACGTTCTTGTCTTCCTCTTCCTCTTCCTCTACCTCTACCTCCAGCATGGCCTCCATCTCTTCCTCTTCCGTTGATTCCTCCTCTGTTGATTCCTCCTCCTCCTTGTCCTTCTCCTCCTCCTTGTCGTCGTCCTCCTCCTTGTCCTTGTCCTCCTCTTTCTCCTCCACCTCGTCTTACTATTTCTCTGACTCTTTCCATTGTGCTTGAAGACCGATGAACTCACCTGCTGCTTTTTATAGTGCTTATACACCTGATTGGTGTGTCTACAATTAAGCAAACAAGTGTTTGCACACCTGATGACTGTGTTGAATCAATTGGTTGGAAGGTGTGGTAATTTGACAGTCAGTGCTTTGGTATTGCAAGGAAGTGACTTCATAATAGATTTTTGTGTGTAATGTATGTTAAGTGTGTTTAGTGTTTTGCAAATGACTGTGTGTAGAGTTTTGCAACAAGTGTGAGGTTGACGATGTGCTTATAGTTGTGCAAATAAGGGCTGATGTTTTGCTTCTTGGGTGTAAGGTTTTGCTAATAGTGTACTACTTTTAACTGTAGTGTGTAAGCAATCCAAAAAAACTGTAAAAAGTGAAACTTGTATATTATATTCATACATTACATACAAACTCATATATTTCAGATGTTTATTTTGTTTAATTTTGATGATTACAAATGACAACAAATGAAAATCTCAAATTCATCATATCAGAAAATTAGAATATTGTGAAAAGGTTCAAAATTGATGGCCCCTGGTGCCACACTCTAATCAGCTAATTAACTCAAACCACCTGCAAAAGCCTTTAAATGGTCTTTCAGTCTAGTTCTATAGGCTACACAATCATGGGGAAGACTGCTGACTTGACAGTTGTCCAAAAGACGACCATCGACACCTTGCACAAGGAGGGCAAGACACAAAAGGTCATCGCTAAAGAGGCTGGCTGTTCACAGAGCTCAGTGTCCAAGCACATTAATAGAGAGGCGAAGGGAAGGAAAAGATGTGGTCGAAAAAAGTGTACAAGCAAGAGAGATAACCGCACCCTGGAGAGGATTGTGAAACAAAACCCATTCAAAAATGTGGGGGAGATTCACAAAGAGTGGACTGCAGCTGGAGTGAGTGCTTCAAGAACCACCACACACAGACGTATGAAAGACATGGGTTTCTGCTGTCGCATTCCTTGTGTCAAGCCACTCTTGAACCACAGACAGCGTCAGAAGCGTCTTGCCTGGGCTAAAGAGAAACAGGACTGGACTGCTGGTGAGTGGTCCAAAGTCATGTTCTCTGATGAAAGTAAATTTTGCATTTCCTTTGGAAATCAAGGTCCCAGAGTCTGGAGGAAAAGAAGAGAGGCACTTCATCCACGTTGCTTGAAGTCCAGTGTAAAGTTTCCACAGTCAGTGATGGTTTGGGGTGCCATGTCATCTGCTGGTGTTGGTCCATTGTGTTTTCTGAGGTCCAGGGTCAACGCAGCCACATACCAGGAAGTTTTAGAGCACTTCATGCTTCCTGCAGCTGACCAACTTTTTGGAGATGCAGATTTCATTTTCCAACAGGACTTGGCACCTGCACACAGTGCCAAAGCTACCATTACCTGGTTGAAGGACCATGGTATCCCTGTTCTTAATTGGCCAGCAAACTCTCCTGACCTTAACCCCATAGAAAATCTATGGGGTATTGTGAAGAAGAAGATGCAATACACCAGACCCAACAATTCAGAAGAGCTAAAAGCCACTATTAGAGCAACCTGGGCTATCATAACACCTGAGCAGTGCCACAGACTGATCGACTCCATGCCACGCCGCATTGCTGCAGTAATACAGGCCAAAGGAGGCCCAACTAAATACTGAGTGCTGTACATGCTCATACTTTTCATGTTCATACTTTTCAGTTGGCCAACATTTCTATAAATCCTTTGTTTTTATTGGTCTTCAGTAATATTCTAATTTTCTGATATGATGAATTTGAGATTTTCATTTGTTGTCATTTGTAATCATCAAAATTAAACAAAATAAACATCTGAAATATATGAGTTTGTATGTAATGTATGAATATAATATACAAGTTTCACTTTTTAAATGGAATTACTGAAATCAATCTACTTTTTCATGATATTCTAATTTTATGACCAGCACCT
The DNA here is from genome assembly GCA_030533445.1 of Cyprinodon diabolis. Classification (NCBI taxonomy): domain Eukaryota; kingdom Metazoa; phylum Chordata; class Actinopteri; order Cyprinodontiformes; family Cyprinodontidae; genus Cyprinodon; species Cyprinodon diabolis. The sequence goes on from CM060066.1 coordinate 8,979,407, forward strand.
GTATACTGGTGTGATAACTAAGTTTACATTTGATGGGTTTTTGGTATACATCTATTTTGAATTTATACCACCCCGTTGAGAAAACTCCACCTGCCGCTACTGATCGCAAACAGCAGATTTGATTGACATCCTTTTAGTTTTATGTGCAGAAGGTCGGGGAAGAGGTTGGTTGAGCTTTGCTAACCTCTGAAAGTTTTCATTTGTAACTTTATAACAATAGCAGAACAAACCAATTTTTCAAATCTTGTCTTTAAAGGAATAGTACACCCAAAACATGATTAGCCTTCATTTGCTACTCACCCCCATGCTGAACAACACTCTGGAGTACTTTTTTGATATCTCAAATGCATCTGGAGATCTGGGAGGCTTCTTGCTGTCTGCTGACATTCAAATAATGGAAGTCTATGGCGCCCGAGGCAGAAAGGTCCATAAAAGTCCACAAAAAATGTGTCAATATTCCTCCATACTGCTCGTCCAATGTATTCCAAGTGTCCTGGTAGCGTCCATAATTTACTCGAAACGAAGTCATTTAGAATGTTTTTAGAGCATAAACAGTAGTGTATAGGATTTCCTAAAAGCGCGCGCCTGCGAGTTCACGAGCCAAACCAGATGAAAGTGCGCATTCAGCGTCTGCTCTTGATAATGCAAGCTTAGAAGAAGAAATGTGCTGTTTACCTGTGCAAAGAAAGAAACAACGAAAGAAAAATGTCTGAGGACTTCAGTGTTGAGGAAGAGCATGAGTTCTTTGCCGAGCTGAATGTGCACTTTCATCTGGTTTGGTCTGCCGCGGTTTCCGTAGGCTCGTGACTGCGCTTTAAGGAAATCCTATACACTACTGTTTATGCTCTAAAAACATTCTAAATGACTTCGTTTCGAGTAAATTATGGACCCTACCCACTCAGGACACTTGGAATACATTGGACGAGCAGTATGGAGGAATATTGACACGTTTTTTGTGGACTTTTATGGACCTTTCTGCCTCGGGCACCATAACCTCCATTATTTGAATGTCAGCAGACAGCAAGAAGCCTCCCAGATCTCCAGATGCATTTGAGATATCAAAAAAGTACTCCAGAGTGTTGTTCAGCATGGGGGTGAGTAGAAAATGAAGGCTAATCATGTTTTGGGTGTACTATTCCTTTAAAGCAAGTCTAAGAAAGATAACAGTAACTAAAAAAGCCCAAGAGCTTTTATTGCACCCTCACTTCATAATTTCCCCCCATTCCTGTGTGCAGACATCTTTAAACAAACGTATCGTCCTGCATTACACCGACCAGAGCTCTCTTCTAAATCAAAATTTGATTATAGATGGATTTTTTTCTCCAATAGCCGGTTTAAAAAGCACAGCTGTAAAATACAGCTTATTCGCCCTCGAGGGTAACTCGCTGACTTGGCAAACGAAGGTCCAAAAGGGCACGGCTCCAGAGGTTGGCAGAAGGGGACGGCCTCTGGGATGATCCTAGACCTGTTCTGTCTCCTTGCAGAACGCCTCACTGTCCCACCTTCCAATAGCCCCTGACATATTTTCAATAAGTTCGTCACCTTTTTTTCTGTTCTCCTGAATATACATCAGAGCAGCTGGTGTCTCGGGAGAGGCGTCGATCACTCGTCTCCCTTTAGCTCTCTGATTCTGTCTTTAAGCCGCGCGGTACCTGCCTTTTCATGACAGATGGAAGATAAGCTGATCTATAAACCCTCAGCTTTTCTATACCACACTGAAAATATAGTTAAAAAGCTAAAAGGCTCAAAGCAAAGATGATCATGGTGTCTGGATTTCATCAGTAGGCAAAAACACGAAACAAGTCTGTATTAAACCGCTGAGTGGACAAACCTTTAGTTTAAGGCTCCCGTTTGTTCAAAGGCATTAAACATGGTTCATTCCTCTGCTTTTCTAGGTCTCATATTTGTTTAGAATTGATCCCAGTGGATTTGACAGACTAAGACAGATGGCCATCTCACAACATAATCTGGTGTGGTTACACTGACAACTTTTGGCTAAAAGACAAATTAAGAAGGTAACAAAGCTGTGTTGTATAATGCCGATGTTTAATCTCTTCCTTAGTGTTGCATCCTGCTGATAGGAACATTTGCACTCTGATTTGTTTGACATCAGCTAAAGCTGAGCTTCAAACAAGATATTAGTCTTTTTCCTCTCTGACAGTTTATGTACTTTTTAACAAACTCCCTCCGATGTGACAACTTTTAACTGCAGGTAAGGGAGCTATTATATATGCTTTTATAAAACCTCACTTCAGCAAATTTTGTAAACCTTACAGCAGCAATGTTGTGCTGATCTTGATAGAATCCCCTTAAATAAAGGGAAAGAGATAGAAGATGCAGATTAGTTTATGAAAATAGTTAACTTATGAAATAATTGACAAACTCTCCATGAGGGATGGTGACTGCTCATCTTTTCTCTTTGTTTTATTTGAAATAATGGAAGTTACCTTTTTTTAGTAACAAGTAATCTAACTAATTACTTTGACTGTAACTATAACGCAGTTACCATTGCCGACACCCCGTTACTGCATATTACTCAGGTCACACAATGAACTTTTTTTTCATGATAGGAATCGTGCGCGCCTTGTCATGAGAGAGGGGAGGATGCGATTGGCTGATGTATAGTGAGTGAGATTATGTCTGTCAGTTGGGTAGGTGGGTGTTTCCGCTGGCGGGTGTTAACGTACAGCACACACAGAGAGATGAGGAGTGAGGAGGACTCCAGCAGCAAAACAGCGTTGTCCTGATGGAAATACTGGTGTTACGTTGAGCTGGGGAACTACGGAGAGCGTGAAGGATCAAATGTTAGCCAATATGGAGAAAGGGAGAAATCTGGATGGATGGATGGATGAATACATCTCTGCAGGTTCTTGTCTTTGTCGCCCGCTCTATTCAGCTGGCTTTTGAAACACATGGTGAGAAAGTGGGGGCTGGGTGGTGAGGGTGACGGGGGCGAGAAACGCAAAAGTAACGCAATAGTTACTTTTACTAGTAACTAGTTACTTTTATTGTGGAGTAACTCAGTGAGTAACTTAGTTACTTTTTGGGAGAAGTAACTAGTAACTATAACTAATAAATTTTTCAAAGTAATGTGCCCAACACTGGAAATGTACTCGTTACATTGGGTCAAATAGTCAAATGGAAGAATAAGAAATACATAAAACAACTAACTTACATCATGAACTGCGAAATGCAACACACATGGAAGTCTGCTTATACAGCTGTCAAACACAAGCTGTACACAAGTGAGTTTTGTCCATTATTGTTGCAAAGAACACATTTTTTAAATGTAAATTTAAAAAAAAAATGGAATCCAGAAAAACTTCAACATCTTGTTATTCAAAAAATCTTGAGAAACTTAATAGTTTTCCCATATTTTATTTCTTCTGATTTTATCAAGTTTTTTATATTTTGTTTTTTTAAATTTTATAAACTTTATGGCCCCAATAGCTGGAACTGAGCCCGATATAAAGGAGAAACAGAAGGTGGATGAGATTAGATATAATTAGAGACCAGGTTTTTGGGATCTGGAGGCTTGTCACCTTTCTCCACCAAAGGGAGCCTGAGATCTTCCTCCTGAGGGCATGAGCTGACTTCCGAACACCTGTTTCCCAATCTGCTCGTCTGGAGCCCTTCTTAAGGAGGAGGAGGCTGACACTTCCCTGCCAGAGTGTTTGCCAGTAGTGGTACCAGCAAACCTGAGCCAGCTAACTCTGATCTGTTTTTCTGATTTTTTTTGAGAGCCTCTCTGACTCTGTGTTCTTCTGCCTCTCAGATCCTGACAAATTTGGTAATCTGTCTACTCCTGGAGAAAACTCTCGCTGCCTGGAACCTGCTTGTCTGCCCTCCGCCTCAGCCTCCATCTCCGCCTCAGCCCTCAGCCTGCCGGTCAGCCTCTGGACCCACAAGGTTCCCCCCCTGCCGATCAGAATACCCCCTGAGCAGGTATAAATCCAAGCCGCCGTTAAGCATCAAGTTTCCTGGATCCACTCTAACCGATCTGTCCTCCCCTAGTTGCTTCCCTCCCGTGACCAGTCTGACGAACCAAGAACGCCGTTCACATTCCTCTGTAAACATTGTCAATAAACCTTTTAACCTTTTTCCTGTCTCTTGAGTGTTTCTGCATGTAGGTTAGAAGACTAGACCCCAACATGACACCAGGCAGTTAGGCAGGAGAAAGGCATGAACAATTTAGGCCAGCTACCAGAAAAGATCATGAAAGAAAATAGCAAAGTGTCTCTCAAAATCTTTTCTTTTTACTTTTTTTTCAAAGTTTCAATCCTGGATTGGATTTGTTTTTTGTCAAATGACATTTCCAAAACATGTTAATTGCATCACTAATGGAACAAAATTTACTCCATACAGGCTGAAAGCATCCCCAACACCCAAACACTCAGATGGCAAGGTGATGCTGTTTACTCACTCAGCCCCAGTTCTTTAAGGGATAACTGCAGTCACTGCAGCTGCTGAAACCAAGTCATCTGGGAGGCCTGGGGGACTCCTGCTGTGTGTAGGCCGCTTCATAACCTGTACTTATCCTAGAGTGGGCCCAGCAGCTGTGTTTGAAGTCTCAATTGAACGGGGAAAAAAGGATCCCCATGCTGACATGGCACTAGTGTTGCACTCCACCACTGGTTCATTTAATAAGGTGTCTTCTGAGGACCACCAGGAGGCCAGGAGGTGTTTAGGTTCACAACTCACCTGCACTCTCTGAAAGATTTCCTTCTGTGTCAGCTGCTTCGCCCCAAAACTCCAGCACTTTGTGTAAATTAAACACCCACATGTCTCCAGTCAGTTTTATGAAACCCTGAAGGAGCAATAATTAATTTATGACCTTTACAGAACAAAAGCACTTCAGCACGATGGGTAAAGGCCCTCACCCTGTGTACTGAGGGACTTATCAGAGATCAAAAGAAGCTTCTAATGTTATCTATGTTATAAGATAGAGGTAGAGGGTTCCTATAAATACAAATTAATATGTTTATTTTTTGCAAATTAGAAATTCTTCTTAAACTTAACTTAACTTCAGCTTTAACTTTAATAAGTTGAAGCTGGGAATAAAAGTGAACAGTGTAAGCATCAACAGATGTGATATCACTTATGATGTGATATTATGAGATGTTTTTCAGAATATATATCATGTTTTTGTCATGAAATGGGGACAGAGGGACCCAGTATTCAAGGCGAGACAGTCAGTAGGAAAGTTCAAACATTTATTAAATAAAACAAAACAAAAGCGAAGCTGTGGCTCGCTGACACTGCAGGCAGGGGGCGGGGCACCGCCCAATCTCAGACACTCTGGGGGGGAAACACAGGTACCTGTAAGTGAACACGATCAACTGATAGAAGATTAACTGTGTTGGTCACTTACCTGGTTTAACAGTCCAGACCACGAGTGTCCCCAGTGCTGCAGTCCCAGAGGTGATGCTGGAAGCCGATCCTGGTGAGGGATCCAGAACAGACAGGAACAGACAGAAACAGGCAGGAACAGAGACAGGTGGCAAGATCCAGACTTCCAGGCATCCACAGGCTTCCAGGAGGGTTCAGAGTCAGACTGGGACCAGAAGCATGACCAGGTGGTCACGCACAGGAGCAGACAGGATCAGGTGCAGACAGGCAGGCACAGTGGAAGAGGGTAGCCGAGACAGGACGTAGGAACCGGAACTTGAACCAGGACTTTAAACTGGTCTCCACCCTGGAGCCAGGCTTACTTAGATAAAAACTGAACCTCCCCCCATAATGAGCCAAAAACCCAGAGGACTCCGCGGGGGAGGAACAGTGGACGATCAGGAGACAAGACAAACACTAAAACCCTCTTTCCACTGGCAGCTAGGATCCAGGACATGAACCAAATAAAACTGAACAGAAAGACTGACAAAAAGACAAGCAATGATCTGGTACTGAATGCTCAGGCTGAACTGAATATAAACCAGAGGAAACAGGTGAGGGGAATAAATAATAATTGAGGCAGGGAGGGAAAAACGACAGGTGAAAGGAATTACTAATTAAGGGAGAGCAAACAGGCCAGATCATGACAGTTTTATTGATTTATTTTGCACAGGTCTGTCCCGCTTGCTGTTTTCCCGTGTGATTAACAGTTTTTATTTTGTATTTTTCCCCATTTCAGTCGGACCTTCACAGCTCCCTTCAGAAAATCGTGTCAGGTGTGATCATTCCCATTGATTTTCAATGAGCTTTAAACGCAGCAACCTCCTCCAACATGATAATCTGTCGGATAGGATGCAAAATCATTGGTCATGGCACTGACTGCTTGATTCTGATTGGCAGAGCAAATTAAAGGATTTTTGACTGACAGCAAGGAGGTTTTCCTCATCAGTCGGGCGGAAAAGGTTATCATACAGTCTATTTTGTTATCCTACTGGAGAGGAGTTCTGTTGCAACAGTTATCAGTTTATATATTTTTTTCACAAAAGTCATAAAACCAGGTGATCTTCAGCTACTTTCAGCTAATGTGTCCCCTCCATTCAGAAACAGTAGAATGTCACTACACAGCTTCCGTAGTAGCTCCAGGACGCTGTCGGGATCTGGAGATCTGCCACCTGTCTCCAGCAGAGAGCGCTGTGGGCTTCCTGAGCTGGAGTCCTCAGCACACCTGGGGATCATCAGCTCATCAGAAGACCTCCCTACATAAGCAGCAGTCAGACCTTCCTTCGACGCCGCAGTGTTGACCTAGTTTGGTTAGCGAACCTGAGCCTCTGAAATCCTTGTGAATACTAGTTGCCTCTTGAGAGAAACTAGCCTTCTAACTTGTTCTTGTCTTCTTGCTCGCAGAACCCCGACTGAAGTCTGGAGATCTGGATGAGCATAACCTGGAAATCTGCCTGCCTGCCCACGTAAGCCAAACCTGAAGATCTCAGTCTGGATTCCTCCGTCAGTTCTCTGGGAAGAGCTAGGAAACAAACCCAAGTCCGAAAACTCTCTGGCTAGAAGCTAGACGCTGCTGCTGCTGAGCTCTCTGCTACTTCCACGTTCTCTGGACCCAACCGGTTCCCCCTCTCAAAGGATCTGTTAGAACCTCTTCAAGGTACGATGAGAATTCAACTCACTCGTCAAGCCATAACCACCTGGCTAACCAAACTCTCATCTCTCCAGATATAAGAGTAACCAGTCCCACACCTGCACCAGAACTAGTTGCTGATTAACTTTGTGTGTGTTTCCCAAATAAACATTGTTAAACTTTCCTCTGTCTCCGTTAGTGTTCTGCATGTGGGTTTTAGTTCATTAAACCAATCATGACAGACGCTGCAGGCTCATTCTGTTTTTTATAATTCATGTAGTGCACCACTAGGTGGAGGTAAATCTTACACACTTTCCTTTTAACTAAAATATTACTCAAGAAAGTTTAAAAAGTAAGTCAGAGAAAAACTGCTTCTATTTTTTAAAATCTACTTAAGTGAATGTAAGTGAGTAAATATAACTACACCAATAGCTAGCCACATCTGATTAGAACGGACAAGACATATGAGGGTAAAGCTGTAATGACAGCACATTCTAAGAACATGTCTCTCTATATGAAGGTGAAAAAATCCTCTAAACCTGCTTCAAGATTAAAGCTGACAAAATTGAGTTAGATTAGATCATGTTTTTGAACTTGCAGTAATCTCTCATACTGATGTTCTTCTATATACTGTAATGCATATCAAAACTGTACAGTATTAAAAATAGTGACTTCAAAAACCATCACCATCCCATATGTTGCTGGAGTCTCTGAAAAACTCAAGAGGTTTTTTTCTCCAAACACAAAATCTCAGTACATTTCAAACCAAACAAGACCCTTAAACAGAGACTACAGTAATGCATCCTAAGGACAAAACAACACACATATTTTATGAGACTAATGGGCACTATTGTTTAACAGAGCTTGCATTTTACATTACTGAACTGATTAACATGGTCTTAGTAAAAAATCAAGCAAGTTATTGATTTAAAGGCTCATGAAACTTAAGGCCTTTGTTCTTAGTTTTGCTTCAGCTGTCTCTTGTAGAGAACATGACAACTACAAACCTGAATTGCTTTGTGGAGGATGCTACACTCATGTTTCCTTCTTACACAACAAATTAAGTTTAAAAATTTTTTATTTTGAAACAAAGGTAAACAAAACAAGATGATATTAACTACATGGTTAGATTATTGGAATTTTGTCTTAAGTGAAAACCTTTAGTCGGCAATGTGCCTGGAATTCTTAAACAGGAAGGGTTTATCCTTTCCAGCTGTGAAGGAGCATTCTCAGCCAACACATCCATTACCCTCATTAACGAAGTGGTGCTTCTTGTTTTAGCTGCAGAAAATGAAAAAATGGGGCTAATGGGGATCCTTAAGATCCAAATTATTGCTTGAAAACAGAGCAGCAGGCAGAGAATAAAAGCTTTCAAAAACCCAGAAATGTCACTTTTAGAGAAGTAATCACTTATTCACTGGTATTGATCTTAAGGTCTGCCAAACCCCTGTGGTGATTTCCACAATCATTTCACAATACTGGGTGGCACAAATCATCATAATTGGCCCTTTAACTGCTGAGGTTTTATTTTATCAAGGTGGAGAAAATCATAATAGGTTTTTGGAAGGAAGTTAGTATATACTACATCCCTTTCACTGACTTTTCTTTTAATGCATAAGAACAAAAATCCCAGACAGCAAAGAGAAATCCTGACATTATCAGTCCTTCTAATGATGCTTTCCCCTCTCCAGCTCTACTGTAGCAGACCAGAAAGAGCTCCAAGACACAGGAGGTGCCTGGCGTGATGGAAATTACACCTTTAGCACATTCACCACAGCAAAACAATTTGCTTTATTAAGATGATCAACAAATAGCAGCATTTTTCAACTGTAAACGAGGTCAGGCAATCAACACTTGATGTGGTTTCTCCATCTTCTCTCCACATGAAGATGCTAAAATTAATTAAATATTTATGACTTTAATTCTCAATGGGAAGTTTATGAACACTAGATATTGTATTACAGTAACAATTTTTAGCAAAGTTACAGAGGTGTAATCAGAGATGATAACGCTGCTAACTGTTGGAGGAATTGAATGCAAATTAACTATAAAAGACTAAGAAGAAGACTAATGTTCCAGAACGGTAAAAAAGCATGCACATCTTTCATTGCCATCTTTAATTTCCTTTATTTGATTAACACAAAGTAAAGAATCAGTTCTTAAGCAAGTTATGTTTGGAAAATTATATTGATAAAATAATGTTTTATTTGAAAATCTGCTGTATTGTTAGGTTTGCAACATTGGGCCTTAGCACACTTCATATTTCTTCAAATAAATGTCACATCTTAAACATATATTTAGTTAATTTTGGTATCCTTGTAGTTTTCTATTAGTAAATTGTGTTACAGTCATTTTTTTCTGCTATTAGTCCTATTCTAAAGTTGTTTTTTTATGTTTTATTTTTTTGCTGTTTAGTTTGATTAATTATTATAAAACTACTTAGTACCGTATCACTGTAATGACCTTAACTCAAAGTTCCAGTATGCTGTTAACACTTTCTTGTATTTTGGAGATAAACAGGGCTCCTTTTGTTAAACCCCCCACAGGTTCTCATAAAAACATTAACTGATATGGCTTAAGAGCCATTTGGCCATTATGTCCTGATTGTGCAATGATGACTAAGTACGTTAATAACTGTCTTTGGCATTACTTAATAGTTATTCATATACATACAGGCTTATTTTTACACAGCATCCTTGTCATTCAAAGAGTTCATGATCCCCTGCTGTCTAACAAGGTCCAGATTGTCATGATTTTATCTAAAGCTCTGACCCACATGCAGAAGACCAAACAGAGAGACCAGGGAAAAGTTTAACAGGTTTTATTGAGAGTTGGTTGAGAGGAGTCCAGTGCTGCTCTGAACACTGTCGAACCGGGACTGAAAAGTGAAAGGCTCAGTGGGAAATTTGTGTCTTCGATTTGAAGACGGGAATTAAGGCAACAGGACTCAAGTTTCCAGAAAAAGGGGTCTCTCGTTGAATCCAGTCGGTGTGGGTTGTTCCAGTGAATGACTTGCTCGTTGGAGGGCGGACAGGGTTTACCCAGATTGAGTTTTTTCCTTGAGGAAGGGACAAGCTGACTGCCACTTAGTTTTCCAGCGGTACTTGAACGGTTTCTTGTGGAGATGAAACCCCTGCTCAGAGAGACATCCAAACAATCCTTGGGGGAAAAGTTGATCCAAACCAATAGCTTGAATCCTCAGCTCAGCTTGATGCTCAGAGAATTCTTCAAGGGGGGTGAAGGTCCAAAACATCCAGTTTGCAGGATGACTTCCTGCCGAGAGGCAAAGACAAAAAAAACAAAGTTTAAACTCAGGTAGACAAAAACTCAGTTTGACTCAGCAAAACTCACCTTGGCTAGAGAACCCACAACTGGCAAACACTCTGGCGTCGAGGTAGTGGCAGTCAGCAGCTTATGAGTCATCCGGTAATGAGGTAACCATCCGCTGGTGTGTGAGGAGGTCAACGAGAACCAGGCGCCTCCTGGTGGTGGAGGGAAGACAAACAAAAGCACAACCCACGCAAACTGTATTCCTAACACCAATGGTTTTTAAAAACAGATCATCTGCATTGCATAACTGTTGGCTTAATGTGTTTTTGCACATATTCGCTCTATGTTTAACATGGGACACGCCTGTAGCAGTTCCTGCACAAAAGCTCTAGTCTACTGATGGTACTCAAGGCCCATGTTTGATTTACAACATATTTCCAAGCCAGAGATCCAGGCTTTGAATGTTCAAACATGTATGGAGGCATGAATATACTCAGGATCATGCTGAACATGGAGACTGAGGGAATCTAAACAATGAAATTAGTTTATAAGGTGTGTTCATTGTCTGGGCTATAGACTTACAGGTAAATATGTATGGTCTGTACCTCGACAAATGATGCTGTATATAAAGATCAACTGAAAATTTATCAGAAATTTGGCTCCATTCTCTGCTCATGGAGTGGTGAGCTTTGGTGTTGAAAGGTTAAAATAAAATTTGCTTAACAAACCTGCACAGGAAAAAAATCTAGATAAGTATTTTTTTCTTAAAATAAGTGCATTTGCTCTTGAATTGAGAAGGTAAAGGGGAGGTTTTGCCAATGGAACATGACAATTCACATTTAAGATAAGAAAATACAATTGTCCTATTTCAAGTGCATTTTATCTAAATATCTTATTTTAAGAGTAAAAATACTCATTCCATTGGCAAACAATCTAATTTACCTACTCAAAATAATGGTAAATACACTCAATGTAAGAAATTTCTACTTCTTTCTAGACTGTTTTTCCATTGTTACTCTATTACAGACTTGTTAGTCTGTAAAGGAGTCCTCTCTGGGGTGTTAATAAAAGGCGGGGGGGAGGAAAGGCATTTCATTCTAAAAATTACATTTTATCTGATCAGAGCAGAAGTCCCGGTAAAGACCCAGTTAGAAAGACGCCCCCAAATAAAATGTGTTATTATTAGTGGCCACTTCTCTAGACTACGGTGGCTGAGAAGTGCAAAACACATTTACAATTCAAAAACACATTAACAAATAAAAAACAAAATAACATTTGAAGAAACAAAATTATATTTTATCTGATCAGAGCACAGAGTCCCGGTAAAGACCCAGTTAGAAAGACGCCCCCAAATAAAATGTGTTATTATTAGTGGCCACTTCTCTAGACAACCAAGATTACAAACATAGTTTACCACAAAATCAAGCACAACATTAGAATACAAAGCAACGTACAAAGCAGGATTTAAATAAGGCAGTGCAAATGCAATCACAGGCTACAATAAAAAAATGAGTTTGAATTTTGATTTTAATTGGGACAATAAGGCTGTTTAACAGAGATCAGGAGGGACGGAAGTCCAGAGCTGCAACAACACAGGCGGGGGGAACAGTGGGGTGAAAAGGAGATGAGGATCTGAAGATAGGGCCAGGTCAGCAATGTCTGAAAGATGTGGTGGGGGCGAGCTCTAAAGGTAAGAAGTATTTTGTAGTTGATGTGATATGGAATGGGAAGAAAATGAAGCTGTAATAGAACAGGTGTGAACAGCTGGATTTTAAACCAGTTGTAATTTATAGAGCATTTTCTGTGGTAGACCAAAGAGAAGAGAATTAATGTAACTAAGCAACAAGTGACCAGACTGAAAAATAAAACAGTAGTGAGAGCAGGATGGGGATGAATGGTATTTTATTGGAAGTACAGTAGGCAGACTTAGTGATCGTTGCCATAGTCAGAACAGGAGGGTAGGAAGGAGGAATTATCAACGGCAATGGAAAAATGATTAAGTTGACTAGTATTTGTATTGATTTGGTGCCATTTAAAACAAGCTCAGTTTTATCATACAATACAATGAAAGGAAAGTCTGTGAAGAAGGATGTTATGTGAGACTGTATCAAACAGAAGGATCAAACAGGAGGAATTTGGATAAAATTGAGCTGATTTGGTGCTGGAGCAGAAGTACACCAGATTTCACCTGTTCATATAAATTATTACTATATGACAGATGAGCCTGAAACTGAGCAGTGACTTTTTTTAAAAAAGAGTTTTGAAAATGAATGGAAGATCTGAAATAAGGCAAAGATTATTGATGCTAGTTAAGTATATAATATCTGAGAAGTACATGATTTCTCTGATGAGAGGAGACAGTGAAGGGAGCGTCAATTTAACAAGAACAGTTGGAGGAGGATCTAGTTGGCTGCTTGAAGATTTATATTTTTGAGTAAATTCTGAGACGCCGTTGATTGAGGGGGTGGAGACTGAAAGAGGTCCTCTGGAACCAGAGATGATACTAAAGCAGGGGAATGAAGTGGTCTTGTAATATTTGCAAATATACAGAAACAAGCATTGGAGTTTCCCACATTTGAACTAATTCAAATGGAATAAAATGAGTCTGGCTGCAGAAATAAAGTCAATATAGTGAGACCAGATTGACGTCATTTTGCTTTTAACCGTCTCAGAGTAGATGTAAACCAAGCTGACTGATTCAAACGGATCTGGTTTTCGGTGGATCGAGATTGTTAAACAGGTTATACTGTAAAGGCATTCGTTGTAGTGTGAAACAAGTGGATCTGGAGTGGAGGACCAGTCAACTCTATTGATACTAACACATGTCCATGTTGATGTCCTTTTTTCGGGGAGAGATATAGTATACAGAATGCAGATTTAGATTCGGAAAGTGGAATATTAACTAAAAATTATAACGTTTGATAAAGAGAAGCAATCAGCTGAACAGTCAACAGGTTTAACAGCTGAGGAACACATTTAGTCCAGAATAGAAGTCATTCCTTTTTTGGATTGATCATAATTACTGTTCATTTATCTTAGAAGTGTTTTGTTGAGTATTTCAATAACTCCTTGAATCTATGAGGGAAATTATTCCTTAAGCTCCAACTTTTCTCCTAAAAAATGAAATTGCTCTTTCCGTTCAATGCTTCATTTTAGGGGTTTGGTTGAAAGTTTAATTTATATCAACAAACAGAGAAGTTAGTCAGAAACAGTAAAGGTCAGCTGTTAGACTGCAGGGAACGGAGGGTTTCACTGGGCAAATTTTTCTCCTAAATTACGGACTCTCGCATTGAGCGGCTCTCTCCCAGACATCCATGCATCAGGCTCCAAATGTTAACCTTAACAAGCTGTCCACATAAAGTCAGCACTGTTGCTGGATTCTTTCATCAAACAGACTGAGAGGAGACGTTCAGGAGTTGCGAACAGAAACTTTTTTTTTATTTCAGTCCTCCCATCTTTCCTCCATCCTGCTCCCCATCCACAGATCCCCTCCTGCCCTTTTGTCCCCCGCGGCCCTCTGCATAGCTCATTTAGGACGTCTGGAAATATCTGCTAACTCGGCTTTCACACCAAACTCCTCCTAAAATAGCCCTGAAGGTGAGCGCACTGGGCCCTCGGTTAGTTGAGCAGCAACATAACCAGGTCAGCGGTGTCCTCTTTCTGAGGTTCGAAAAGGAAGGAGCGGCTCACAGAAAGCAACATTACAGGAACGACTGCAGCTGAATGAGAGACAGCTCTCCGGAAACTCTTTTTGCCTCATTTAAATAGAATAAGATGTAAGAAAAGTAGTGTAGGAAAAACATTTAAAGGAAGAAGACATGAGGAAAAGAGAAAAAAAAGAAACAAGAACAAAGTGAACTAAAATGTTCCTCTTTGCTCCCGACTGCAGACGCAGAGAACGCATCAATAAATCCAACTCCAAAGCACTTCTTCTTCTTTTTGATTGATGGTGGAACATTATAAGCAAAGTCGTGTGGACTCTACCCCCCACCCTTCCCATTACTGTCATAGAAACCTCCCTGAATTCCAGACTCATCCGTAAAACTCTCAAACTGCTCATTCCATCCATCCATCCATCCATCCATCCATCCATCCATCCATCCATCCATCCATCCATCCATCCATCCATCCATCCATCCATCTTCCTCCGCTTATCCGGGGTCGGGTCGCGGGGGCAGCAGCTTAAGAAGGGAGGCCCAGACTTCCCTCTCCCCAGCCACTTCTTCCAGCTCTTCAGGAGGAACCCCAAGACGTTCCAAGGCCAGCTGAGAAACATAGTCTCTCCAGCGTGTCCTGGGTCTTCCCCGGGGCCTCCCCCCTGTGGGACGTACCCGGAACACCTCACCAGGGAGCCGTCCAGGAGGCATCCTAATCGGATGCCCGAGCCACCTCAACTGGCTCCTCTCGACGTGGAGGAGCAGCGGCTCTACTCCGAGTCCCTCCCGGATGACCGAGCTTCTCACCCTATCTCTAAGGGAGAGCCCAGCCACCGTACGGAGGAAACCCATTTTGGCCGCTTGTATCCGCGATCTCGTTCTTTCGGTCATGACCCAGAGTTCATGACCATAGATGAGGGTAGGAACGTAGATCGACCGGTAAATCGAGAGCTTCGCTTTTCTCTCTTCACCACGACGGACCGGTACAGCGCCCGCTTCACGCCAGACGCTGCACCAATCCGCCTGTCGATCTCCCGCTCCCTTCTTCCCTCATTCGTGAACAAGATCCCAAGATACTTAAACTCCTCCACTTGGGGCAGGACACCCTCCTGACCTGGAGATGGCACTCTACCCTTTTCCGGCTCAAGGCAATAACCCGGATTTGGAGGCACTGATCCCCATCCCGGCCGCTTCACACATCACGACCTGATGAAGCCAATAGGACCACATCATCTGCAAAAAGCAGAGACGCAATCCTAAGGCCACCAAAACGGATCCCCTCAACACCTTGGCTGCACCTAGAAATTCTGTCCATGAAGGTAATAAACAGAATCGGTGACAAAGGGCATTCCAAAAAACTTAAATTAAAAAAGAGTAAAAAAAAATCCACTGGACTTTGTTTCCAAGTTTGAAGACGTTTCACTTCCCATCCAGGAAGCTTTTTTATTTCAAAATGTCAGGAATAGCGTTGAGTTGGTTGAGTGGAACTCCACGCTATTCCTGACATTTTGAATAGAAAAAGCTTCCTGGATGGGAAGTGAAACGTCTTCAAACTTGGAAAAAAGTCCAGTGGATTGTTTTTCATTTTTTTTTACAATGACTCTGACCTGGATGACTGGCAACCTTCACCAGCATCCCTCAAACTGCTCAGTTTTCCGGCACAATTCCAACATTGTTCCAGTTTTGCTGCGTAGTAATCTGCCCTGAGGGCAAAAGAAGTAATTTCCCCTCTGACTACAGTGCATCATGTATGCCAGGCTGTCGCTTCTGATCGGCAGACAAATCAAGGTTTAAGAAACATCTTGTTGATTCACTCTACTAAAGGTCAGGCTCAGGGTGTGCAGGTGGCGCAATGGTTAGCGTGCACAACCCATGTACGGAGGCCTTAGTCCTCGCCGCACCTTTGCCACATGTCTCTCCCTCTCTCTCATACCCCTTTCCCGTCAGCCTACTGTCGAAAAAGAAAACAATCCACTAGTGCTGCAAAAAAACAAAAGAAAACAAGTCAGGCTCAGTTTTTAGTGTTTGTGACTTGTTGAAATTAGGCCTGTCTAATTAAACTCCCTTTATCATGTCTTTAACTGTCAGGAAAATAATAGGCCAAAACATTTTGGAGAAATTTGTAGTTATTCACATGTTTTCGGGTTTAAATGTTGGGTGCGTAGCACCAGGTGGCTCAGTGGTGGATCAGACACACCATGTGGGGAGGCTTGGGTCCATAGTGCAGCTGTCCTGGGTTTTATTCCCAGCCCAGGGTCGTTTGTTGCATATCCTTCTCTTCACGCTCTGCTCCTCTTTCTGTCCATCTGCTAAGGAATAAGTCCAACCACTGTCAGCAAGAAAAAAGGAATGAATTGAAGATAAATAAGTCACATATTAATAATGTTTATGACAGACGAGTCTGAAGGAATGGATTCAAACCTTTATCTGTTCTGCTGCTGTTTTTTTAATCTCAGGCAGATAATCTTCTTTTATGGTCGGCCATTTTCTACTCCTTCTCCCACCTAATGAAATTTAGCCAGAGACATAAAACTTTTAGCCTGTAAAAAAAGTGATAACAAAACTTGCTTTATAGCATTTATTCAACATTTTAAAGCTGTTCCTTTTTTACGGAAATAAAAATGTAAAACAGCATCTTTACCCACATCATCTTAAGATAAACACTTTAATAATTTGGAAAAGGAATTAAATAAATAACTTTAACAGCCTTATGATGTAGTAGTGCATCTTCAGTGCATCATTATGGAGGGAATTTCAATGAAAGAACGTTTTGTAAATGGAAAATGATGCCAGAAAGGAAACTTTGCTACTTACTAAGATTTTGTTTTTTGAGATTTTTTTTTCTTTAAATTGTAATTTTTTTTATATATCTTTTTTTTTTTCTTGAATGAGCTTTACTTACTATGTTCTTTTCAAATTACATTTCAAGCATCTCATTCTTTTCACTACTGGTGGTGGTTTTTCCTCTGGATTGAGGAATCAAGATGCATTTCTGTTGGTGTGTTGGACGTTTGTTTTGGACTTTAAAAGAAAACAATTAAATCTGTAAAATGAGATTTGAAAAGAATGCAGACATTAAGCTCCTCAGAAAAAGAGAAATAAATAAAGAATAGAAACTGTAAAAAAATAAATAAATAAATAAAAAAGTTTGAAACATTTCCAAAGTTTCATTTCTGGATTGCTTTTTTTTTTATGATCAATTTTGACATTATACCTGTCAGGATCCCAGTTTTTGTGTTTGTCTGTTTGTCTTGTCTTTTGTGTTCTCCCTTCCACCACCAGGAGGCGCCTGGCTCCGTTTCGCCTCCTCACACACCTGCAGACGGTTACCTCATCACCGGAATACTCTTAAGTTGCTGGTTGCCACTACTTCGATGCCAGAGTGTTTGCCAGTTTGGGGAAGCCTTCGTGCAAACTGAACCTTTCCGGACCGCCTTCTCCCAAGTAGGATCAACTGAGTCTTACACTGAGCGACGGATTCCAAGCAGGAGGTTTGGATCCAGTCACCTTTGAGCACGCTGAGATCTCTCTGAGTAAGGAAATCATCTTCACCACGACCCTTTCAAGTACCACAGGAAAACTGAGTTGCAACCAGCAGCTGCATCATTCCACTCCGTCCGAGTTCTGGGTAAACCCTGTTCTGCCCTCCACCGAATCAAACAAACCCTGGAAGACCAACACACACAGACTGGAGTCTACGTGTCTCTTCTTCTCTGGAAACTTTCCGGCTGAGCAGAGTTCAACGGGTTTTATTGAAGATTACTCAAAGTAATGTTCAATAAAACCCGTTGAACTTTTATACTGTGTCTCTCTGTTTGGCTTCACTGCATGTCGGTCCGAGCCTTAGATAAAATCATGACAATACCAAATTAATTTATTAAACACTGAAACAATAAATAATTGGTATATTGTACTAATTTAACAATTACCCTTAACTGCTTTATTTTAACAATAGTTTAAAAGAATAAGGCGTCACATATTTAGCTTCAGCCATATTGAGATTAGACCAAACCAGATATCCCAGCTCGTGAGAGACTGTGCTGCATTTTTCACTCCTGTCCCAGAAATCTAAATAATGTCTTGCAGCCGCTTGTTCCACATTAGCATTTTTTTATTTGCTTGTATTTTTATTGTCTTTTGACCATAATTGAGATGGATCAGTTTCTATCACTTAGACTTTGGGGGAACAACCTGCAGCTCCAGAATGTGTGTCTCAGTTATCAAATGATTATTGCCCAGTTTGTTTTTTAATTCTTTCCCTGTTCCATTTTTTGTTCTCTGTCCCAATGAGAAACACCTGGCCCCTCTGGTTAATCTGGTCTGGAAGCACCACTATTCAGTGAGTTATTTGGGAAAATGCACCTAAACTACAAAATGTGGTGTTTTCAACGTCTTGACTGTTTTAAAAAGCAGAATTTAAAGTTTAACTTGCAACACTTTGTTTTCTGCTTCAATAGTCTGTAAAATACGGTGGCCCTGAAGTGCAAACTCCAACTACAAATCAAAAAGCGCAACTACATTAAGGAAATCGCAACTACGTTAAGAAAAACAAAACTACATAAAGCAAAGCGCAACTACATTAAGGAAAACACATTACATTAACCTACCGGAAAAGGTAGGTACCAGTGGGAAACATGAGACATCGCTGATTGGACGACGGCGCCGTTTGACCCTCGAACCGGAAGTCATTCTGTCTGCTGCAGCTTTTGAAAACATGGATATTGTCGGCGCCCCAAACATAGCTGCCGTTATCCAGGAATATTTTGAATCAGGACATACGTACGAGGTGATACTGGATATGCTCAAGACTAATAACGAAATTTCAGTTAGTAGCCATGTTTTCAAAAGCCGCAGCAGGCAGAATGACTTCCGGTTAAAGGGTCAAACGGCGCCGTCGTCCAATCAACGATGTCTCATATTTCCCACTGGTACCTACCTTTTCCGGTAGGTTAATGTAATTGTGTTTTCCTTAATGTAGTTGCGCTTTGCTTTATGTAGTTTTGTTTTTCTTAATGTAGTTGCACTTTGCTTTATGTAGTTTTGCTTTCCTTAATGTAGTTGCGCCTTTAGATTTGTAGTTGCAGTTTGCACTTCAGGGCCACCGTAGTAAAAGTTCACTTAAGTTTTAGGTTTAACAAATAAAACCACAACGAATTGATGAAATGAATCAAACCTTGTTGTAAAATGTTTAAACATTTTTATGCTTCATTTTTAATCCCCCATCCTGGATGAGTAAACATGCAAACCTTTTAAGGATCAAAGATAATTTTGCCATTGTTTAATCATTCATTCATGTATTCCTTTCTAAGCAGATAAATGTATTTATTGTTCTTGATTATCTGGGCTCATTATGCATACATACGATTAAAAACCAGCTCACTGCAGCCATTAGATTAAAAAGCATTGCTAATCCAGGAAGTAAATCAACCAGACGCTCAGCAGGTGAAGCTGCTCTCAGTAGAACATTGCTTTGTCAATAGCGTTAAGGAAAAATTAGAAACATTTATTCAACAAAATGTTGACACTAGTACTTAATCACCAACTATGCTCAAAACAAAAACTGGCGTAAAGGATCTCCATGCCGCAGAATAAACAATATTCCTGTAGATTTATTTTAGGACTAAAAAGTAAAGACAGAAGTAATTTGTTTTCATTTTTCTTTACTTCAGTTAGTTTAATGCTGATTTCATAGTTACAATATAAATCTTTTAAAGGTGTCTGATAGGATTAATGATAATAACACCTTATTGTCCTAGAAATAAACCAACACAAGACACAAGTTACTTTTCTGCAGAAAAGGAGAGTGGAAAAAGATGGAGAATGACCCTCCCTGAATGTCTGTGTTTAAATCTGTCAGGACTTCTCTGTCTTCTGCTTTTATTGTCTCACTTCACTGAAGTAACATGAGGGGTCAGAAGTTTTCACATACAAAGGGGGAGATTGTGGGTGGTGATAAGTCACCACATTGCTGGATAAAGTATGACTCTTCCTTTTCTGGGAGAACCATTTGTTCTCCCCGTTTGAAGTTAAAACAACATAACATTCCTAGCAGGCCAAATCCCTATAAGTTATTACAAATAAAAAGATGACATTTACATTTTTCTAACAGTGTTATCACCTGGAAATAAGACTTGGGTCTCGGTTAAAACCGGCAGGATGATTCAATTCAATTCAGTTTATTTAAATAGCGCCAAATTCACAACACATGTCATCTCAAGGCACTTTACAATTCAACCAGATCATACAGTCAAATTGATACAAAGTTTTCTATCAAAGGAAAACCAGTTGATTGCATTGACTCATGATCCAGTGTGATAGTGTCTTGGTTTCTTTGTGTGGACTATGTGTTCAAACCAGATTTATGATTTATATCATTATTGGAAGGATGTCTAAACATCATGCTCATGTCAGCTGCTCCTTGGTTTGTTTCCAAAATAAACAAGTGGATGTTTTCATCATGCCTGCATCTGTGGACCGAGCTAGCAGGGAGCAGTGGATTAAGTTAATCTCTGATAACCATGTTCCACTGACTCTTCCTGCAATCTTAAAGTCTGTGTTACACATTTTGCATCCAAATGTTTCAGTAACTTGGGACAATATGATGGGATCAAGTCTGTGTTTTAAAAATGGGCAATTCTAATCCAGTTATTTTAGTTTAATCTAAAGCACCAGTTCTCATGTCATCCAGAGGCTCTTTACAGAGACGATTCAGATCATCCAGTCAGATTGGTAAAAAGTTTCTTAAGTTTCTTAAAAGTTTCCTTAATTGGAGCACTAAATTTACAGGCACTAGGGCACTGCGCACGACGCTGCGTGTGACGTAATCCCTGAGCCACGTCAGTGCGGGCAGCCCTGTTCTTAATCAGAATATAGATGCATGATGTTGGCGTACTGACAGTGTGGCTGTCAGTACGCCAACAACATGCAAAAGCGCAAATGTATGTTTACCGACGATTTTCAAAAGAGTTTCCCCGCTTTCAGACCTGGTCGAGACAAACTGGAAGCCTTGTGCACATATGTCTCGGTGTCCAATGGAGGTGCAAGGAATCTGTAAGGCCACCTGGACTCCGAAAGTAAAGATAGTCTATTGATATGTTTGTTCGTTTTTGGTACATTTTGAATAATTTTTGCTACACAAGAGGTATTTTTTGTTAATTAGCTCATTTGTTAGTTTATTTTTTTTAATAGCCTACAGAACAGACATTATTTCGTTCATTACTGAGGCTGAGTATCATCTGTTATTGGGAGTTGAGAGTTATTATTAACTTTTATTGTTAAGTGAGGGATGTTTAGATGAGACATTATTTCTTTCATTGTGCTTTTCATTCATTACAGGAATTGTTAAGCATTTTTAATAAATACATTTTGAATGAAATCAGTTTTTTTTATAAATCAACTGTAAATATCATGTTATTGTAAGGTTACGTAGGTCTCTGTTAAGTAGGTGCATGCCACAGACATCTCTATGCATGGGAACAGAGATCCCCCCCGATCCAAGGTGTCCTGGTTTTCCCAAATGACAATATGGTCACCCTACTGTAATATCACTACTTGAACGTACGAAAGCTCAATTGAAATTACTGTGTGTATCTATAGAGTGATTTTTGCTCCATTGAACTTTTTAGTAAATTGAAATTTCCACAAAAAAAGTAGTATCCAGAAATTAAATCTCAAAAAAACCTTCTTATTCAAAAAAGGTTCTAAGAGGAACTGCTCTTTTCTCACTTTTTTTTTTAAGTTTTCTAATAGTTTAGTGAAAACAATTAAACTATATTATCTGTGTTTTCTTACAGATTTCTTTGATCATATTATTACTCCTAACATCCCCTCAGGTTTTGAGCTAATCTTAGCTAAAAACTGAGGCCCCTCAATAAAGCTGATATTTCTGAAATAATTTTTCCTGAGAGCCTTGATACAACAGGCACATGTTCCCAGACACACGCAGCACAAGCCAACAAGGTTGTTCCGAGTTGAAAGATGGAAAAGTTCTGCACAATGTCAGCGACTAAACTCCCACTCTGTGCTTTGACCAATAATCTGACAGATTAAAAAAAAAACTCACTAAAGCTTCATGCAAAGCTGCCAAAATTGTGTTTTTTTTCCGTTAAAGTGTCTAAGAAATGTTTGGAAAGGCTCACTCTTTCAAAAACTGCAACACTTTATGTCAGAAGATGAAAGAAATGTTATTTTTGAGGTGTGCAGCGCAGGTTGTCTCCTGTTAGGAGCTGCGGTGCACTGGAGGTTTAATAATAGATAGCAAAGGTACATTTGTGAGGTTCTGATCCCTCCTTATGTCCTATCTGTGGGTTTATGTATGAACTTGTTCCTAAAATGCATCTTCAGTTCTTTAGCTTTATTTGACAAAACAAACATGTCACATGTTCTTTTAGTAGATCTAAAGATGTAAAAGAAAACTGTAAAAATTGTTCTATTGAAGGAGAAAAGCAGAGCTGGTAGAAATGTTCCTCATGTTTAGCCTCTGCTACTTCAGGAATGTTTTGGAGACTTTTTTATTTGTGATTGTTTAGTTTCTGATTTATTCACTTTTTCAATGCTTAATACCACTTTCTTGCAAGTCAAGTATTACATTGCATTGCAAATATATTTAAAAAATGAAGCAGTGAGGTCAGTTTTATATGTGAAGCAACTTTTCTAAGATATAAATCCGTCAAAGCTGGCAGATCCCTCTCAGTGTACAAAAGAACCTGATTATTTACCACAGCTGTCGATTTCGGCGCGAAGCATGTGTGGTTTAAATGTCAGATTCATCTATAGAACATGTGAATAAGGGATATCAAGCCTACCAGTCGCCATAACCGAGGCCTGGAGACAACATGTTCAGATTTAAGCAGAATGATCGGATGTTCGCTGTTTGGCTCATGCGTTCGCATCATTCTGCCTTACTGGGGTATGTCTGGGCTAACGGCGACCTTTTTTATGTCCCTGATCAAATCTTGAGAAGCTTTGGTTTGACTGTGAGCATCCAATGGAAGCCCATTCCCACCACAGGAAAGTTAAAAAATGGCACACGTCACGTCATAACTATGAGATTTAAGGTCATAGTTTGGACTTTCAATATATTATTGATTCAAACCAAATATTCTATTTTTATTCTATTTTATTTAACCTTTATTTGACCAGGAAAAAATCCCATGGAGATTAAAAACCTCTTTTTCAAGGGAGTCCTGGTCAAGAGCAGCAAAGTTACATAATAAACAGATATACATTAAATATAAATGACAGGTACATAAAAAAACAAATCAAGTAAAACCATTACAGATCATTGAGGCTGCTTCAAATTCTTTCAATTTCAACTTTTAACCATTTAATGATAAAAACTTAGTCAACTTCCAGTTTCTTTGTAAAATATTCCATGCACATGGAGCTGCATAGCTAAAGGCTTTCTTCCTTAGTTCTGTGCAAGCAAAAGAAACAGTCTGCAAAAGCTGACCGTTGGATCTCAGGGCATAAGAAGCCATGATATTCTGATTAAGTAAGGTAAGACGTTCTAAATATCATAATGATGACAGAATTTCATGTTTATGAGTTTTAGAAATTGAAATGATCACTTAAGCCTCTTCACCACTCAACTTAGCGGGTTATCCCATGTTTTTTTTTTTTTTTTTACACGGGTTGATGTCATGATCTTGGCGGTGATGGCTGGCTTAATTATTCATTTCATTCACCTGTCTAACTCTGCCCAGTTTCCAATTACTGCTCATCTGATCCACCTGCTCCTGCTTCTATTTATACGGCTCAGTCCCAGCCATTGGGGAGAGATTATTTCTCTTGTTCTAAGGCTTGTTCTCAGGGGCCAGTGGAGAGAGGATTTTTAGCATTCCGTAGTGTTTCTGATTTCCTGATCCTAATCTGTCTGCCATCCCTGGAGCGTGCCTGTTTCCATCTGAACATTCTGCCTGAACTCTCTGTGGACTCCTGCAACCCTCAACTACCTTGTTCCTGTTCTGATCTGTTTGTCTGACCTGGGCCCAAACTCCTACGTGTTCTCCGGGGCTGCAGCATCTTGGAAACTCTGGGCGGTGCCCGTCGCATCCACCGGCTGGATCCTACCTTGTTCTCTGATGATGGACTGAACTGTTAAAACGAGGTTAGTTACTTACATGGATAACCATCTTCCATCAGATTATCATGGTCGCTAACCTGTGTTTTTCTCAACCCAGACTCTCCAGTGATGTCTTGTGTTAAAAATTAAATAAAAAATGTATTTCAATTTTCTTTGAAATTTCTTGTTAAATGCCTATGTACTCACTAAAGAGTAATTAACCAAAAACCAGGAGGTTTAGCAAACGGCTTATGATTGTTTTGGTAACAGGTCACATCCAACATATTTGTTAGTCTTTTGCACGTTTGTTTTAAACTGGATCACAAACACAAAGATAATGAAACACTTGCTTGTATGTATGAAATCATATTTACAAAATATATGTACATACTGCTCTGACTTAACAAAAAATTTTTATTCTGTTTGTCTTTGTTAAATTTTTAAACCGAAGCCAAGAATAAAGGGTAACATTTGTTTGTACAGATACATGTGTAAAAATGTAATGAGTAGAAGTCAGAAGTAGGAATAAAAATAAGTAATGGAGTAAAGTATAGATACCTAAAAAGTGTACTTAAGTACAGTAAAAAAAGTATTTGTACTTCGTCACTTGACCCCTCTGTATTTGGGACATTGCACAATTTAAAGTGTCAGAATCCTGAGCTATCTCTATAGTTATGCTGCTATAGGCTTAGACTGCTGGAGGACATAGGGACCCCTTTTTCATCATTCTGTTTCAATTTATCTTGATTCTCCCACTCTGCAGAATTTGTTAGTTCAGTCTCTAACACTATGCCCTCTCTGTGCTTTTTTTCTCATAGTAGCTTCATCTCGCCTGTTCCTTTTTGCCTGTGACTCCATCCTGGAAAGAAATATCAGCTGTGCTGCTGCCATCAACACCTTTGTTTATAGATGTTGCAGCTCGGCCTGTTTTTTAGTGTAGACCTGTTTCTCTGACTGTGACTAACTGGATGTGCTATCTTCATCCTCTGACATGGGAGCTGGCTCTGAGCTTGTCTGCCTGGCTGTGTGTTTCCTGGCAGGGGCCGCCTGTGGAGCTGGTTGACAGTTGCCTTTTGTATCTCTGCTTCTTTCTGTATCTCTGCTTCTGTCTCCTTGAACCCCAGTCGGCCTCAGCAGATGGCCGCTCACACTGATCCTGGTTCTGCTGGAGGTTTCTTCCTGTTAAAAGGGAGTTTTTCCTCTCCACTGTCGCTACAATCTTGTTTAGTGCAGGGGATGGCCTTCAAGTCAATGAGTCGATGCAATCAACTGGTTCCCCTTAGATAGAAAACGTTTAATCAATTTGACTGTATGATCAGGTTGAATTGTAGAAAGTGCCTTCAGATGACATCTGTGAAATGTAAACTGAATTGAATTAGAATATATCAGGCAAGTCCAACATTGATTGTTTTTCATGTTTCAAGCTGAAACTAAAGGCAAAGCTGTAATTTTTTACATAACCATGACCTATGGTGAGATACATGGATAATGACTTAAAAGGAGCTTCCTCTGTGAGGTGAGGAAATCCATCATTGCTGATCCTCAACAAAAGCAGTCAGATTATGTTTTTTGGGTATTGGGTAACTAAGAAACATCCAAAGGAAGCATCCAAGAGGTTTTCCTGGACCATTTTTTCATCAATAACATTGCTAATGAATATTAGCCTTAAAATATTGTTTTGTTAACTTTGGTTCATCTGTTTTTCATATTGGGGTTAATGTTTTAACTTGAATTATTCCTGTTTACGTAATGTTTATTTTTTATTGCTCCACTCTGAGCCACTGCTGCACTAATCAGCCTATTTCCTTCCACCTGACCACGTTCATCAGTCTCCACCTGCAGCATTTATCCCAGTCTGTTTTCATTACCTGTTTATTAAAAACCTAATTGTTTTAACCAACTAGATTGGTTGTTTTTCCAACCAATCTATTCTTAGACTCAGTGTTAATTTCGTCAACCATGACGATTACGAAAATATTTCGTCAACGCCCCTTTTTCCCGGGACTATGACGAGACGATAATAGATTCCAGATAATAGATTCCAGAAAATAAAAATATGACGAAAACAAAAAATGATTTTCGTCAACGAGACTACGACAGAAGAAATGTACGATCCATTGACGGATGGACATTAAGAAATGTAATGTAATTGTTTATGATTGTTTATGATTAATTTGTAATTGTAAATATAAGTGTTTCTTGAGCGTCATAGAAGATTACGCGTTGTTGCGCCGTTTGTCCCTACACGGCGCCTGTCCCACAGTGCCTTGTGCCGCTCAGTCGGTAGTAGCAGAGGGCTTATACTCATAGCTCAACTTCGCAGTCATTGTGGATACTGGTGTGCGGTTTGTTAAACAACGCCTGGATGTATGGAGCCATTTCGTTTACAACACAAAGGAAAACACCAGAGGAAGGACGCCACCAAAGAGTCTGCAGCTTCAAATTGGCAGGGAAGAACACATCAAAAATCAAGCGACATCTGAGGAGCCAACAGCTGACATATGGAAGACGGTAAGGAACGGGTGGGCCTGTAGTAGCGGGAACGGGTGTGTTAGTGCGTGCATGGGTGCATGCATGTGAATGTATATGTGTGTGTGCGGGCGCGCATGCATCTGGCTGTATGTGTGTGTGCCTTCCTGTGCCTGTGTCTGTCTGTCTCTCTGTCATAGAAGAAAGATAAACTGATCAACTGATAAACTGGATATTAATTGTTCAAATTTCTTCCTCCCAACTAGATACCTGACACAGTGACACCACAGCCAAATCAGAGGTTGGGGTAGGAAGGAAAGTCTGTTGCAGAGATGCACCCCCACCCCTGACGCCAAAGAGCAGAAAGCCCTGGAGAACTCAATGGCAAAGTGGATTGGGCGTTCTGGCCTCACTGCAGGGACCATTGAGGATGAAGACTTTGTGGATATGATGAAACAAGCTGACAAAAGCTTTAATGTTTACAGTGTGGGAAGTCCCATCCTTACACAGAGATCGTAGTGGCCTTTCACAATCGTTTTGATCTGAAAGACAAATGTGATTACGGGTAGGTCTGGAGGTAACCAGGCAGCGTTAAAAAGACAGATTTTCGTTGGTCTTCGTTGTTCTAAATTTACCTTGAAATATATGATACTGGTAGCCAACTTCCAATTAGCATGCCTCAAATAAAATTTCGCTATGATGGAAGAGCAGTTTCCATAAATTTTTTTTTCAACTTTGTTTCGCAAGTCAGTTTGCCCAAGATTCCACTCTGTCTTTTTTTTTTTTTTTTTTGTATTGCCGTTGAGAAAAATTGCAGCTGCTGGAAGATCTCTGAATAATGTTCTGTATACCGTTATGGTAACTGTACATTTTCAATAAATGAACCTAGTATTTTATAGGTTCAAAGAGACACAAAATCTGTTTTTTATTCATTCCACTGGTCGTCTGTTTTGATCAAATAGAAATAGAGGCCTGCCTCTAATTCTGGCCTCCTTACAATAATGGCCTGGACCAAGATGTACCTGAGTGAACTAAAAGCCCCGGCCTATATTAGAGGATTTACGGTATGTTAAAAAGAGGTCCAGTGTGTGAAGTTCTATTCTGCACAATGTTATATAAATAAAATAGAGAAAAAGAGAAGCAGTGTGTGGTGAAGTTTTATTCTGTACAGTGTGATATATATGTTTAAAAAAGCAGTGTGTGGAGAAGTTCTATTATTTACAGTGTTGACTAAAACTGGACTAAGACTAAAATTGATTTTTGTCTTTTAGACTAAGACTAAAACTAAATCGGGAAGGCAATGACTAAATATGACTAAGACTTAAATTGATTTTTGTCATTGTGACTAAGACTAAGGCTAAATTTAAAAAAGCTGACGAAATTAACACTGCTGTGTAAGTTCCGGGCGAGCTGAATCACTTCGGGGCTTTGGATGTCATCTGTTTTGGCCCGTTTCCTGAATTAAGCAAGCCTCGATATGCGTTCACCGAAACGCCCCCTTCACTACTTGGCACACGCCTCAAAGCGTCGGCTTATCACATAATATCACTAGTTTATACCAATAACATTAATGCAGCTTAAAATCATTAATCAAACTGAACTAAACTGGTATAGCTAACCCTTATTAGCATCTGTTCAATTTAACTTTATTTTTTTTTTCATTTCAAAACGTTTATTTCAAACCTGCACACATTTTAAACAAACAATACATATGCATGGATTTAAAAGAGGATGGAAGAAGCAAAAGCTTATACATGTCCAATCCCCTCCCACTCATCCCAGGGACACTCCCAAGACCTGTAAACGACAAGACAAACAACCCATCCACACTCATGCATACAAGACAACACACTGGCCCAACGCTCCCCGTCCCTGCAACCCCCTCCCTACACCACACCACCCTCATAGAACGTCACCCACTCTCTTCCAGGTATTTTCTAAATATTTTTTGAAACGGTTTATGTTTTCACAACACTTTTCTTCCACCAGTAAACTATTCCAGAGGTTGACACCCCGACTTGAGATGCACATTGATTTCAAGGTAGTTCTTACTTTTGGTTGGTATAATCGATTTTCGCCTCTAAGATTATAAGTGTGAAAATGCCTCCCGCTCTTAAAAAGAGTTTTAAGACATTTTCTGGAAGAGAGCCAGTTGATGCTCTGAATATTATTTGCACAGTTCTTAAGTTTACCAGATCAAAAAATTTTAAATTGTAGGATTGTAGAAACAATAAATTTATGGAATGTAATTAATTTACTTCACGAACGTTTCAAATGCCTCTTTTTTGCAGTGTAACCAGGGGCTATAGATTGGTCTTAAAATTGTTTCCCCAAACTTTGATAAAATAATTCAAATACGACATGACAAGTGAGTGATACACAAGGAACAATGCAATTTGGTTGAGAAAGTGACGTGCTCTGTTCATCACTCCCTCACATTTAGCAACTTTTGTGTGCAAATAATTAATGTGATCTTTCCAGGACAATGTCTCATCAATAATCATACCCAAAAAAGTATTTTGTTTAAATCTCTCTATACTTACATTATCAATAATAACTTCAATTAGAACCTTAGTTTTCTATTTACCAAATAAAATTAGTTTAGTCTTTTTCAAATTTAATGATAATTTATTGTTGTTGAACCATTTCTTTAACTTGTTCATTTCGATTGTTACTTGCGCCAAAAGTTGCTCCAAGTTGTCTCCACTGGAGACAATATTAGTGTAATCTGCGAAAAGTACAAATTTCATAACAGAAGACACATTGCAAATATCGTTTATGTACATAATAAATAAAGTTGGACTTTACCGCAGTAAGTAATACAAACTGAAGTCTACAGTGCTTGATCTAGTGGTCTCAGTTTGTTTGTTAAAAGTACATTTGTTTTCTTAATTGTTTCTTATTTAGTTTATCAACTAAGTTTAGTGGAAACAGTTGACATAACTTGGCTAACCTAACAGGCTACACCAAAATACCCCAAAATGACAAAAAAGGCATCGATTTAATCATCTGCTGCACTTAAAGCATTAGGAGGGTCTAACCTTCAATATAAAACAGTTTTAATGGAGGACAGTAGCCTTATTGGGACAGACTGCAGATTTAAAAGCACCACAGGATGTGACAGTTAACAGGTTAGGTCAATTTAACATGTAATTGTTTAGAGTGCGAATGATGCAGGGGGATGATAGGAGGATGTTCTGTTGAAGTGCTTTTGGTATCTCAATCTGAGGGAATAGAGGCTGAACTAAGTAGAATGCATTTACGTGTCAGAAGTCTTATAAGCTCATCCATCTCCTGCCGGATCATTAGTCACTGAGTCTAAACAAAAACTGCTAACAAACCGTCAGCTCCCTAAAGTCTGCTGCAGGTTAAACAGGACCGGAAGGTACAGGTGGTCTGCAGGGAGGCTTTATTTTTAGATAATGACTGAACTCAGAGACACAAAACGTTCTAATTGATAATTGATTGTGTGCTCATTAACAGAGGTAAGGCCTCCAGCATCTAGCTCACTGACAATTATTGAACTCTATTCACTTCACACTGACACCTCATTTCATCGGGCCAATCCGATCCAAACAACCTGTTATGTCTACCTGTGTGCTGCTCAAAGCCCTGATGCCTTCTGACTGCCGCCAGCCCCTCATAAACTTCTTAAGGTTCCCTCCTGTTATCTGCTTGTCGAACAGCTATCTAACATTTGGCCATCTGTTGGTGCTTGCGTTACTCATATCGGTTCTCCTGCATCTTTGTTGCAGATGGCTTCCATAATTGCATTGTTCCATCTGCAGATGTTTTATAGTGCAGTTTTGCTGCACAGCCAGCTGTGAGATGGAACAAATAATGTGTGGAGAACCATTTTCCCACTCAGGTTCAGAGTCACTAATTCTGCAATTGTCACTAATGGGTAACCACTGGGTCACATTCACCAAAGCCTCTCAATTCAAATTTAATCTGTAGTGGCTGCCACAGTTTTTACTCTGCCTGCTGCGTTCCATAATTTTGTTCAAATTGCCATGGCTATATTATTCAGCCTCATGTTTTCAAGAACATCATGAACTGCTGTCCTCAGCATCAATCAATAATAATTGTTTTAATTTCAGTGGGCTTATTGGGCACTGTGATAGAAAGAAGGTGAGATCAGAGTGACCCATAAAAAGGGAGTCAGATGTAGTTTTAGGCACCGCAACATTCAAGCTGAGCCCCCCGTCCCATTTTTCCTTGTGCAAATGCTAACTTAAATTTGTACAGTTTCAGAGCTTAAATATCATTTCATCCAATGACCCCAAAAATAAATAAATTATAAATTTTAACTGAATAAATTTTCATTTAAATGAATTGTAATTATTTATTTGAGCTTTTGTTTTTTTATTTTTTGTTTTTTACAATTTTATGGAAAATAAATGCTACAACTACTCATTGTATGGTGCACTATCATCCCCAGGGAGTCCAGACCACTGCTTTGGGAGCCCCTGATCGTGCCTGTTCTACTCAGCTGAGGCAAAGGTCTCAAATGACCCCTCGATAGCCTCACACACCTAACTTTAAAAGCTTGATGCTGTCTCCCTTCCGTTGGTCCAATACTGGTACCAGTGCACCACTCACTGCTAGTTAATTGTTGTTGCAGAAGTCGCTATTTAGTGTGCAATTCACCAACAGAAGCAGGATTCAAAAGCAAACATTAAAAATGTGTTTACGCCCATATGTTATTTATAAAAAACATTATTGAATTCAGAAAAATAACAAAAACAAACAAAAAAGGCAATCACACACAGGGGTGGAGCTAGATGGGGGGCCAGGGGTGACCATGGTCACCCCTAGCCAATCATTGGCCACCCCTGTCGCCACCCCTACCATGTTTTCCCCCCACTAATACAGATGGTGGCAACAGCAATACTCTAAAGTGGAATGTTCAAATCATTTTATTTTTTTGTGGTGGATTTTAAGTGTTGCGCCGATGCCATCTTTTGGCCCCGATACCGATACCCGATACCTGGCTGTGCAGCATCGGCCGATACCGATAACCTGACTCCGCCAGATGGATTTGCTCCGCATATCCATCTGGAAACCTTCGGTTGAAGTAATTTTGGGAAGGGGCGAAAACACTGGTTAGCTGATTGGCCTATGTTGGTGATAGACGGGCCAAATAAACCAATCAGATCAACGAAGCATATGACATACTAACAGCTAGGCTACTCTTGCCGAAACAAGTCGGGAGAAGAGCAAAAACATCATTTCCTCTGAGAAAAGCCTCCAGAGAAGTGTTTTGCTCTTCTTTCAGTAAAGAAATACTAAGACATACTAAGTAATTCCGATAAAACTTGCTCGATAGCCATGCTAACGCTAGTTTCATCGGCTGAAGCCGCCATGTTCTTTAGACTGAACTGTCGCGCTTCTCGTTGCGTCACACCTCAACCCGCCTCAAAGCCAAAGCTGATTGGACGATCGTTTGGTGAACGGCTCCAAATTTTCTTCAATGGAGAGTCTCCAGACTGACTAGCGAGCAAAATCTTGAAAGCTCGCGAGATCAGGATGGTCTCACGAGACTACGATACCGATACCATAATAATGTAAAATAATTGCCATCATGGCTTTGTCAAGCTGCTGCCTACCTTTGTGAAGCAGGAAAAACTCTAATACAAAGTGAATCCAGTAGAACTTTTTATTGCCTACCAGGAGTGGGTGACAATAGTTGAATAAACTTATGGCTCTCAAAATGGTATCGGTGCCCTATTTGTTGGTACTCGCTGATACCGATACCACCATTATAGGGCTGTATTGGGGCCCCGTCCGATACTGGTATCGGTATTGGTGCAACAATATTAATTATACATGTCAATATGCTAACATCAAAGATAATAAGTAGAGAATTCATGCTCTTTTCAGAACTACATATTGCGTTATATGGGGTAAAGAAAAAATGATGTGTCTCGGCAAGTCTATAGGAGTCTTTAGTGAAATCAAAGATAAATAACAATTTCCTTTAAAAACCTATCAAATAATCAATTTATGTATATATTAGTGCTTGTAAATATTAATTTTATGCAGAATGTTTATTGATACAAGTAGGTGAGTAATGACAATGGAAAAGATTTACGCCCCAGAACTCAAAACTGAGTTTAATCCACTATTCGTTTTATCTAGAAATATATGCATCTATTTGTTAGCAAAGGCTGTAGGTAAGTATAGTTAGTCTTTATTTAGAAAATATGGATGTTTTGCTCAATTTTCCTGTTGGAACAGTGTAGATTGACCCTGAGGTTCAGCTGCCTCTCTGGCTACGCCTCAGATCACACACTGGCAATTTACAGCGACACAAACATATTAAGCAGAGAAAAGACTTTTTTAAGATTTTAAGAAAAATTTTAAGATTGAGTGGCCATGTGCTGCTGTGGATTTCTCTCCACTGTTTCCAGAGGAAATATTGGCAGGAAGAGAGGAAAGGTCTGTGGAAGGAGCCAGCAGCCCTGAGCTGTGCTGGTTTGAGATCCTGGCTCTACCTTGCTCTAGACGGTGGTCTGGGTTAATACCTGCTCAGGGGGTATTCTGATCGGCGGGGGGGGGGGGGGGGGGGACCTTGAGGGTCCAGAGGCTGATCGGCAGGCTGAGGGCAGAGGCAGAGACGGAGGCTGAGGCAGAGGGCAGACAGGCAGGTTCCAGGCAGCGATAGTTTTCTCCAGGAGTAGACTGATCACCAGATATGTCAGGATCTGAGAGGCAGAAGAACACAGAGTCAGAGAGGTTCTCAAAGAATCAGGAAAACAGATCAGATTTAGCTGGCTCAGGTTTGCTGGTACCATTACTGGCAAACACTGGCAGGGAAGTGTCAGCCTCCTCCTCCTTAAGAAAGCCTCCAGATGAGCATATGGGAAACAGGTGTGCAGAAGTCAGCTCATGCCCTCAGGAGGAAGATCTCAGGCTCCCTCTGGTGGAGAAAGGTGACAAGCCTCCAGATCCCAACAATACTAGACTGAAAAGGTGATGCAGACCTGTCTTTATTCTCTTCTAATGTATTTACGACTTTTTATAAAAAAGGAAAACTGAGATTTAATTTGTTTTCTGTCCCTAAGTGAACCACCGTGTGGAGGAGGAGAGAGTCAGCAAAGAGCAGCTGTCCATGGCTTTTGACGTAGTGTGAGCAGGTAGATCAGAGCGTCGGGCTGCACAACATATATCGTGAGTTGTGAACTCACACTGTGCGACGAAATCCTACGGTTTCATCGTACAGTGTGAGCTTTAGCTGCGTGTAATCATCCAGTGTATGGTTACAAGTTCTCTCTTTGTGAGGTCACATCTCCAGCTAAGATTGCAGCAAAAGTTGGTTGCAATAACCCCTTTTCTACCTGAAGGGGGCACCAAACAGATAGTTTTATACATGAAAACAACAAAATAATTCCTAGGAGAAAGCATTTTATACGCAGAGCAGCTTTTATAGACATAAATAGATATTTAACCAAAATGATTACTTATAAAACATAAAACTACAATCAAACTGAAGTAAAATATATTGACATATGATTTGATCACTGATGGTTCAGTTTAAAGGAGAGAACCAGTGTTCTCTAAGCTCTCGGCTTGTGAGATGCCTCATCACTGAGTCTCTTCCTTTGTCTAAGCTCCTACAGGAGCGACTCCCATCCATCTCTGTGAGCCAGCATCTTTGTTAGAGCGTTGATACTGCTTACCTCTGTGTCAACAGACATTTTCACCGACTGGATAAGCACATTTCTGTCATCGATGCATTTGCAGTACTTTGAACCTGGCAGTGAGCTGGACAGTGGGACTGAATGTCATGAAGTAGCTTTTGGAAAAGCTGATCTCTGATCTGGTAAAACTACATGACATCCTGATAAGGAATGGATGACAGGAGGAAGGCAATGATTCATGCTTTTCAGTGGGTTTCTAAAAGGCGATGCAAACAGAAACCTGCTTTCCTTTTGTTAATCACCCATCCTTCCGAACCTCCTCTGTGAAGCGTTCACGTCTAGCAAATGTAGAGTTCAGGACAAACGGTGAATATGAAGATGCTTTTCTCTGGACTTAGATTACATTTTTTCCCATTTTCATATCCTCATCCTCTACGATGTCTACCGCTTCGCCATGAAGCGTAATTCCATCCATGTTTGCTATCTTACACCATGTTCGATCCATTGATCTCCCAATCATCTGTCTCTATGTGATGGATAGAGGATAAAAAATGTTTAGTAAAGTGCGAGTAACTCTACTTTATTATAATTTTACTCCAGTAAAAATTAAATAGTATTTGCTATCAAAGGCTACTCATGTAATTTATAACACATTTTAACATCTGATATGGGAAAATTGTTATACAGACAGAGCAAAATGTATAAGTTATGGGTAAATCCTGCTATTTTCAACACAAATAATGTAATTGAAAAAAAATTAATTTCAGACAGAAGAAACATTTTACATATTTTCTTTTTATTATAAAACCTTAATATAAAACTTCTAAAATAAGAACCAGTGAAAATATTTACTCCTCAGTGTGTATTACCTTAACCTCCAAATGTCATGGTACGATCAAGTAAGCTTCTGTACAAAAAAAGTAAACTGTTTTTAATAAAAACTTTTACTGTGTCTCTTCTTCTAGAGCACTTTTAAGCTTGTTTGTCATTTGGCAAAGTTATTCACGATGGAAAAAGGAGCCAAACATTCAACTCAAGTAAGAAAAGTGATACCTTATTAGCATATAACTCAACTATAAGTAAAAATTATGGTGCAGTGAAACTGCTTTTAAACATATATATTTTTTGTCAAAAGTTAATTACTTTTAATGAACTTTAATTAATACAGTAATTTACTGTATCAGTAAATCTGACAGTAAATGTGACAGTAATAGAAATACAATAAAAAGAAACATGAATTTCAGGCGTGATTTTCATCTCCCACATGGTCACATGTTCCACATATAATCGAGCATTTTATTCATTTATTCCAAGTTCTATTTAACTTTTGATCACATGTGGAACTAGTGGTCACATATTTCTCACATCTGCAACCCATGTTAAGATTATTTTTTTCCATAGATTGTGCTCTGGGCATCATCGTTTTTAATATTAATATTAATTAAAAAGTCAGTTTTACTGTTTTATTGTGTATCCTTGTGTAATTGAATTTCTTTTTTTTTTTACATTTTAAGATATTCTTTGAGTATTTCGTGATTAGAAAATAAACAAAAATAATAAGGGGTTTCAAAAGTGAATACTGACATCAATCTGTAATTTCAAACAGTTTTTTAAACTTGTAATTATTGTTTTTATCATAATCGATACAAAAACTATAAAAGCACACGGAGAGCGCAGAACTCCTCCATATTTTTCCTCACATGTTGACTAAAGTAAACCTAAAGCTAAAACTTGCACATGGTTTGTATGGTTACCAGATTTTAATGAATAGGTATTAGGTGCACCTGTGGTAACAATTTCCTTAAAATCCTTCCATAAGTTCATAAATAAGGCACAGCGTGTGTCTGCAGCCTCTAGTGTCTGTTCTGCTCTCATCCTTTTCATTCGCTCTGCTTCTATTTTTGATCAGCAAATCGAGA
The DNA here is from genome assembly GCA_030533445.1 of Cyprinodon diabolis. NCBI lineage: Eukaryota > Metazoa > Chordata > Actinopteri > Cyprinodontiformes > Cyprinodontidae > Cyprinodon > Cyprinodon diabolis. Next base: position 9,015,445 of record CM060066.1, read on the forward strand.
CTTTGAGCGAGGCATGGCTCCCATCTATTGTGTTCTGTTTTTTGTTTTTTGTCTTGAGCATAAAACTTCTGTAATTTTTGAGTTCGAGGCTAAAGCTGTCAATAATCACTGCTGCTGTCCTCTGGTTTAAGAGGAAACAGCTTTTTCTCCAATTAAATCTTGAAAAATCTTTTAAAAATTCCTCTATCATGACCAAAACTGGTTGTTCCTTGGTGTGTCTATATCAGACGCGCCTCTGGTAAAAATTTCATTAAACTTTTCAAATAATCCTGCACACAGAAAAAAACAAACAAGATGGAAAACAGAGCGTCCTTGCCGGAGGTAACAAAGCATTACCTTTCAATGACATTAATGATACTCCATGTTGTTTTGCAGCCCTTACAGATAAATCCAATGTATTTCATAGGTGTACCACAAACAAAAAAACAGCCACATATCCAAAGCAACAATTTGTTCAGTGGTGCTGTGCCTGGCTTTATTACAATGTGAAATATTAAATGAGTTGGCACTAAAGAGCTCCAAGCTTACATTATGCAGCAACTTCTCATTATTTTAGAAAGAGCGAGAGGCAGAAAGCAGAGCAGCAGCAGCTGGAACAATCTCTGCAAGAGTCCCAGTTCCAGGGATTAGGTTCCTGCAGAGGTTTTCCTTCCTGCTCTGTTTGTTTTCCAGCACATGAAGTGGCTGCAAATACCCAGGGCATTGAAAGTGAAAGAGTTTCAATCTGATCAGAGAAGCAGCACCGCCACAGCTGAGGAATAAATTCAAAGAGTCCCATAACCTCTACGGCTTATGAGCAAAACAGGGGTGCAGTTTTCCGTACAGAGAGCCGGCGCGGTGTAAGCTGAAGTGCAGCCTATTTTCCCTAATCGCCTGTGTGTGCGCAACATTGCTGATTCAATCGGAATCTGACAAATGTCGCTGACTGACAGAGGATGGATCCTGCACCCAGCAAAACAATTTTGAAGGCGGCCTTATTATTCTCAGCTATTGTCTGCCGGAAAGGGGCCACGCTCATATTACCCCACAGACACCTGAGCATCAGCTGTCCCATCTAAGAGAGGGAAACGAGGGTCACTGAGACTCCCCCCATCCCCTGATTCATCTACTCTGCCGAGGCAAAGGTCACGTCATGATTCAAGCTCATCCCACAAGCACCACATCAGCAGGGGAATTATTTCAGGAGAAGCTGGGGAACAGCTGGGGGACGGAGGACAGAATATCAATTCTCATCTTAGGACAGATGTACAATTGTTTTGTTCATCCTAAACGGTGCCACTGAGCTGGATCCTTTCACTGAGTCCAAGCTGTTGTCGTCAGAAGCTTCAATTCAGCACTTTTTACTCATTATCTCACTGCAGCCGAGCTGTAACTGTTATTGTACGAAGCACAAAGCAGCAGCACAATGCTAAAAAGGCGTGGCTGGATTCCTCCGCTAAGGGAATCTAATTTCCTTTGTGCTCTCCGAATCAACCGGTGAATCGGTTTAATTAAATCATGTATAATTCAGGACTTTACAGCTTCACGTGTTGCACCGTGGTTGAGACACATAGAGAGGAGTAAATGCCCACGAAGCAGTCTGTCATTATTAATATATATTGTAGAGACGGCATGGAGAGATTATTGTTCCATTATCGTTACAAGATAAGGGCATGTTTAGGAAATGGAAATTTGAAAATAATGCAATACAGAAATTAGACTCAAAAAAAACTTCTCAATTAAGAATAAAAATTCACGACTAACTTTTCTGTTTTCTGAAATGTATTTTCTTCACATTTTTTCTTTCTATTAGATTTTTTCAATGTTTCAATTATTATTTTATTTATGTCTTAAATTGAGTTTTAGAAACTGCAATCTTTTCAAATTGCATTTCTCTGATCACATTCTCTTCACTTATATCCATTTACATAAATGCTCGCTCACAACCAATAAAAATGTTGTTGCTAACGTCCAATAGAAATGCGTTTTCACTTCTCACTCCAGAGGAAAGCCCGCCCCCAGAAGCGAAGATAATGTGTTGCAATTTTGAAGAAATTACATTTGTAAAACCCAGTCTAAAAAGTGTATATTTTAGAGAAGAAAATAAAGAGTATCTTACAAAAAAGGAAAAAAAAAAAGTTTTAAAAAACGAAAAAACAATTATGTTTAAGAAAGCAGCAAAGTTAATTAATTGATTTAATTGAGCTTTATTAGAGTAAGCTCCACCTCTACATTTACTCATCCCCTTGGTTACCAGTGGGCTGCCATTGTGCGGTGGTTGGGGAGCAGTGTGGGGTTAAGGGTCTTGCTCAGGGACCCAGAGTCGCAGTCTGTGGGAGTGGGGCTTGAACTCAGAACCTCTAGGGGCTGAGTCCAATGCCCCAACCACTAGAACTCCCCCGTACACATGAAAATAATTTTTTTCATACGTTTTTCTTTCATTTACAAAACACGTTCTTTGCTTGCAACCGTAATGGAATATAATTCACTCCATATGTTTGCAAAATGAGCTTAAGCTGAGGAATTGAGATTTAACAAACACTAAAAAAGTTTTCTCCAACTATGCAGAGAAGACAATCGGCTACTTTTCGCAGCGTAGAAAAACTGCAGTGATTAATAGCTGCAGAGGCCTACATGAGAGCAGTGACACATTAGGCCATCAGAGGCCGGCCTGTAAAATGAAGAGGTGCAATGAGGAGCTGAATGCGTGCAATGGGTCAGAGCGCACGGAATGGAAAATAACTAATCACTGGCATCATAATAGCCCCACAGAAAGGCTGTTTTGTCTCCACTTTGTGGAAAGTAGGCAATTTAGGAGGTGATTTAAAGCTGGAGCTGAACAGAGGGAAGTGGGGAGAGTTGAAACTTTACCTTGAACAAGATCAGTCATACAAGCCGCTTTCTTTAAAAAACGCACAAAACATGAAGTATATTTTGGCTTATGCCTCATTTTTCAATCTTAAGACTATTTTTTTCCGTCTTTAACTTGGTTTGCTTTTTACTGAATCAGAGCTTTGGTTTCAACAGCTCGATGACCTGCTGTATTTGCCTTTTTCCACCAATCAGATGTTAGAGTGAAACATGCTTACGGTACCGCTTTTAAATCACTTTATTGTGCTCTGCTTTGAGAAATGTCAATACTGCTGCTGTCAACTTAATTTAGTTACATGCCTCTCTGGCCTGGGGACAAAGTAAGAGCTGGAATGAAACGTTTGGATCTTTGACTGTTTCTGTTGCTCAGGTGTCTCCAGACAAAACATGAGCAAGAAGGTTTAAAGCCGTCACACTGTGAAGCTGGTCCACCAATTTCCAATCCGGAATTATCTGAAACTTATTTTTAATATGTTTTCAAGCTCCGGATAAGAACAGAAAATACACTATATTGCCAAAAGTATTTGCTCACCTGCCTTGACTCACATATGAGCTTAAGTGACATCCCGTTCCTAATCCATAGGGTTCAATATGACGTCGGTCCACCCTTTGCAGCTAGAACAGCTTCAACTCTTCTGGGAAGGCTGTCCACAAGGTTTAGGAGTGTGTTTATGGGAATTTTTGACCATTCTTCCAGAAGCGCATTTGTGAGGTCGCACACTGATGTTGGACGAGAAGGCCTGGCTCTCAGTCTCCGCTCTAATTCATCCCAAAGGTGTTCTATCGGGTTGAGGTCAGGACTCTGTGCAGGCCAGTCAAGTTCATCCACACCAGACTCTGTCATCCATGTCTTTATGGACCTTGCTTTGTGCACTGGTGCACAGTCATGTTGGAAGAGGAAGGGGCCAGCTCCAAACTGTTCCCACAAAGTTGGGAGCATGGAATTGTCCAAAATGTCTTGGTATGCTGAAGCATTTAGAGTTCCTTTCACTGGAACTAAGGGGCCAAGCCCAGCTCCTGAAAAACAACCCCACACCATAATCCCCCCTCCACCAAACTTTACACTTGGCACAATGCAGTCAGACAAGTACCGTTCTCCTGGCAACCGCCAAACCCAGACCCGTCCATCAGATTGCCAGATGGAGAAGCGCGATTCGTCACTCCAGAGAACGCGTCTCCACTGCTCTAGAGTCCAGTGGCGGCGTGCTTTACACCACCGCATCCGACGCTTTGCATTGCACTTGGTTATGTATGGCTTGGATGCAGCTGCTCGACCATGGAAACCCATTCCATGAAGCTCTCTGCGCACTGTTCTTGAGCTAATCTGAAGGCCACATGAAGTTTGGAGGTCTGTAGTGATTGACTCTGCAGAAAGTTGGCGACCTCTTCGCACTATGCGTTTCAGCATCCGCTGACCCCGCTCCGTCAGTTTACGTGGCCTACCACTTCGTGGCTGAGTTGCTGTCGTTCCCAAACACTTCCATTTTCTTATAATACAGCTGACAGTTGACTGTGGAATATTTAGGAGCGAGGAAATTTCACGACTGGATTTGTTGCACAGGTGGCATCCTATCACAGTTCCACGCTGGAATTCACTGAGCTCCTGAGAGCGACCCATTCTTTCACAAATGTTTGTAAAAACAGTCTGCATGCCTAGGTGCTTGAATTTATACACCTGTGGCCATGGAAGTGATTGGAACACCTGATTCCAATAATTTGGATGGGTGAGCAAATACTTTTGGCAATATAGTGTATATATGCATCATTTTTTATTAATACTGTGATTGCTGCCTCTATGTTTCGATGTTGTATTACTTCATCTGGTCACTGAACCTTTCACAGATGGGAAAAAAAACCTAAGAGAAACGAACAATAAAGCACAATTAAATTACATTATGACTTAAAGGACAAAAAGCTAATTAAATAATTTAGATTATTTAAAAAAAATGTGATTACAACGGTAGAACAATGGGAGCTTGTTCAAGATTTGAATTCCAACAGAATTGAAACAAGGATCTGTATTTTTATATCTGGTCGTAACCTTAACTATTAAACTTTACAGTTATACAGGAAGGAGCTTTACCACTTTCAGAATCCTGACCGTTATGGTCAGGAATTAAAAATGACTTTTTAAAATCTTTTTGGACAAATGCCCTATGCAAGCACTTAGTGCATCTTCTTTAAAAATTAAGCCATACTACTTATCATATTACAATAGAATGTTGCCAAGGGTGTATTAATTGATTCAATTAAAAGTCCAGAATATTAGGGATTTTTTTGGTGGTATTTTTATTTTCTAATAGTAGCAGTTTTATCATTTATTATAGTGAATATGGGTGATTTTGGTCAGTTTTATGATCTAATAACATTGTTTTATATATTTTTATGTGTTATTGCAGTGAAAAGTGGCATTTTTTTATCAGTTTAATATCCTAAAAAAAGACTTCATGTTATTGCTGTATGTTAATAACAGTTGTTTGACTTTGACAATCTCCTCTCCCATGACGTCTGCCATCTTTGCAGACAACTTTTTCAACAGCCTGGAGCTTGTGAGGTTCCTCCGAGACAAGAACTGCAGGTACTCTTTACTGTACTATATGCACTATATGTACTATATGTTTGTTGCACTGTATTCACTGTATTGCACCAGAACCAGATCCTGCATAATCCTGTGTATTTCCATAATAAACATTGTTAAACTTTATTCTGTCTCCAGTGGTGTTCTGCATGTGGGTTAAATCCATTAAGCCTATCATGACAACAGCACCCCCATGAAGTCCAATAGGTGGTACCTACGAATGTTAGCATACACCATTGATCTTAGCCTCTCAGATGCCTGGATTGTCTACAAGAGGGACTGCAAGGCCTTTGATGTGAATGCCATGTCTCTGAAAGATTTCAGGATCAACATGTTCATGAGTGCCAGTAGCCTAAGGTCACTTATCAATAGATCCCAGAGAACCTCATCATCTTCATCTGACCATCTAACCACCAATGACTATATTCCTCCCCAGTCCGAGGACACCGCAGCCACACCCAAAAGAGGCAGTGCGATTTGATCTGTCCCTCTTCCAAGTGTTTTGCATCATTGTTCTTATAGAAGCACAGTTTGGAATATCTTTTTTACCATATCAGGGCAAGTGACAGTTTTTGGTAATTTCATTTATCACAATATTTGGCATGAAAAGAAAATGTTTTTTTAAAAATGCTATAGAAATGATGACGTTTTGTTCTGTCCTACAACACTCTTGGCTTAAAACTTTTGATTTCAAAGTATTTTAATGAGTGCCCTATAAAGGGTTTTAAACATCAATCTTTGAACTAAAATATTCCTTCTGTCATGATTTGTTGACATCAAGATCTAAAGAGAAGCCCCATCTCCTGGTTAGACCCTGTAATTCAGTGAAAGGGTGGAGTCAGAGTATAACAAAATGCACGCACAGGAGAAGGAGGGGTCGCTCCAATGGATGGAAGTTGGCTGCCATTCTGCTGGCGTTTGACAGTGAGGGCCATTTGGAATGGCTGCTACTGTAGAAGTTGGTTTTTAGTCTTGTCAGTCTGTTATAGGCTTGGTTTAGTCTAAAAATAGTTGTTGAAAATTGGGCTGTGTTTGGTCGGTCTGGTTTTGTCCACTTTAGTCCAAGGATAGACCTTGAAAAGAGGTCTGTTGGACCATTGGATTTCAGCGTCTTTTCTGATATGAATATTACTGCTTTTCACCTTACGCTTTTCAACCAAATGTAGACGTTGTTTGGACACAATTCAGGTAGTCTTTTTAATGTTTTTCAACCAATTTTTGCTCGGTGGGATATCTGTCTATAAATCCAGATGAAGCTAACCCATTACATAAATTACAGGCATGTCTCAAGACATAAAAACCTGGATGACTCTTAACTTTCTCCTTCTGAATGCAGACAAAACAGAAGTTATAGTCTTTGGAAGAAGGAGCTGATTAGCCAGTCACTTGATTTGGATGGGATTAAACTGATTTCAGATAATAAAGTAAAAAATCTTGGTGTTGTTTTTGATCAGGACCTGTCATTTAAATCCCAGATCAAAGAGGTTTCTAGAATTTTCTTCTTTCATCTGTGGAATGTTGAAAAAATTAGAAATCTCCTGTTCAGGGGTGATGCTGAGAAACTAGTCCACGCATTTGTTACTTCAAGGCTGGACTATTGTAATTCTTTACTATCAGGAAGTCCACAAACTGTAGTTAAAAGCCTCCAGCTGATCCAAAATGCTGCAGCTAGAGTTCTGAAGAAAATTAAAAAGAGAGGTCATATCTCTCCTATCCTGGCTTCTCTTCATTGGCTTCCTGTTAAATCCAGAATAGAATCTAAAATCCTCCTTCTCACTTATATAACCTTTTGAGAGCAATGATGAGAAAGTCTGTCATCTTGTGGTTAAGTTGAATAAACTTATTTCGTTCAATTGAATAGAAAGTACTGAATTCAACCCAAGTTTCATTGTCAGAAACTCCAAAGGAATCATGTAGAGGCTTCAGCAATCACCTGAATAAAAGACTGACTGACAAAGAGGCCACAGTTTGTAAAGCTGAAGGGTCAACTGTCTAAACCAGTGGTCAGCAGCACAGGAGCACCACAGGATGGGACTTTTAGTATTCCTTCTTATTCTGAACAGCAACTTTCACACAGAAAATATTTCAGTCATTTTTCCAGAGTTAAAAGTTTTTCCTCAAAAAACGTTCTGTTGAAAAACTCATATTTTGAAAAAGAGTGGGAAAAAATTTCCAAAGAAAAAGTACAGATTGAGTACAGTACTAATGTTGCAAGACTTTCTTAACTGATCTAATTTTGTTTCTATTATGTCATCTCGCTGACACCTTGGGCAAGTGGTGCCACCAGGGTTGGCCATGGCTAGCCAGGGCCACCCTTTGCAATTCTTACGATTAGCCTGAGCAAAATAGTTAAAATCAAAGAAGTGTCCTACTGTGACTATGAAGCTGATCCCAGTGGGAACTGTGTCCTCTGCATTAGTCCCTAACTATATAGGGGCAGTGATAGCCACGCCAGTCCAGGGACTGACTGCAGATATACTGTAAGGTGCCTTGTTCAAGGTCAATGACCGGCGTACCTTAGAGGTAACAACCATACCATGCATCAATGGCATAAATATCAGTAAGCAGAGACAGCAGTTTCTTAAGGGCCCACGACCTCTTGGGGCCCAATTACTGACACCTGATAGGCCCCCTACACAATTGTAGACTAGGACGTCTCTTTCAGATGTAATGGTGCAAACAATTCCTCTTAAACTCACCTGATACTGAAGAGACTGATCACACCGGACCGTATTTATACCGCCACACATGCCAGATTTCAACATGATGGTGAGTCATTTAAACACGACACCAATAGCAAAGCAGACAGTGGTACTTTTAATTACATTTAATTACATTAGACGGTTGGTAAAAAATACACTCATATAATATATTTCAAACTGCAATAAATCTTAAAAGAACGATGTTTTTGAGTATTTTCTTTTTTCCACTCCGACTTGGAATTATGGGTAACCCAGAGCGCAGATTAAAAGCATAACTGTTACGTACAATGTGTTAGCGACGATGGATACCAAAAAGAGGTACTTAAACTTAAACATTCTTTCAAAGAACCGAAGAGGAAGAGGTGGACATTGCTGCTACAGGGAATAAAGAATGCAACCAGGAGATGAATGGAGAGAGCGTGGGTGAGGAGGGAGGCTGTAAAGCTCAAGGTAGCCTGATGAGCCTGATAAGACTCATTTTACAGCAGAATATACTAAAGTATATCCATGTCTAGTGAAGGTGAAGAATGATGAAGTGTGTATGTATGGGGCTCGTTTCTACGGTGGGGGGGATTATATGCAATCTGGATGTCTGTAACATGTGGTGGTGCGCTGTCACCAATTGTTCCATCCAAGGTGCGCAGTCACTATTTTTCCGTCTGTGATCATATATTGATGAGAGTTGTATAATTGCATCTTCTTGGCCGATTTATGGAACTGTCGCTGTACCCTGAACCTTTATCAGGTGTTGTACTTCATATGGAGCCCTGTTAAATAGTTTGGTTGAGGATCAGCAAGGTGATAAAAAAAAAAAAAAAACAGCATCAGCCACCAGTTCCAGATTTCTCTGTTTTTCTTTTATTCGGCACTTTGCACTCTGACAACCATCCCTGAGCTTCTAAGAGCTCAGTGCTTATACATATAACAAATTGGGAACACACCTACACTCGAGTGGACCAAGCCACAATTAACAGGTAGAAAAAAAAGAAAGTCTAAACAGAGAAACAAGAATAAAATTATTTATCTATTTCTAAACTCATCTACACAATGTGATACAAGATAACTAAAAAAAGTTACTTTTAAGAAAAACAAGCAAAGCATTCCTTATTCCAAAGAAAACCCTTTAATTGGTAGAACTCAGCAAGTAATCAATGACATCATCGAGCCATTTTAGCAGGAAATACTGGGACAAACAATGGTGAATAAAAATAAAACAAATATCATGAGTATACTTTGAAATAAAATACACAATTTCAACCAATAATCCAGAAGTAGCCTAAACATGTAAATAGATGGAAACTACAACATAATGCAAACACAAACAAACCCGCAATAGTAAGTGAAGCAAATTTACAAACTAATGTTTACATTTAAGCATTCCAAATTACAAAAAAAGAATAAGGGACAAGTGGTGAACACAAACTGAACCACTTTGTCACAGGCCCACCCAGATAATGTTGCTTCCGGGCCTGTCGTGTTCAGAATCAGAATCAGGTTTATTTTACACCATTGCCATGCATATTGCTTTAGTTTAATAGAATATATTAATTAGGCTATGTATGCTTCCAAAAAAAAAAAATAATAATCCACCATCCCCCTTCTTTTTTTAAACGACTAGACTACTGGATATTTCTACAGGGAAGTTTACCACAATAGTAGATTCAAATCCTGAAATTATGGCTTTTAGTCTTAGTATGCCACCCCGAGACTTTTAGTGGCTCCATCTGGCCACTGCTATGAAACATTTCTGGAGGCGCCACTGATCGTAGCATCAGAGCGTTCGATGCAGCTTGATGCTGAGCATCAACCTATCGGAAAAATTAATCCTGGAGTTTTCTGGGACAAAGACACTACATGGAAGCTGACATTGTTTTTGCAGGGCTATCTTCATATAAAAAATACATAAATATAAAGGGGTTTTAAAAGCCAGGAGAATTATGTACAAAGAAAGACAGCGAGCTTTGATCATTTTCAAATTGATTTTATTGAGCTGTGGTTAACGAGTTCAGAAAAACATTAACTAAATTTTTTTAAATCTGCCAGCAAAAGATACTTGATTTTACATTCTAGTGTTTTATTTTTAAACACAAACTTAAAAGAAAAAAATTTCAGGTGCTACAAACGTTAGCAGGAAATCCCTGACAGATCATAATCTGATGAATTGATGTGTGGAGGTGGACTTTTTCAAAATCTGTTAAAAAACTGTCCAACTCATAAAGTAAATAAAGCTATGTTGATCTCTAGCTTGAAGCTATAGATCAGATAAACAACCAGAGCGCCAAGCATCGAAGAGTGATCACAGTTTGATCCAGCACTCGTCCACACACCTTAAGGAATAGAGACATTAAAACACACCTTCTTGTTGCATATTACATTTTTTTCGTTAAACTGCTTCTCTTACGTCATCATCCGACATGCTCCGAGCAGTCTGGCAAGATATAATCAATCCATGTTTATCTGCGTTTTAGTTGTTTCTTTCTTTAGATTACACACTATATAGCATAATGTTAAAATGAAACGAAAACATAAAACTCAATTTATGTTTGAATCCAAAGCCGAAAAAGTTAGCCACCGAAAGTAGCGTAGCATCCCATTTCCGGTGCAGATCGGGAATAGACGAGTGATAAAACAGAAAGGATTTTAAGGCATTTATTTTCTCGGGAAATACATTAGTAACCTTTAACACATTATATTTTAGTCCGTTTATTATTTTTGGGCAGGGAAACGTCATTTAGGTCTATTTAACAAAATAAAATCCAGGAAGACCCGGATGTATATCTGGATGCGCATGCGGGAATAAGCCGATAACGCATGCGCAGAATGGATCGTGCTTCCGGAACGGATCGGGTAGTGACACCTGAGATTGACAGCTGCCCCAGCATGCACTGCGGTAGCAGCAGCTTCCAGGTAAGTGCTCACAGTGCTGAGATTATTAAGTTAAAAATTGTCTTTTCTGTTGCCATTGTTTAATAAAAGTATGTTTTAAAGTCATTTTAGGCAAAAACATTATACTTCTAAGCATCACTATATGGCCCATTTACTGAGTTAGTGTGTAATTTAAAGAAAAATGTTCCCAAGTTGAGAGCATCGCGGCAACCAGCAGACCTCCGAGGCTAGCAGTCCTAACGTTAGCCCGTTTGCAGCAGCCCTCTTTCTGCAAAGCCATGTGTTGTTTCGCTGGCTACGATGGAGATTTTTTTGCTTTATTTCAAAAAATTTTAATTTTATTTGTGTTTATCTGACTGTGTTAATTATTATTCTCCCAATTAATGAAAAAATAAAAAAATGTATTATCATCTTGAGACTATTAATAACAGAAGGTGAAATGCAGCTCTAGAGGACCCGGGCATGTTGTTGGAGTTATTATGATTTCTGTTGTTTTTATCATTTTATTCATTTATATCTTTTATATTGCTTTTAAATCATTTGTTTTTCTATGGTACTGACATCAGTGGAAATAGTGTATGCAGGTCATAAGACGGTCAAATGTTTTGCGAGAATGAAGCACAGAAGTTCCTGTTTTTCATTTGAGAAACATAGAAAGGGAAGGTCATGACCCCCGACACCTTTTGTAAAAGCGTATACTGAAACCAGACATGTTCCCTATCTTACTAGTTCATGCTATGTCTAAGAGATTGCGTAATCGAAACTAACACCTGCTGTTGTAATGTGTTGACTGCTCAATAAATAAGCCTGCAAGCGTGGAGCAAGACGAAAGTGCACAAAGAGATCCCAAAGCTCTGTGTATTTTCCCTTTGCAAAGCCCGGTCAGGAAAAATCTTACACTGTCTTTGTTTATTTCTTTATAGGTTAAAGTTGGGGAAACTTAACAACCCTCACACATGTGGTGATGTCTCGAGTACGCTTCTGTTCCAATTGACCCAGATTTATGCTGCCTGCTCCCATTCTCCCCAAGTCCAGACTTTCCGTGTTCTTCTTAAGAACATACTTGGTGAGGACACAAGTCCATACTCGCATTCTTGTGAATTAAAAAACGGCCTCAGAGTGTCCTCTGTCTCCGCTCTCCTTACTGCCAATCACCAGTGATGGGACTAACGGCGTTGAAAGTAACGGCGTTACTAACGCCGTTACCTTGTTTTAGTAACGAGTAATCTAACTAATTACTTTGACTGTAACTATAACGCAGTTACCATTGCAGACACCCCGTTACTGCGCGTTACTCAGGTCGCACAATGAACCTTTTTTCATGATAGGACTCGTGCGCAGCTGCGTGAAGCTGACACCCCACCCACGTCAAAAAACTCTGCAAATAGACTGAATGGTTAGTGCAACGTTAGTGCAGATTTGTGCAGAAAAAAATATTGTTTGTGCTACTTTTGTTTAAGAGATATTAAAGATTATTTTTTAGGTCATCCAGAGGTGCGCGCCTTGTCATGAGAGAGGGGAGGATGAGAATGGCTGATGTATAGTGAGATTCCGTCTGTCAGTTGGGTAGGTGGGTGTTTCTGCTGGCGGGTGTTAACGTACAGCACACAGAGAGATGGAGAGTGAGGAGGACTCCAGCAGCAAACAGCGTTTTCCTGATGTAAATACAGGTGTTACGTCGAGCTGCGTTTCCCCATCAAATACGGTTTCCTCTGCATCTCCGCACAGCGCAGGTGACACGAGTCATCGCGCAAGCGACAGGAAACGCGCATGCTCGCTAAAGGCGCGCAACAGTCGCCCTGTGCTCGCGCTACAGGAGAACTATGGAGAGCGTGAACGATCAAATGATAGCCTATATGGAGTAAGGGAGAAATCTGGATGGATGGATGGATGGATGGATGGATACTCTGCCTTCTCAACCTACTGTATTTTTTATTTTAAACATTATTTGATGGCCTTTGTGGCAGGGATGGAGATCCATATTTTATGTCACACACAGAGTATACATCTAGATAGATAGATGTATAGATAGATGTTGCAGTATCTATAACAACCCAAACACACAGGATTTCAGAATTAGACATCCCCAGTTATTATTTTAAATACTCACCAGATCTGAATGCCCTGTTAAAAAACTTCACATCGCGTTCCCCCCGATGTCATTTACACTGAGTTGCAATAAATGCAAAACTCTCTGCAGGTTCTTGTCTTTGTCATCCACTCTATTCAGCTGGCTTTTGAATCACACCAAGAAGGTGGGGGCTGGGTGGTGAGGGGTACGGGGGCGAGAAACGCAAAAGTAACGCAATAGTTACTTTTACTAGTAACTAGTTACTTTTATTGTGGAGTAACTCAGTTAGTAACTCAGTTACTTTTTGGGAGAAGTAACTAGTAACTATAACTAATTACTTTTTCAAAGTAACGTGCCCAACACTGCCAATCACGGTGCTTTGTTTCCTGATTTAGTCAGATTCTTGTCGTAGTTTGCATGTCAGTTTGACGAGAACCTTATCAAAGAATGATCGGAACTTGAAACACTTTCACTGGGGTGAAATAGGCACTTCCTGTTTGCCTGTTGTCATGGTGACTTGTTGAATCGGTGCTCGACTGATAATGGCTTTTCACCCTTGTTATGCACATGCTAAACTTTGAGTGGATATGTTGAAATTGATAAAACTTATTCATAGCAGCTGTTGTGAAACTGAAAACTCAGAGTTCCCGACTTTAGGTGAGATCATTTTAGAGTTGGGGATTTGAATCTAAGTTTGTTAAACCTTTTTCATGAAATGGACCCCAGGAACCTTTGACTTATTCCTCATCATGTGTTCGTAATGTTTAAGACTGCTTTGTGATTGACATGACCTGGATGTCTGAACATTTACACAGGCAAGAGCAAGATTCATTGTGTAGGACACATTGAAATGATATCTGCACCTCTTTAATAGCAGTATCAATAGATAACAGTTAAATATTTAATAATCCATCCATCCATCCATCCATCCATCCATCCATTGCATGGAGCTTAGGATACAGTACATGTTTGATGAATTATTAATAGAAAGTTAGAATCTATCAATCTATTTTGGAAGCTAAAACTGCCCCTTCTCCATGCAGCACTTGACCATTATGTTTTGGAAATGACATCCATAACCAGGGGCCATCCTACAATCAAATTAAACTGTCAAGCACAATGATGAACCACAGATACATTAAACTGATTGGTTAAATAAATCATCCTAAATGTGATTTGCTTTGGGGGGTGAAGTTGGGTTATTTTGTATTATTTCCCATTAGTTTTTTACCCCCTGCATTTTATTGATTGTTGCTAAGCAGCTGAATCGGTTTACATTGGGAAAAGTGTCAAAAAAGGCATGAGTTGTTGACTCATTAGTTGGAGCAGAGGCAATCGGATTAGCACTGACACAGCAGTTAAGGCCAAGTATTTTAATAACCCAGTATGGATTTTTATTGAAATGTGCACAAGTAAATCTGTGGATTTCATGTGGCTTTTGTGTCCCAAACTGTGAGAATGTTTCCTGTTCTGGCTGACTCTCAGATAGCTTTTATTTTGGGTGTTTCACATCCAGTAAGGGATGGTATTCAGAAAAAAAAGTGGTTCGGTTATTTAGAATAAAAACATTTTTGTGATGTTAAAAATCAGTCACTCTTTGCATATGTCTTCTGCTGTCATCCCAAAATAACTCATTATACTTAATTTGAATAAATATATATATATACACTCACCGGCCACTTTATTAGGTATCCCATGGTAGTAACGAGTTGGACCCCCTTTTTCCTTCAGAACTGCTTCAATTCTTTGTGTCATAGATTCAACAAGGTGCTGGAAGCATTCCCCAGGGAGTTTGGTCCATATTGACATGATGGCATCACACAGTTGCCGCAGATTTCTCGGCTGCACATCCATAATGCGAATCTCCCGTTCCACCACATCCCAAAGATGCTCTATTGGATTGAGATCTGGTGACTGTGGAGGCCATTTGAGTACACTGAACTCATTGTCATGTTCAAGAAACCAGTCTGAGATGATTCCAGCTTTATGACATGGCGCATTATCCTGCTGAAAGTAGCCATCAGAAGTTGGCTACATTGTGGTCATAAAGGGATGGACATGGTCAGCAACAATACTCAGGTAGGCTGTGGCGTTGCAACAATGTCCAATTGGTACCAAGGGGCCCAAAGAGTGCCAAGAAAATATTCCCCACACCATGACACCACCACCACCAGCCTGAACCATTGATACAAGGCAGGATGGATCCATGCTTTCATGTTGTAGACGCCAAATTCTGACCCTACCATCCGAATGTCGCAGCAGAAATCGAGACTCATCAGACCAGGCAACGTTTTTCCAATCTTCTATTGTCCAATTTCAATGAGCTTTTGCAAATTGTAGCCTCAGTTTCCTGTTCTTAGCTGAAAGGAGTGGCACCCGGTGTGGTCTTCTGCTGCTGTAGCCCATCTGCTTCAAAGTTCAACGTACTGTGCGTTCAGAGATGCTCTTCTGCCCACCTTGGTTGTAACGGGTGGTTATTTGAGTCACTGTTGCCCTTCTATCAGCTCGAACCAGTCTGGCCATTCTCCTCTGTCCTCTGGCATCAACAAGGCATTTCCGCCCACAGAACTGCCGCTCACTGGATGTTTTTTCTTTTTCGGACCATTCTCTGTAAACCCTAGAGATGGTTGTGCGTGAAAATCCCAGTAGATCAGCAGTTTCTGAAATACTCAGACCAGCCCTTCTGGCACCAACAATCATGCCACGTTCAAAGTCACTCAAATCGCCTTTCTTCCCCATACTGATGCTCGGTTTGAACTGCAGGAGATTGTCTTGACCATGTCTACATGCCTAAATGCACTGAGTTGCCGCCATGTGATTGGCTGCTTAGAAATTAAGTGTTAACGAGCAGTTGGACAGGTGTACCTAATAAAGTGGCTGGTGAGTGTATATATATATTTTTTTTTTCTGAAGGTCTTGAATTGAGTGTCATCCTTTAATTTGGGGATTCAAAATTCACCTTGAAGGAACCTTTTACCTCACCTGATATCTGAGGGCTTAGCCAAAGTAAATAATGGGATTTCTTGGTCAACAGTGTGTATGATATCATTACACAGACTTTTATTAATTATTGTTTTCATAAATTTTTCTCTGTGTAAATATTGGCTTGGTTGAGTTAGAAGTTTAGTCAGTTTTTAACTGAAATAGCTTGACTTGGAGTATGATGATTTTTGTTAACAAATTCTTATATTATGAATGAAAGTTATGGTGAATTTATTCAATATGTGTGCAGAGTGATCTGTTGGACCATGATTTGAGCTTGATTCACACTTTCATTTGTTGACCTAACACATAACCAGGCGAGCGTGAGTAATAAGAAACAATAAATGATAGTCTGAAAGTAATTTGGTACGTATTTGCCACCCCTGCTGGAGTAGGCATTGAGCGTAATTATTATTTCATAACACATCACTTCTACTCAATCCAAATACCTCAGTTTATTGTTATCGCCTATCCTTTACCTTAGGTGGAGTGAACAGTAAGAGAACTATTGTGCTGAATCCGTCTAGTCTTCAACTTTACTGATAGCATAATGTGACGGAAACTGCCAAGCAGATACACACCAAGTTATACAACCGTATAGCTCCTGGGAGTGGCTAGGAATATCAGGAGGTCAATTCAATTTCAACTCAATTCAGTTTATTTATATAGAGCCAATTCACAACACATGTCATCTCAAGGTACTCTATGATTCAACCAGATCAAACAGTCAAATTGATTCAGTTTTATATCTAAGGAAAACAGGTTGATTACATCGACTCATTGACTCAAAGGCAATCCCTCACACTAAGCATGCTTGTAACGACAGTGGAGAGGAAAAACTCCCTTTTAACAGGAAGAAAGTTGCCGAGGCCGACTGGGTTTCAAGGAGAAAGAAGCAGAGATACAAAAGGCACCTGTAAAAGGTGGCCCATTCCTGGAAAAACACAGCCAGCTCAGACGAGGTCCTAAGCCTAAAGAACATGGCCCTAGGAAGCATCCTGCTCCCTCTTCCTTCCTCCCTCCTGCCAACACTACCTATGGTGACCATCCATCTATCCATCCATTTTCCATCTTGCTCATCCCAAGGGCTGATGCCTATCATTAGTGGTCTACGGGCGAGTGGCGGGGTCCACCCTCGACAGGTCTCCAATCCATCGCAGGGCAACACAGAGACAAACAGGACAAATAAACAGCCAATTAACCTCACAGTCATGTTTTTGAGAGAACAAATGCATGCTCAGGGAGAACATGCAAACTGTCATGATTTTATCTAAGGTTCGGACCCACATGCAGTGAAACCAAACAGAGAGACAAGGATGAAAAGTTAGAGGGATTTTATTGAAGACGTTAAGCTCGGTGCAGAGTTTCCCTGAACTCTGCTCAGCCGGAACTGCAAGGCGAGGGGGAGACAGACTGTTAGTTCAGGCTCAGTGGGAAATTTGATTCGTTGATCTTGAAGGAGAGGATCTGATTGTTGACTCACGTTTTCAGAGAAGTGAAGGATCCTTGACTCCAATCTGTGTGTTGGTTTTCCAGTGTATGTCTGATTCGGGGAGGGCGGAACAGGGTTTACCCAGAACTCGGACGGTGTAGGTGAACGGAGATGCTGATTGTCACTCAGATTTCCTGCTGTACTTGAACCGGTCTTGGTGAAGATGATTCCCTTGCTCAGAGACTAATTTCAACGTCCTCAAAAAGGAGACTGGATCCAAACCTCCTGTTTGAATTTCTGGCTCAGTTTAAGACTCAGTTGATCCCTCCTGGGAGAGGAGGTCCGAAAAGGTCCAGTATGACTTTCTGCCGAGAGGCAAAGGACAAAAACAAAGTTAAAACTCTGGGAGACAAGAACTCAGTCTTACTCAGAGAAAACTCAGCTTGGGTAGAGTGCCAAAAACTGGCAAACACTGTGGCGTCGAGGTAGTGGCAATCAGCAGCTTAAGAGCACATCGTTAATGAGTTAACCGTCAGCAGGTGTGTGAGGGGGCGGACAGGAACCAGGCGCCTCCTGTAGGTGGAAGGGAGACAAACACGAAAAGCAATCACACAGACAGGAGCCCTGACACAAACTCCATGCAGAAAGACCCTGGGCCAGGAATCCAACCTGGATCCTTCTTGCTGCAAGGCAGCAGTGCTACCCACTAATCCACTGTACAGCCCCCAATGATAACCACATTAAATTATTTTTATTCAGCCTTTATTTCACCCTTCAACATTCCTCCTTGTTCCTGAAGGTCGACCAATCAATGACTTCCATCTTGTTTCTTTTCACAAGCAGTAACTTTTTTTTAAAAATAAGACTAACTATGTCACATCCGAGGTTCACTTTTTAAACACAAAGATTAAATGCTTTACAGTCATAGCCTTTAACTTTTTATTATGATACTTTTTGATAGCAGAATGATTTGAACATAAGTGAAATGACTAAAACTGATATTAGCACAAGTCAATGCAACATTTTTGACTGGTTCCATATCTCTAACATTTTCCCTTGACTGTATTTGCAATTATTTTCACTTCCTGTGTCTCCTTATTAAGGTTACGGTGGGGAAACTTTTGTTGACTTCCCAGTGTTTTTTTCAAAGTAACATGTGAAAGGGGTTAATATCAGAAACATTACTGTAGATGTAAACATACCCTACATGACCTGGATACTGCTGATTCCTCCAAACAAACGCCTCCCTGAAGTGTTGACCTATACCTATGCTGTATTTAAAACTGTATGTATTGCCGCATAATCAGTAGGAGTAGTTGAAGTGTTGACAGGTTTCTAAATGAGATTATTAGCAGTAAGATCATTAGCATACACAAACATGGAGGCTTATTATAAGGCAGCTGGACCTCTCAGACTCAGTCTGACCTCATTAGTGGGAGCATATGGGAGGTAGACCTGCGTATCAGTGCTGTTATCAAGTTTCAGCGTGAATGCCTGGCGTGATCTTCATAGTGTGGGCTTAGCTTGATGAATATGAGGAAAATAGAGACTGCAGCGGATCTTCTATGACTAATCTTTTTTGTTTGGGGCTTCTCTAAATTTCAGTAACAGTCACAGCAGCTCATTCTCACTGCTTTAGGAATAGATGAGTGTTCAAATCCAGAAAAGGCATCCGCCATAAAAATCTGCCAGGTCTATGAGGAAGCAGAGGATGCATCAGCTATTGAACGTAGAACTGTAGTCAAACCCTGAATAATAAAGCTCTGTTTTATGTTATGCCAATGTCACAACTTAAAGATTTAGCCAGCGTATGCCGAAGAATGGCATACGCTGGCTAAAACGCTGCCCTACATTGGATTAGTTATGAGCATGCTGAAACAGTCGACATATGGTAAGTACATACTTGCCGTATGCCAGCGTATGCTCATACGTGGGCCATAAGTTCCAGGTAAGTTATCTGATCTTTGACATACGTTAAGTGTAAGTTACTCATAAGTCGTTCTGTCTAGCTTATCCAAAACGTCTGAGTAACCTGTGCATAACTTATCAAGAACTTCTCTCCAACGTATATCAACATATCTGACGTGTTCCAGACGAGCGCTGAACGTGTTTCTAAATTACAGCTACTGTATAATGGCCTATTGGCACATCAGTGTTCCTCCTGACTTTAGACGTTCAACAAGAGATGGAGGATCTGCCAAGGCTGAGACAGGAATCCATACTACTGTAGCTGTCTTCCAACATCAGCATGATCTCGTCAAGAAGGTGAGTGTGATGGATCCTCTCTGCGATCACGCCCACGATCAACTAACCTTCTAGCAGACATGAGGCTGAATCTGCAAACCTTCTCTCTTTCTTCTTTAGTTTAATACCATTACTGCAAAGTTTAGAGAAATCTTTTGGGCTTTTTATGCAGCCTGGGCGCCTCCGGGCGCTTCACTGCCCCCCTCAGTACACTGGATTGTGACATTTCATGAGCATTACTGTCATGATTGGATTAATATCAACCCACATGTAGAACACAACGGAGGCTGGGTAAAAGTTTAACAGAGTTTATTTAAGATATTGACACAAAAAAACATGAACTGGATCTGGAGCAGGTCCGGGTTGGGTTCACTGAAGTCTGCAGAGATGATAGTTTGATTAGCTGGGCAGGCAGATGATTAAAGAGTCCTTTTAGATAATTCTGATTCTACCTTGACGGGGTCCAGGCTTCTCTTGTGAGAGAGCGAACCGTTGGGTCCAGAGACTGTTGGTTCAGCAGAGTACACAAGCAGCTGCAGCGTCTAGCTTCTGACTTTGAATGACAGACCTTGATCAGAGTTTCCAGCTCTTCACAGAGAGCAGCAGGGGAAATCCAAATTGGAATCTTCAGGTTTGGCTCACCAGGGCTGGAAGGCAGGTTAAGCTCACCCAGAGCTTCAGGCTTGAGACAGGTTTCCAAACTAAGGTCAACACTGCGGCGTTGAAGGAAGGTCTGGCAGCTGCTTATAAAGGGAAGGTCTCCTGATGAGTAGATGCGTCTCAGGTGTGCTGGAGGGCTCCAGCCCAGGAGACCCACGGCGCACTCTGCTGGAGGAAGGTGGTACATCCCCAGATCCCAACAATTACGCTGTTGTGCGTTATGCATAAGTTAGGCTGTCGTTGGACATCAGTTCTGGACTTGTTATGAATACTCTATATATATGCCCAAAATTGAAAAAATACATAGAAAGTTAAGCATATGCCATCGTTTTAGGATTCTGAGATGTCAGGCATACGCTTGCTAAATCAGCAAGTTTTGACGGGGGCTTTACAGATCTCTATAAGACTGGTAGTTCCAAGACTTTTTACGAGTGGGTTTGGAGGAAGAACTCTTAGGTATCACATCCCTTGTTGTTTTAGACCTGGTTCCAAGGCTTTGTCTTTCAAATTTCTCAAAAAATGTTCATGCTAACTTTTTTTTTAAAAATCTTAAGCGATCTAAAGTGGACAGCCTGGTTACTTGCATCAAATTAATTAAATTAATACAAAGTTTACAGATACAGTAAGGTCTAAAACATTAACCTCATTTTTTTGATAACTGCTTTTAAACTAATTTTATATTTTCAGTTCTCTTTTTCACTTTTTCCAATTAACGTTTATGAAAAAAATTCTTTTAAAACTGTGTGTCCCAGATCATCTCAAGTTCAATGCAAAGGTTGCCCATTGACCATTATTATTCTGTTGCTAAAGTGCAGCAGACCAATAGAAATGCAACTTCCCTCCAGTGGAAAGGTCACACCCAGGCATGAAGAGAACTTGATTTGCAAAACACAATTTGAAAGGAAAACTATTTGTAAAACAAACTAAAAAAGAAGAAGTTTTAAACCATTATATTTTTTATAAATGTTAAAAATTCTTTTTTTTTTTACAATAAGAAGTCAAATTAACTGAATGAATCCATTATTTGTTTTAATTTCCATTTGTAAAATCTTTAATTTGCTTAAAGCAAAAATGGAACAAAATCCACTCCATACTAGTCAACCTGGGACTACAGCCTTCTGCAAAAGAACTACAAAACTAGAACATTACCAAAGCGGCTAAAGCTCTCCTTTACTAAACCTGAAACATGTGTGTACATATGCATGTGTCCAGAGATGGGAAGTAACGAAGTACAAATACTTCGTTTCTGTACTTAAGTAGATTTTTCTGATATTTTTACTTTACTTTACTACTTATTTTTATGGCGACTTTTTACTTCTACTCCTTTTTTTACACAAATATCTCTACTTTCTACTCCTTACATTTTTACAAATTGGCTCGTTACTTTAGTTTTGAATCATTTCAATGGAGTTACTGTTATTATTTTTCATGTCATCAATACCAAATTCAATCTAATTGGATGGGAATCTACGTTGCATTTGACGCACCACTACAAGATGAATCAACAGATTCGGCGGTATTCATTTGCGGCAAATCATTGCAGCTTGGTGGCGGTGGAGTTAGCATAGTAGTATGGACGACGAGATGATTGAAAATGAACACAACGGAGATCTAGTCCTATTGGCAGACATCCATTTAAAATGTAGGCAACGGCATGAAAAAAGTGGTTTCTACTTTTATTTTTATACTTTAAGTAAATTTACAAGCCTGTACTTTGTTACTTTTACTTGAGTAAAGAAGTTTAATCAGTACTTCCACTTTTACCAGAGTATTTTTAACACAAGTATCTGTACTTTTACTCAAGTACGGAAAGTGAGTACTTTTGCCATCTTTGTGTCACACTGAGCGAATATGAAGAGATTTTTTGTAATTTTGATCTACTCTGTGAGCTGTACTGATACATCCTGACACGCAAAGAATTGTGGGAAACCGTATAGCCTATATGTGATGGATAGGAGGTTTAAGAGGTTGCTATACTACCGGTAAATGAAATATCTATAGGGGGCATTCGTCTTCCTGACCCCTTCCTTACTCCCTGCACTATTCAGATAGCACATATGGAGACCAGTGATGCACTTCTTCAGTGATTTGAGAAATAAACTTAAAGATCAATCAATATCTCCTTTAAAACTACCGATTATGATTTTATTTCATACTTTCTTCATTAGATAAAGAACAAAAAGGATGTCGCCTGATTTTTCTTGTGGTACATGCAGTGACTGAAGTTCTGTGGTCCTCATGGGGGCCTGTTAGTTAGCTGCATTACCATCAGCTTACCTCTGACAGGAGCCAACAGAATGTCAGCGAAGACGTAAAGCCTCAGAGTAGAGCCAAGTCTTTCGGGAGGAGAAATGGAGCCCTCATTACTACCTGCAGAGCTAAACTGGTGGAAAATTTTACAGTGATCATTGGCGGGTGTACAGCCTGCAGAGCATGGCACAAGGTGCTTCCATGTCAGATATTTTGCACAAGGGGTTTGATGGCGCCTGGGGCTGCAGTGCTGACAAGGTCCCTGGAGGAGCCGAGCAGAGGTGAGAAGTGTTTGGAAAGGTCAGAAATCGCATGGAAACCATTTCCAGGGTCCCTAAAATGATTTGATGGGGAGTGAGGAGAGGTGGAGCACAAAGCTTTCATTACATGATGAACAGATCTCACATGGATGAAAAATAAAGTAAAATATTACAGATTATCTTTCTGGCTTTGCAGCAAATATACTTTGCGGCTATATATGAAAGGAATTTAGTTCCATTATTGTGGCCAGCAAAAAAAAAAAAAACTAAATAAAAGTTTGTAATAAAACAAAAATTTTTAGTGTAACTTTTCCTGTTTTATCACACTTATTTATCTTACAGTAATGTGCCCATCGTGAGTTAGAGTCTGCATTGGGCCGGAAGTAGAGAATATGATTTGTAGAACGCAATTTGAAAGGAGGCATTTGATGAAATCCAATCTGAACAAGGCAATTAAAAAAATTTGCTAATATTAAATTTGTAAAAAAAGATAATATGTTAAAATAAATAACGTAATAAAAAAAACTAAGCAAACAGCAGTACTCTTCAAACCCTTTTCCAATTAAGAAGTTTTTAAAAGTTTTATTCCAATATTGCGTTTTTTCAAATGTGTATTTATAAAACCTGGTCTTTGCTTGCAAAGATAATGGAACAAAATCCCCTCTACAGTAATTCTGCTCCATAATTACAGTTTTCCTGACTCTCTTCTTTACTTTTTGCTGACATTCTTCCACAGCTCATATTTTAAGCAAATCAGTCTCAGACCAAAATTTACTGGCCCCTTTTTTGCTAATGAGGACTAAGTAAAAAGCTGTCAGTGAAAGCGTTTCAGCGTGTTTCTGCCACAGTGGGACAATAAGGAGCTCTCATCAGTGAAACCCCTGCAGCATAGTTGGTGTGCAGACGGCGCAACATGAAAGAAATATGCTTTCTGTGATAAAAATGATTAATTCTCTTTTTTTTTATATTGCCATTAAATGAAATCTGAAATAAAAAGAAATTTTTGGAGCCTAGCAACAATCTCAGAGGCGCAGTATTATCTGCACTAATGTTTGTGCTCGGTGGGAAGATATTTTAAGCAAGCGGTAAATTTGAGGCTCATGGGGATATTACCTGAGCCGTCGCTGCCTGCAGTCGGGTGTTCACCAGTAATGTAGCAACAAAGCACTCACTAAAGGAATCAATGCACTTGTCATTCACAGCTATGGGCGGATCAGCAGAAAGGTCACAAACTCCCAAAACGTCGATTCCTCATATAAAACATGCGGCGCCCCCTCCTTCATCCTGACTCCACAGCAGGCCTGACAATATCCCTGCAGCCTCTGTGAAGCTCCTTTCATGAATACAGAATAATGTCACCTGCGTCGATTTTTGGCTCTGACATTCCTTTCTGCTGGTTTATACTGAGATGGTTGCTGTGGAAACAAAACAGTCTTCGTCTTCCTTATAGATCTGCTGTATTTCCATAATGAACTCTAAATGGCATGAATTTAATATAAGCAATCACATTTTATTAGGTTATAGGTATTCTGAACAAGTTAGCTAGAAGCAGTTAAGAAATCTCATTTAGATATGCATAGTTTTATTGTAATTAGATGCATTTCCATAAAGCAAGGAGGTCGTTTCTTTAGGACTGCAAGAAATTAATCGTGGTTTATTTCACTGGCCCTGCAGAAAGGGTCAAGGCAAGTGTGCAAAATGTAAAGAATAGATTTTACAAAGAAAAAGTCTTTCTCTCTTTTTTTTGGCATCTCATTCTCCAGCACCTTTTATTTCACACTATGTTGTAAATGCTTCCATACCCCTTTTTTTCCACATTTTTTCACATTGCAAACACAAATATCTACTAATTCTATTGGGATATAATCAGATACACCAGGGGTTCCCAAAATGGGGATCAGGTTTCCCTGGGGGGGTCACCAAACACTTCGTGGCGGATCATGAGAGGATTTTTATTATTATTAAGATGTGATTGTTGAGGTATTTGGAGGGAGAAAATGTATCAACTTGTGAATATCCAATAAAATAAATAAATATACCATGAAATATTAAGTTTAGATGCAAATTCAAACCGTAAGACTCATCCCGGCATCACCTGCATTCAGTCTCCTCATTATGCGCCTCTGCTCCAACCAATCACCATCAAGTCCTTATCCCTCTCCAGCCAACCAACCTGTAAGGTTCTATGTAAAGCTCAACCAGCCTCCACCCCATCTACTCCATCATGATTTAAGCTCCTTCTCCTCTGGCCTCCACTCCACTACCGGTGTCTGGATCCAAGGGGAAGACATCTCTAACCCTGAATCTTTCACGGTCATCATCATTCGCAGCTTTCACATTTCCTGCTGGAGTCTGAGCGCCAAAGAACTATCAATCAATCAATAAATCTCTAATTGTCACTTTTTGCGTGTGTGATTCTCTCCAGGTTTAAATGTATATATATTACATTAGAGAGTAAATGTTAGATATATATAGATAGATATACTTATAAAATGCACTATTATATAATTGAACATCCTGTTGAACAATTAATATAATGAAGTAAATACAGAGTGTAATATGTTAGGGGCTGCCGGTCTGTCTTATTGTTTTTTTGGATCAGTAACGGAAATGTTTGGGAATTTCTGATCAGTACAATGTTTCTGAAATATGTTGGGAAGTAGAAAACTAAAGGATATGTCAAACACTTGCATTTAGCATTCTTCAGTCATTCTTCAAACATGACCTAATTTGTCTCCTTCTAACAATTTTTTTCTTCTCAATACTTCTTAGTGAAGTCCAGAAATGTGGTGCGCAGCACTAATAGTTGCTCTGTCGACAGATTCTCCCACCAGAGCTGTGGATCTTTACCATTCCTCCTGAATTAGCATTAGCCTCCAGGCTGCTCAGTGTACATATGCCTTAATGCCTTGTAGGTCTCGAGCTCGTCCATCCTCTCCGCATGTTCAGATGATGGCTGGAACAGAGTTGCCTGAGAGGTTTAACTTAGCTTATGATATTGTTTCAAAACCTATTATCCCCCAACTCTTCTTCCTTGCGTTCCTTGGTCTCCATGTTGCTGTTTGCTCCCCATTGTTCTCTAATAAACATCAGAGGCCAGAAACAGAGCAGCTTACTTTACGTTGAAATTAAATCTTACACTAAAGGAGTCTTTTTTTCTGATTAAG
Source organism: Cyprinodon diabolis (assembly GCA_030533445.1). Classification (NCBI taxonomy): domain Eukaryota; kingdom Metazoa; phylum Chordata; class Actinopteri; order Cyprinodontiformes; family Cyprinodontidae; genus Cyprinodon; species Cyprinodon diabolis. The sequence continues at coordinate 9,041,527 of CM060066.1, forward strand.
GGAATTCTATAAGCAGAGGGATGCTCTGATTTATATTTAAAGTCGTAGGGAAGTCATATTTAAATGTCAAATCATTCTGGCTTAAACATGTATATAAATGTGAAGATATTGTCCCAAAATTTAGAACATTTGTATTCAAAAAACAAAAAACCCTGTCTTAAAATCTGTGTTTTTTTTGTTTTTTTTTCATTATCTTATGCAGGCCAGTTAGGTCGTCTGGCAATCAAATTTTTTCGGTCATAGCATCTTCATTCATGTGTCGCAGCTAATATACGCAACGGCTAAAATAAGAATAATTTCCTTTCCCATTGAGTTCTTTCCCAGTTTTCACTGGGATGGAGGTCTTTGTCTTCAGCAGGCGTAGAGCTAACAGAACTGGCAGCGTTGCGAGGCTATAAGCCTTCATAATAAAGCCTTCATAAATAAAATATGAATGAGGGAGGAGACTCATCCACAAAACTCTCCTCTTGCATGTTTCCGCTGTCCATAGCGTTCCTTGACAGTGTCGTTTCTAATTCACCAATTTAGTGCTACTTGGTCCCAATGGAATTTCCCATCGGGAACCTACTAGCACTAAGTTGCTAACTGGTTAGCAAAATGCTTCTGACAAACCGGCCAATCAAATTTGCTTGCGAACCTTCTGCCACAACAATCACGCCTTCTTGATAAACGACCAATCACATTCATTATATTCACTCGTGTAAAGTCTTCCTTTTGATTTTAAGTTTATTAGAGTAAAGAAAACTGATAATAAATAGGCTTAATATTTTTCAGATTTCTAATTAGTGAAAAACATTTTTTCCCTCAAATACAGTCATTAAAAGCTTTCTGTTGGTCTTACAAATAAACTGACACATGTCCTTTTGAACAGGAAAAAATAGCTAGAAGACTTTGTATATTTGGAAGGCCCCCCATCTTCCATATTCCAGGAAGAATTCACCACCCTGCTCTGAATCTTAACCTTTTGTCCTCTGTGGATTGCATCAATTGAAACCTTCGCTGGTGGCCGTTATCCATCCAAAAGATAAACGTTAGATCTGTTCAAGCCCAACCATAAAAAGATTTGGATCTGACTCAGTCGGTGGCCAGATTAAGGAGAACACTCACAACTCAGAGACTTTCTGTTTGGAATTCAATTATATTCATGTGCATATCTGTCTGTGTCCAGCCTGCTCTGTTTCAAGATGGTTCATGGGAGAACTTTCCGGAAGCTAAAAGGCCGGGGGAGACACAGGCCGTGGATCAAACATGCCTGGAGGGAACGACAGCATGTTAACTCGCCACATCATCTAATTCCTGAAAGGTTATGTCGGTGTCAGAGAGAGTCAGAGAACAGCATCTCCTCCATCACAGAGAGGAAGCAGAATGATGTCAGGAAACACTACATCTGCGGTGCCTTGAAATGGAACATGCACGGTTTGGGATTTCATGCTATAGATTGGCACAAAATCACTGTGTGCAAGGAAAATAATGCCTATTCATAAATGAGACACACATAACACTTAACACACTTAATATTACAAGCATTATGAAAACATTTTAGCTAAATTAATTTTATCAAAAACATAATTTTAATGTCCACAAACAACGAATTGTATTAACCATACATGTAAAGAGAGTTTTATGGGGCCCTCGGGAACTGCCTAGTATTGCCTAATGGTAAATCCCCCCTGGCTGCTATAGGCTTAGACAGTCGGAGGACATAGGGACCACTTACCATCCTTCTGCTTCATCTCTATTCTCCGATTTTACATTATTTTGTAGTTCAATCTCTAACATTCTGCAACAGTCAGCAACAAAAGTTTAGAACTGATCAGATAACTACAGAGGGGACGCGAAACCCTAAGGGCTCATAGAATGATTATATAGAGTATTTGCTGCTGGTCCTTAAAGGAATAGTACACCCAAAACATGATTAGCCTTCATTTTCTACTCACCCCCATGCTGAAAAACACTCTGGAGTACTTTTTTGATATCTCAAATGCATCTGGAGATCTGGGAGGCTTCTTGCTGTCTGCTGATATTCAAATAATGGAAGTCTATGGCGCCAGAGGCAGAAAGGTCCATAAAAGTCCACAAAAAACGTGTCAATATTCCTCCATACTGCTCGTCCAATGTATTCCAAGTGTCCTGGTAGCGTCCATAATTTACTCGAAACGAAGTCATTTAGAATGTTTTTAGAGCATAAACAGTAGTGTATAGGATTTCCTAAAAGCGCGTTCACGAGTCTACGGAAACCGCGGCAGACCAAACCAGCTGACAGTGCGCATTCAGCGTCTGCTCTGCCGATAATGCAAGCGTAGAAGAAGACGTGCTGTTTACCTGTGCAAAGAAAGAAACAACGAAAGAAAAATGTCTGAGGACTTCAGTGTTGAGGAAGAGCATGAGTTCTTTGCCGAGCTGAATGCGCACTTTCATCTGGTTTGGTCTGCCGCGGTTTCCGTAGGCTCGTGAACGCGCTTTTAGAAAATCCTTTACACTACTGTTTATGCTCTAAAAACATTCTAAATGACTTTGTTTCGAGTAAATTATGGACCCTACCCACTCAGGACACTTGGAATACATTGGACGAGCAGTATGGAGGAATATTGACACGTTTTTTGTGGACTTTTATGGACCTTTCTGCCTCGGGCACCATAGACCTCCATTATTTGAATGTCAGCAGACAGCAAGAAGCCTCCCAGATCTGCAGATGCATTTGAGATATCAAAAAAGTACTCCAGAGTGTTGTTCAGCATGGGGGTGAGTAGAAAATGAAGGCTAATCATGTTTTGGGTGTACTATTCCTTTAACGTCTCTGAATAGGGTGTGTAACATTGGTTGGGCTGAAAATGGCATATTTGCCGTTCTATGAGCTCTAATGCAAGCCTGGTTAAAGCCCTAGAATGAAACAACAGGTTTTCTTTCTTTTATGGTATGATCATGAATATTTAGATGAGCTGTGCGCTGATTGGTTGGTTTACAACGACCAAACCTTCTGAGCAAAGATGCATCTTGGAAACAAGCACTCACTCACTGAAACATCAAATTGTTGATACGGTAGGGTGACCATATTTACTCTTTTTACCGGACAAGTCCTACTTCATTGTCCAAAGACAACTGACCCACACCGTGCCACATTCATACACTCTTCATCATTCTTGTCCTTCACCAGACATGGACATACTTTTGTATATTCTGCTGTAAAATTAGTCTTATTTTCGTGTTTTACTCGAGGATTCAACCTATTTCACAGGATGCACAGCTTTGAGTGGTAACTAGGTGACTGTCAGAGAGTAAACCAAAATTTATCGGCTTATATTTCTGACTTATCCAATCAGTGCACCCTCTGACAACCAGTCGCCTGGAACACTCGTTGAACAGAGAATTGCTTTGAACAGATATGCACAGGTTTCACAAGCAACCTCTTGTTGTCTATGCAATCGAAGTAGCGCTAATCCACACATGGTGCACAAATTATTGAATTGCCTGCACGCTCTCACTCGCGTCAAAAAAAAAAAAACATCCCCTTGGGCCAGTGAATAAAAGTACTGTACAGGCCAGAACCAAATATGGCAACATCCCCGAATTGACATCAATTCGGTGCTTCGTTTGGATTCCCCCGTTTTATGGTGGAAGTTAAGAACTGTGAGTTTTGCAGAGAAAGGAGCTGTCGATGGAGTTTGAACTTCTCTTTACGTCCATTTCACCCACTGAACTATCGTTATTTATCTAGGACAATGGAAACTTTTTTTTGCATTCTATGATCCCTTTAAAAAACATACAGAAGGCGGTTGATTATAAACATGTATTTACAGACATCAATAAAACATTGCTCAGTTGCAGTGCGAAACCTGGCTTTTATAGTTACAGAAAAGCGCTGTTGTGTTTTGGCCTGCCTCCTGCTATTTGATTGACTGTCTGTTTTATGCTGAGAGTAATAAACTGTACCAGACTGACTAATGCCAAGTGTAAATTAGTCTGGCTGGCCAGGCTAGCTTTTTTGCAGCATGTCCACATTTTATCAGGCCGCGTTTTCATTGTAGGTTGTGGGACTTTTGGCACCAACGGCATAGGTGGCATTTTTTTTTAAAACTGGGGGCGGAGTCATAGTATCTCTGAATCTGGGTGAGTTACATTTTGAACCTTCAGCCAAGCTGGACAACCTGAGCCAGTAATCTTTTTGAATCAGATTAATAAAGAGACTGGCTTCAGTTGTACGGTGTGTGAGGAAAAGTTTATGTTGAAAAGGAAGAAAACCAAATAAGCAGCTGTCAACAGTCTAACAACAAACATATTCCTATTAGAAAACCAATCTTTCTAAAAACAATTTGCATAGCAGATCTGTCATTGTAACAAACAGATTTACATATTTACTGCATTGAAATGAGCCTGTTTCGTGGTGCTGGTTTACTAATATGACATATATGCTGATTAGACTCATGTAATCAAGATTTGATTTGAAAGACCCACCACGGCTTTGGTCCTTATTAACAAGCCGTTAAATAAACATGAACATTAACGTCTCACTGCTAATGGCGGAAGACCTAACAGCACAAATAAACACAAAAAATCCTTTTTAGGTCTCAGCAGGAATGTAAAGTCTCATTGCAACTGGGAGAACTGCATAATCGTTTGAGGATATCACACACTGCGCCGTTGTCCAGGACACTGGCAGAGCATGAAATTAATTTGCCGTGATAAATTATTCATTATTCCAGCCCCTTTTTATCCACTACAACCTCAAAGGAGTCCTTGTTGACAATGCAGAGCCGGACGATGCATGTTGACGGTCGTTTGTTTTACTTTGAACACTGGCATTAACAAGCCGGACGTGACAAGTTAGATTAATTATGCTGAACAGCAAATGACCCTCAGGGCTGCAAGTGTCATTTCCTAACTTTTGTTATGTCCCGAGGCTTTAAGGTCCACCCTTCCTCTTCACCTGAGAGAGACATAACTAAATTACCACCCTCGGGCTGTCTGTGCTTGATCTCCCCAGTTTACAGAAAACGGCACCCTTTAGAGTATGTGAGGTCACGTAACTGATGGGTGTTTTATAGAAAGCAGTGGTTGTACCTCTAAAGTGGCATTTATAGAGTCAGGTAAAGTTTGACTTTTGAAAATCTTCCAATTATCGGTGAAAGTCAAAGTCGCCAATTCATTTATTTTTCTCTGAATGCAGGAAGGAGACTCAGGTTTGGTGCTGAAGGATCAAACACTCTGTGATCTCTTGCTGTGGACTAAAATCAGTAAGGCCTACTCTACCTTAATATGTAAATTTTACCATCTCATCTGAATGGATCGAACATTAATGTTAATAGCCAGATGTGCACATTTTCAACTACTGTTTTGTCATCAAAGACAGGATCAAAAAAAGTTTAAATTACCAAATATTAGGGTTAAAAATCTATTCTTTTAACCCTTGCAATATTTCATTAGACAATATTTTTTTTAACTCAATATACCAGTGTCTCAATTGTTTTAGACGATATTGTTGTGTATGTAAAATATGGCTGAATGAATCTTAAATGTAAACAATATTTATAGGAAAGCAATCAATTCTATTCTCCTATATATATATGACTCTTAAACCCCCAGCCACTAGCTGGCAACACACAGCCAAATAGCCTATTATTCACCTGCTCTGCCCCAGCAGATTGCATTAGGTTTTACAGAGTTATATGATTATAAAAACTACAATTTATTGTTTTCTTTGATATATAGGTAAATATTGTTATAAATTATAGTATTCTACATGTATTTTGATACATGTGGTATTGCCAAATTTTTGCCAATTCACAAGCATACCAAATATCAGTGTAACATTTTTTTAAATCCTACCAAAAAAAGAATCGATCCAGGATTATTTATCCTGTTTAATGGCAACAAGGAATAAAAATGAACACTATATGATTCTATTTGTCAAAATCAAAACTGGAGAAACTCCTAAATCGCCTAAATATCACCAATTTAGCTGTGCTGCATTGCGCAGCACCGTAACATTACATCAACATTGATTACTGAAAAGTGGAGGGCATTATACCAAACGTATATGTAGCATCATAAAAAAAAACATGGTAGCAATAAGCACGATATATGGAGAAGACCTCTGTGTGTTAGTAGACTTCAAGTAACAGGACAGAGTCTCTCACAGCAAAAAAAAAAGAGCAAATTTTACTGTCCACTTGATTGAAACAAAGTGACATAGCCTGTCTTTTTATGATAGTTTTAAATTTCTGCAAATTATAAATCATACGTGTTTCACATATTTTATTGATTGTTGTGCTTTTTTATTTATTAACCTGATTTGTTTGTGTTTTGTTTCAGTAGAGCATTATCTAGTTCCAGACTTCCAGTGCATCTCTGTGACATAGTTTTATACACATAAAAGTGTGTATTTGGGGACCGACATTGCTACAAATATAACAACATATTCTCATTATCAGTTCGTATGAAATCGTACGAAAAATTATGCACACTATTTTGTACGTTTTGGACATTTTTCCTCAAAAAACCAGATCAGTGCGGATGCGCAGGCAGACAGACAAAAAAAGCAGATCCGCGGACGGACGTAAAACTGGGAAAAACAGTGCAATAATCACTTCTTCATGTCTCTAACTACATTGCTTGCTGTTTTATATCTTAGGGTTAGGGTTAGGGTCAGGTTTAGGGCTAATTGTATTTTAAATTCGATGTTCTTGAATGCTGCGTAAGATGCGCATGCGCATACGACGAAAAAAACGTCCAAAACGTACGAAATTACGGTGCATAACTTTTCGCACGATTTCATACGAACTCATAATGAGAATACACTGAATATAACGTGGTCGAAATAATCATAAAATACAGAGTTCAGACTCAGCTTGAAATATTTTCTGGAGTTGCTTTGAAATATCTGCTAAAGGCAGGAATGCTACTAAAGGTTTTAAAAATGTTAAATAAGCAAGAACTAATACAGTTAATCTATATTCAGAGTTTTTAGCAATCATAAGATACAGTAGTAAGAGCTTTTTCATATGAAATATGCCTCTTATCTCTTTTCTTGCACAACTTACTGTAAATATGTGTTTATGATAGACAGTGCAACACGTTGTTTCTGTGCTCCAATTATTGTTCTGCCGAGTGAGCCACCATAGCATTTTTGTCTTTGTCGTTACAACATGAGCAGATAATTACAGGTTTGTTCTCTGAATGGAATCCTCAGAGGATGGCGTAAAATAAAGTGTCTCATTGGGAGTTCAGAAAAGGCTGAGCTAGCAGATCCCTGTAGCCTCTCTGATAAGGCTCACTCTGCAGTCTGTGGAGGACAAACCCTGCATCTTGGTGATAGTAAACAGCCCAGCCAGTGAGGGCTTCATCATGCTTTCTTCTTTTTTTAACAGGACAACACAAAGCCCAGGACGCTCATTTTCTAAGTGAGGCTTTGGCTTTTACAGGTCAGCTCTGATAAGAATTATAATGCAATTAATGTAAGCAAACATACCTGTGGGAGTCATTCTGATCCAGCCTGACCTTGATTGGAAAAAAAGTGACCCATAAAGCACCAACATGAAAGTCCTTAACCTTGATGATATTCAGCTAGCTTTCCATTTAATACACTCTGGGGGGCTGTTAATGCGTTGACTGAGAAGCGTTTTTAGTCAGAAAAAAATTAATTAAAAGGTTTTTAAAAGGCTGCCGACTTTTCTTTGCAGAAGTATTCCCATCTCTAACCACCTCAAGCAGCTTTGGAGGATTACGGAGTCTTTTTCTTCACAACTCTTCAACTTTTTCCTCAGTCTTATAAAGCCGCTTAAAGGAGGGCCACATCTGGGAATTTGACTGAACCAACAGCTGCTTTTATGCTGCCAATAAAGACGGCTCCACACAGCGATCACCGGACCCAATTCGATTATCTTCCAGGGATATCTTGCAGAACAGCATTTTTTGTCTTGACAAAGTCATCATAAACTTCACACCAAGGTTGTGGAAAAAAGTCGCCAGCGAGTCACTTTTGCTCTGCAAACACCGGCAGCCTTTACAAACAAAATGTCTTATCCCAGCCTCATCTGAATGACAGAGATAATTATGGAGGTGAGCCTCATCTGAATTCATTAGAAGCTCCTTTCTCCACGAGACAATGTGGCTATTATGTCAAATTCCCTGTCAGCTATTTTTATCATATCTGCTGCAGATCTAGTCATCAGTGAATTCATGGGGAGGTAATTACCTCACACTCAGGGAAAATAAGGTGGAGACGGACCGATGGAGGCTGGGATTCTTGGCCCAAACTAACATCCCGGGATTAGCTACTTCCAGCAGGAAGAGAGTTAAAATGTATGAGATAAAAATCAGGGAAATGGAGATATTTATGATTACTGCGTCACCCCAAAGAGATCTGTAGGGGGAAAGAGAAATGTCAGCAGCACCTTACCTCTTTGATTAACCACGTTCCCCCCAGAACGCAGCTAAAAGCAGACTGTGTGTCACTGTGAGTCGGGTCTGCTACATGCAGGAATCATTCATTACCATCTCTCCAGGGACGACTGAACATAACACTTCACTCTATACCTAAGGTATCTTAGAGCCAGTAAAAGTTTCACTCCAGATTTGAACTGATAAAGAGTCTCTCGGTTTTATCACTCGGTTCTTATCGGTGAGTCCCAGATCGTTGTCCATGTGTCGGACTTCAGTGAGTTAAAAGCTTTCTCACCACATTATTTTCAGGGTTCTGATACATGTGGAGAGTTCTAGTTTTAGCTGTTCTACATCTAAATAATCCATCATTCATATCTGTGACAGAGGCTGTTTCTTAACGACAGGTAGCAATTTATACCGACACATATGGCAGGTAATAATAACAATAATAATATGCAGTGTCTGACACAAAGCCTTCCCTGTGTGATTTAATAGCTGTTTCATTATAGAATGAAGGGTTTCTCATTGCGTGTCATACGACCGAACAAAGTTGTGCAACAGTGACAGTCTGATCAGATGAATTTTGATTATTGGTGAACAAATCTGATACCGGGGCTCTGATCCAGGTTTTACGAAAAATCCAGAATCTTCCTTATCATCATGAAACCTTATTTAAATCCTGCTGAACCGACCCCCTCCAGTTTGCATACCAAGGCGCTCCATTTAGGACACCATCTCCTCTGCTCTCCACCTGAGCCTGGCACAACTGGAGGAGAAGAACACTCACATATGGATGCTGTTCCTGGACTACAGTTCAGCTTTCAACACCATCATCCCACAGCATCTGATGGGCAAACTGGAACAGCTGGGATTCAATACACCCCCTCTGCTATTGGCTTCTAGACCTCTTCACAGACAGACCTCAGTCAGTCCGGGTCGGACAGAAAACCTCTGATGTCATCACACAGGCTACCCTTAGGGGTGCGTTCTGAGCCCCCTGCTGTTCACCCTGATGTCACGACTGCGTTCCCACGTTCACCACCAATCACATCGTGAAGTTTGCAGACGACACCACAGTGGTGGGCCTCAGAGATGACACTGACCTGGACTACAGAGAGGAGGTGGAGCAGCTGGTGCACTGATGCAAAGATAACAGCCTGATCCTGAACGTCGAGAAGACGAAGGAGATCATCTTGGACTTCAGGAAGAACCAGCCTAACCATGCTCCACTGCTCATCAACAGCTCAGCTGTAGAGTTGGTCAACAGCATTAAATTCTTGGGTGTGCACATCACAGACACCCTCACCTGGAATGTAAAAACCACTTCACTGGTCAAAAGGGCACAGAAGCACCTCTACTTCCTACTGAGGATGAGGAGAGCCCACCTGCCCCCATCCATCCACCACCTTCTAAAGAAGCACCATAGAGGGCGATCTGACCAGCTGTATCACTGTGTGGTGTGGAGGCTGCAGCACCTCAGACTGGAAGAAGGTGAGAAGAGGGGTGAGAACAGCAGAGAAGATCATTGGGGCTCCTCTTCCCTACATGAAAGACATTTCATCCCAGCGCTGCGTGTTTGAGCGTGTAACATCATCAATGGCCCCTCACACCCCCACCATGGACTGTTCTGTTGTTCTGTGCATTGAATGCTGCTCTAGAACAGCATTCAATGCACATCCAGCAGATTCCAGAAGAGCTTCTTCCCCATCAGACAGCTGAACTGTTAAGAAAACTCTTAATCATGTCACAGACTCTGCATCGCACTGACAACACCAAACCAAAACACTGCATAATTGCACCATACATACACTATATTGCCAAAAGTATTTGCTCACCTGCCTTGACTCACATATGAGCTTAAGTGACATCCCGTTCCTAATCCATAGGGTTCAATATGACGTCGGTCCACCCTTTGCAGCTAGAACAGCTTCAACTCTTCTGGGAAGGCTGTCCACAAGGTTTAGGAGTGTGTTTATGGGAATTTTTGACCATTCTTCCAGAAGCGCATTTGTGAGGTCGCACACTGATGTTGGACGAGAAGGCCTGGCTCTCAGTCTCCGCTCTAATTCATCCCAAAGGTGTTCTATCGGGTTGAGGTCAGCACTCTGTGCAGGCCAGTCAAGTTCATCCACACCAGACTCTGTCATCCATGTCTTTATGGACCTTGCTTTGTGCACTGGTGCACAGTCATGTTGGAAGAGGAAGGGGCCAGCTCCAAACTGTTCCCACAAAGTTGGGAGCATGGAATTGTCCAAAATGTCTTGGTATGCTGAAGCATTCAGAGTTCCTTTCACTGGAACTAAGGGGCCAAGCCCAGCTCCTGAAAAACAACCCCACACCATAATCCCCCCTCCACCAAACTTTACACTTGGCACAATGCAGTCAGACAAGTACCGTTCTCCTGGCAACCGCCAAACCCAGACCCGTCCATCAGATTGCCAGATGGAGAAGCGCGATTCGTCACTCCAGAGAACGCGTCTCCACTGCTCTAGAGTCCAGTGGCGGCGTGCTTTACACCACCGCATCCGACGCTTTGCATTGCACTTGGTTATGTATGGCTTGGATGCAGCTGCTCGACCATGGAAACCCATTCCATGAAGCTCTCTGCGCACTGTTCTTGAGCTAATCTGAAGGCCACATGAAGTTTGGAGGTCTGTAGTGATTGACTCTGCAGAAAGTTGGCGACCTCTTCGCACTATGCGCTTCAGCATCCGCTGACCCCGCTCCGTCAGTTTACGTGGCCTACCACTTCGTGGCTGAGTTGCTGTCGTTCCCAAACACTTCCATTTTCTTATAATACAGCTGACAGTTGACTGTGGAATATTTAGGAGCGAGGAAATTTCACGACTGGATTTGTTGCACAGGTGGCATCCTATCACAGTTCCACGCTGGAATTCACTGAGCTCCTGAGAGCGACCCATTCTTTCACAAATGTTTGTAAAAACAGTCTGCATGCCTAGGTGCTTGAATTTATACACCTGTGGCCATGGAAGTGATTGGAACACCTGATTCCAATAATTTGGATGGGTGAGCAAATACTTTTGGCAATATAGTGTATTTAATGATCTGAACCTCCATATCATTGCCTTTTTTGGCACCGTGTTTTTTTCTTCCACACTGTTTACATTTTATCACTGCTGCACAGAAGAAATGGAAATGTCATGACACACTGTGTACACAAAAGGACAATAAAAGTGTGGGAACATAGCCGTTTTTGAGTCTATATGTTTGGGATTTAACCCTTCCAGTCGAATAACTGATGGAATCTGGAATTTCTTTAGGAAAATGGGCTCTGTAGTAATGTGTCTGACCCCATTCACGACCTTAAACTGGGTCCAAATTCAGTATATAAAGACATCTTCCAACATTTCCCCTCGATTCGTCATACGAGTAAATCCTAGCATGGCGCCATGGCCTGTTCTGATTCAAAGACTCAATGCAGTCTTCGTTTTGCCCGTTTGGAAGGACGGGTCCGCTGTATCCTCCGTAGCCATGGGTATCCCATGATTTATTGTTAGTCCAAGCAAGCCGGCTGCTCCGTGCTCAGAAGAAAAAGGTAAATAGCGTCGAACAGTGGTGAATATTGGGAATGCAATTTATTATAATCCAAGTATGTGACTAGTTCTGTCGGAAATTGATAAAAATAGCTTTTAATGCTTATTGGGTCAGATATGTGGTGGGTAATGTTTGGTTCATTAAAAGGTTTCATCTGGCTGACGTTTCAGAACAGATTTAGTGAGGGAGATGTGAGTTCCCCTGTCCTCATTACTTTGGTCCTACAGGTAAAAGCCAGTAAATTAGAATATTTTGAAAAACTTGATTTATTTCAGTAATTGCGTTCAAAAGGTGTAACGTGTACATTATATTTATTCATTGCACACAGACTGATGCATTCAAATGTTTATTTCATTTAATTTTGATGATTTGAAGTGGCAACAAATGAAAATCCAAAATTCCGTGTGTCACAAAATTAGAATATTACTTAAGGCTAATACAAAAAAGGGATTTTTTAGAAATGTTGGCCAACTTAAAAGTATGAAAATGAAAAATATGAGCATGTACAATACTCAATACTTGGTTGGAGCTCCTTTTGCCTCAATTACTGCATTAATGCGGCGTGGCATGGAGTCGATGAGTTTCTGGCACTGCTCAGGTGTTATGAGAGCCCAGGTTGCTCTGATAGTGGCCTTCAACTCTTCTGCGTTTTTGGGTCTGGCATTCTGCATCTTCCTTTTCACAATACCCCACAGATTTTCTATGGGGCTAAGGTCAGGGGAGTTGGCTGGCCAATTTAGAACAGAAATACCATGGTCCGTAAACCAGGCATGGGTAGATTTTGCGCTGTGTGCAGGCGCCAAGTCCTGTTGGAACCTGAAATCTCCATCTCCATAGAGCAGGTCAGCAGCAGGAAGCATGAAGTGCTCTAAAACTTGCTGGTAGACGGCTGCGTTGACCCTGGATCTCAGGAAACAAAGTGGACCGACACCAGCAGATGACATGGCACCCCAAACCATCACTGATGGTGGAAACTTTACACTAGACTTCAGGCAACGTGGATCCTGTGCCTCTCCTGTCTTCCTCCAGACTCTGGGACCTCCATTTCCAAAGGAAATGCAAAATTTGCTTTTGTCAGAAAACATGACTTTGGACCACTCAGCAGCAGTCCAGCTCTTTTTTTCCTTAGCCCAGGTGAGAAGCTTTTCACGCTGTTTCTTGGTCAACAGTGGCTTGACACGAGGTATGCGGCAGTTGAAACCCATGTCTTTCAAGCGTCTCTTGGTGGTGGATCTTGAAGCACTGACTCCAGCAGCTGTCCACTCCTTGTGAATCTCCCCCCACATTTTTGAATGGGTTTTTTCCACAATCTTGACTAGGGCGCGGTGATCCCTATCGCTTGTACACTTTTTCTGACCAGTTTTTCCTTCCCTTTGCCTCTCTATTAATGTGTTTGGACACAGAGCTCTGAGAACAGTCAGCCTCTTCAGCAATAACCTTTTGTGTCTTTCCCTCCTTGTGCAATATGTCGATGGTCGCCTTTTGGACAGCTGTCAAATCTGAAGTCTTCCCCATGTTTGTGTAGGCTTAAGAACTGGACTGAGAGACCATTTAAAGCCCTTTGCAGGTGTTTTGAGTTAATCAGCTGTTTAGTTTGTGTCATCAGGTGTCTTCAAAATTTAACCCTTACACAATATTCTAATTTTGTGACACACGGAATTTTGGATTTTCATTTGTTGCCACTTCAAATCATCAAAAATAAATTAAATAAACATTTGAATGCATCAGTCTGTGTGCAATGAATAAATATATTGTACAAGTTACACCTTTTGAGTGCAATTACTGAAATAAATCAAGTTTTTCAAAATTTTCTAATTTACTGCCTTTTACCTGTATATGTAAGATATATGATTCAGGAGCAAAATGTGCAGATGAATTTTGTTGTTGAGCTTTAGGGTCAACCATGTCTGAAAGGACGGTGCTGGAGGCTGTTCACAAGTCCACAAATAATATTCTAACATAAATGCTAGGGTCCCTCAATGAGGTAGACATAATGCAAATAAAACAGCTTAATCCGTGGGGTGATTCTCCCCGTGAGCGAACTGCAGACTGTCCAGGCAAGCAGGCCTGGTAGCCATATTTTACAGGGCCCCATTCACTGAAGGGATGTTTTGTAGGAAAAAAGCACAATGATATAGAACTTCAGGCAAGCAGGGACAGTAGATTAGTCAGAACATGATTTTAAGGTCCGACTTATGACCTTGTTTTGACCTACTTCCTTGTTGATGAAGGTTTTTAAATATTAATCCACTGGTACATCATTGTGTTTTACCAGCTACAACATCAGCAAATTGTTGATTTGTGAAGATTTATTTTCCACAGCTTGCATATCTTAACAAAAGGCTAAAACACATCCTTCTAACTAATAAAGTAATGAAGAACACTAAGCGGTGGGATCATTTGACCTGACTTTGCCATTAGCAGAGGCATCTATCTCTCATTACTGCACAGCACTGATAAACGGATGTCCTTCAATCAGTAAAAACCATCCTCCTATAAAGCGCTACTTATCTCAGAGACATACTGAACATGAAGTTTGACTTTAGAGTTGCTTTGTTTGCTACATATCTGGAATTTCATGCTGTAGTATCCCTGTTGGATCCTCTCAATGGGGGTCAATGAAGGTACCGGTAGTTAACTAAAGGAACCTCACATATTTTTAAAATCTTTAACTAATATATAAAGAAAAACATTTTTCAATACTTCTTTGTATTCGTTTTGAATGCATATTTGTAATTCATGCTTTGTGTTTTTTAACTGAAATAAAATTAGTCTTTTTCTAAAGGACATTGATATTTATAGTTTCAGCTGGATAAACAGCTTCCTGTTGGGAGGTTTAGAGCATCCTCTTAGCCACTCAAGTCAAATGGTTTCACTTGCAGTGACACGGCAAGGTGGAGATCAGAGACTAACTTTGGTTAATTTATTGACAGGTTGCAGGTGGTACCTGGAACCAAACGACTACCATTAGATTTGCCGACAACTACTTTTAACATTGATCCTCAGCTGCCTCTTCACGTGTATTTTACTTGGCATGAAAACAACAACAGGGTGTTAAAGAAATATATTGTTGGTGATTAACCTTACTGTTATGTTAGTCTTTCATTATTGCTTGCAAAAGTAACTGAATAGAAATCAACTGAAGAATGCCCTTTATATTACGCTGCAGCTTACTGCTAACAGTCCTGAGCACTGGCCAGCTGAGAACCACTGCATTAAAGGACATCTTGAGAAATGATATCCAACCTTCTGCAGTGCTACAACTTTAGACAAAGCCACTGGCAGAGGCTGTTTCGCCACAGCAATCTTGGCTTTTCTCCCAGTAAGAAATTATGAAGAGGAGCATTGAAGACCAATAACTTCTGGTGAACCTATAGAGAACATGGGGGCAGTATGGGAATCAGATTAAATATATGCATAAAGGTAAAGTGGTTAAGATTTTATTCTCAGTTTACCTAAAAAGATGTAATGCCAAAAGATAAAAGAAACCCTGGATTTTGATGATCCCAAACAGTCTGTTAGTCTGTTGCTACACGGTGTTTCTGTGCTTTAGACATGTTCCAAAACACTTAATCCACTCGGATAGAAAGTCTTCAGACTAGAGATTACTGAACACCTTTATATGAGCTTGAGGCAAAGCAGAATCCATGATATTTTTCATCAGGTGTCCTTTTCCTCTCACCACAAAGACAAATAAGAAAGTATGTTGTACTGTTCCTCATTAAAACTAAAACCTGCTGGGTCCGAGCAGGCCAGTCTGAGCAGTGATAAATTAACGGGAATGGGAACAGGTAAAATCTCAATGTTTATCAGTGGGTTTACAGGAGGAAAGGTCCTAAGGCTTAATTTGAAGGTACAGAAACAATCTTACACAAAACAACTAAACAACCGTAATTTTTGCAAGTTATAAACAGGTTTAGTAAACATGTTCTATATATGTAATCCAAAAATTAACTTTAAAAAAAAGAACTTTATTAATTTTTTTTTATTAGATTATTTCAAACATGATTTTTTTTCATTTACATTTTCTTCTACCCTAAATATTATTGCATCAAATTGATCTTTTTCCAGGTTGTACCCGTACTTGAACTAATCCTCTTCCTCTTTATCTGGGACCAGGTTGCGGGCACAGCAGTCTTAGCAGAGATCCCAGACTTCCCTCTGCAGACCCCTCATCTAGCTCTGCTGTTTAAAGTCCAAGGAGCTCCACACCAGCGAAGAGATTTTCTCTCCAGTGTGCACTCGGCCACCTCCTGGTGCAATGTGCTTGGTACACCTTTTGAGGGAGGCAGCCAGAGAGCATCAGAAAAAAGATGTTTGAGCATTCTCAGGTAACTCAATGTGAAGGAATAACTTTCTCACCCTATCTCTAAGCAAGAGCACAGCCACCCTGCAGAGAAAGCTTGTTTCAGCCACTTGTATACAGGACTTTATTCTTTTAGTCAGGATCCAGATTTCCTCACCATAGTTGAGGTAAGGAAACTGATCAAATGGTAAATCTATAGCTTTGCATTTTCTCTCAGCTCTCTGAGACTGACTGCGGCAGCATCTGCATTATAGATCGTCTATCGATTTCTCGCTTTATTCTCCATGATAGGCTAGGCTTAAAACTTTCCTTTTTGATAAAGCTTATAGTTAGGGCGGCTCAGGTTATCCTGAGCTATCTCTATAGTTATGCTGCTATAGGGTTAGACTTCTGGAGGACATAGGGACCCCCATTTCATCATTCTGCTTCATTCTATCTATATTCTCCCACTCTGCAGAATCTGTTAGTTCAATCTATAACGTTCTGCTCTCTCTGCTTTTTCTCTTAGTATCTTTGCCTCGTCTGTTCCTGTTTGGCTGTGACGTCATCCTGGAAAGAAACATCAGCTGTGCTGCTTCCATCAACACCCTTGTTTATAGATGTTGGAGATTGGCCTGTTTTTCAGTGTAGTACTGTTTCTCTGCCTGTGACTGGCTGGATGTGCTCTCTTCATACTCTGACATGGGAGCTGCCTTGGAGCTCGTCTGCCTGGCTGTGTGTTTCCTGGACGGGGCCGCCATTTATAGCTGCTTTTTGTATCTCTGCTTCTTTCTCCTTGAACCCCAGTCGGTCTCGGCAGATGGCCGCTCACACTGAGCCTGGTTCGGCTGAAGTTTTTCCTCTCCACTGTCGCTACAAGCATGCTTAGTGTAAGGGGTTGTATTAGAGTCAATGAGTCGATACATCAACTAGTTTTCCTTAGATAGAAAATTTTGAATCAATTTGACTGGATGATCGGATTGAACTGTAAGATGCCTTGAGATGACGTGTGTTGTGAATTGGCGTCTGGGCTCTCCCATAGAGCCCAGACACACTATGGAGCAAACTAATTTCAGCCGCTTGTATCCGGGATCTCGTTCTTTCAGTCATGACCCAATGCTGATAACCATAGGTGAGAGCAGAAACATAGATCGACCAGTAAATCTAGAGCTTTCCTTTTTGGCTCAGCTCTCTCTTCAACACAACAGACCGGTACAGTGTGCGCTTCACAGCAGAAGCCACACCATTCCGCCTATCGATTTCCAGCTCCATCTTCAACTCATACTTGATCAAGAATGGCTTTAGGAAAAGTTTGATAATACAGGAACTTAAATTTAATGCGATTGAAAACAGAACTATAGGTGGTTTCAAACAAACTCAGAGTCTGATGAAACAGTCATTGACTTTGAAGTTTAGCTAGTCAGTCAACCAACATGAACTTTACTGAAAGCCAATTGTCATAAAATAAATAAGTTTCTCATTATTTTAACAGGTCCTTATCCTACAGTTTTATTGTGTTGTTGTCCTTGTTAGATTGCTGATCATTTAAAGCCATCAGACAGCTCTCACTTTAAATATAACCACAATATGTCCTTATACAAGCTTTATGCAACACATTCTACAAGGTGTGATCCATGAAGGTACCTGGAACGAAGAGTCTCTACAGTGAAAGGACGTTTTTCTGCTTTCTGTGGTTATATAGGAATTAATTTCAGACGTGTGGCTAAAGAAGTCGACCTGGAACATCCTCATCCCTCCCACTCAGCCTTTAATACTACAACACGACATGTTACTGAGGGTAACTGACATTTTAAAAAGCTAACACAGTGGAAAGTATTTTGCTTATATAAGCAAAAGAAAAAAAGTTGTAAACAAGCTGTGGATTCAGAGAAGGTTTTCCACAGGTGAACAGAAAAGGTCCAACATTGTGTTAAAGTGGCTGGAAGCCCATTTGGCTTTAAATAAACCACCACCACATACAGTCATTTTGAAAACATCAGAATATCTGTGAAAAGGTCACTTATTATATAAATAAATAATCATATAAATAAGTGAATTTTAATGGAAATCCAAGTGAATAATAATAAAAAAAACAACCAACAACAGTTGTTTTTTTTTTAGCTTTATTTCTGTTCATATAATGCTTTTCTGGAAACAACTATTGAAAAGCACAACACTGAAGATTAAAATAATGCATCATGTAACAAAACACTCTATTTAAAACAGGAATGTTTTAAATACAATTTGAAACTCCTGCTTAATGTCTGTGATTAATACACAATAAGTTACTAAACAATACTATTTTTTCTCAGTAGATGGAACTTTTGTTTAGTTATCTTGAGCACAACACTATTTATTCAAAGATCTACCAACCTAAGGGCTAGGTTGGTCTTTTCTGTTTTTACACATATCAAATTCATCCTTGCAGCCATTCTTCAGTGTCTCTGTTTCAGTGTTTAGTATCTTAGGCCCCGTCCACACAAAGTCAAAACGATCCCGAAACGCTAATTTTTTCCAGAACGTTGGCCTTAAAGAGGGAGACGTAAAATAACTTTCATGAATGCATGAAAACGCTGCAAAATGTATGCCAGGCCTGTAAGTGGCGCTGTGGTGCCAAAGCAAAAATAGGCGAAAACAGGCAACGAAATGTTGGGCATGCGCAGTAATATTTATACAACAACCAAACCGGAAAACCCCTAGAAGAAGAGCCAAATCGAAAATATGGCGGCAAGTACGAATGGGCAAACATGTACAAGTCTGGTTTAGACAGATGATGAAGTGGAACTGCTGCTTCGAGTTACACTTGATTATAAAGTCAAAAGACTACAAGAAAGTGTCTGTTGTAAGCCCGACAGCAGGGTGAGTAGCATGAGCAGCAACCATTCAACACAGTACGGCGCCATTGTTGTTGTGATACTGCATGCGTGTTTAGAGGTGACGCTATGACGCATGCGTGTAAGAAAAAAATGCGGTCAGAGATGAAACCGCGAAAACGGTGTTTCAAAATCTTCCCACTCTGAAGGCTTAAGACCCCCGAAACGCCGGCTTGGTATGGATGAGAGGCTGGTTTGGTGAAAAATTAGTGAATTTAGGCCTGGGTTTGACTTCGTGTGGACGGGGCCTTAGAGTAAAGTCGTTTTTGGACTGGTGGAGCATGTTTGTTTATTGGTATTTGAGAAATGTATCTGCTAGTTTTGTTAAGCCTGTCTTCTTCAACCAACCTTCAGCTGCTTAAGTGATATTAAAACCTGGTCTATTTTACTATTATTTGTTTTTATTCAAATAAAATAAGACTGCTATCAGAATTGGGAAATGTTTAACCCTTGACAATCTTGGGCCTCTGTGGTCTCATAAAGCCGTTCTGATGTCAGAAATTTGGGTTTTATTTTACATAATTGCTTTAAAACAAGAAAAACAGATAAACCTGAATGGAGACCAGTTTTTTCCGGCTAAGACAAACTGCCTAGGTGAGGTCATGCCTTCCAACCAAAGACAAAGTGATTCATGCTGTTATTAATTTTAGATTATTGGAATGCCTTATAAGTTGGACAAGATAATTCATCTTTTCATCACCTATAAATTTTTGAAAATGCGACAGTTTTCCTTTGAACAGGTACTACAAACCAGATAGCATATCCCCAATTCTGGCTTCTTTTCATTGGCTTAAAGTCGTATTATTGACAGAATAAAGTTGCAATATATTGGTAATAAAGTCATTATATTATGATATCAAAGAACTAACGTCAACTCTCATAACTAAAAGCTGTCCTCGTCACCCTGGGCTCAGGCTGGGTCTATCAAAGAATTTGTTTTGCCTCATTACAATTTTTCTCGAATAGAATATTACTGCTTTATTCTTATAATACAGCAACAATGTTTTCCTATTATTGTGAATCTATTGTGATAAGTTGCAACTTTAATCTTGTTAATAAAAAATTCTTAGAATGGCCATCATGCTCCATCGCTGGCATGATCTCTGATATAAAATCCAGCTACAGCAGTCGCTCTGAGGCAAAACAGGATCAAACATATTGGCTCAAGCTTTATTCATGCTAATCTCTTTTAGTAAATATTGATAATAATTTAATGTCAATCATATGAGAGATAGGAGGAAGCAAAGATCCACATGCTGTGAATTGCTTGATCTAAAATCTGCTCATTTTCTTAACAGACACGGTAAGGAAGCAGTTATTTCCCTCCGCTGACATCCTCCCCCATCACCGGTCAGGTATATCAGCCTTTTAATTAACCTGTGTAATAGCCAATGATCACATTTGTCATGTAGACATCTGCCTCTCGCTCAAATGTTGCTGAAGATGAAGTGGAGCCATGTGGGAGAGCTGAGCCTCTTCTCCTGTTTTAAATCCTGCAGGACAAGCAGAAACAAGTTATTTCTCATCACAGATACATGAGGCAGGCTTTACAAAGGTGCTTTATGTCACAGGGCTTCACGCATGGATTAGCTGGTTGCTCTGGTTCATCTCAATTATTAAGATGTAAATAATCACTCTGCTCCTCCTGGGATGGTTTAATATTTAAATATTTAAACCAAAAGGGATGGTGTGAATCAGAGATGTGCTCTGAGCCGTAAAAGACTGCACCAAAACCCGAGGTGGGATAAAGAATTGCAGAATAAAAGTACCCCCGGATGCTGCTTCGCATCAATTTTATCCAGAGAAATCACTGCACACTCCAAATGACCCGCTGTAACTCTTTCCGCCTTAAGACAGATATGAGCTTGTTCATTTAATCAATCATTAGCAGAATGATCTCATCATAAAGACCCTCAACGTCCCGCTCTGGCTTGGCGCCAGCCACAATAGGACAGGAGCCTCTCAGCCAGGCGGCGCCGCCAGAGGAAGCCCCCGCCCCGTGTTAATACAGCAGCTTGGCAGGCGGATAGTGGGGATATTAATTGTGTTTCTCAGTTTAATTACTTGCTCTTTCTGTTTTTGGCACTCAAATGTTTTTATTTTCTTTCATCTTGTCAGAAGGAAACCAATCAGGCTGACATGAAGCCTCATCATCTGACCATGTCTTTTCTCACTGAACAGGCGTTCAGTGAGAAAAGACATCCTTAGAGATCACACCGCAGCCAAAGAAAGGCTTTGGTGACCTTGGGCAGGGGTTTAAACACAACTAAGAGTTTTTTTTTTTCTCCTTGCTGTTTTGCAGTTGAAAGCTAACACACTAAACGCACCTTCTGGCCATCTCCCAGGTAAAGCTAGAGAACAGATACAGGTTTCAAGGTTGAAGCAATTTTTTTCGTCTCTGTTAGATCTTGTTAAATTTCGCCTGATGTTCCCAGCCCTTCTTTACATGCCGCTCAGACAATCTTCACTTTCGGTATTGCCAAATATAAAGCTTCCTAGAAGAATTTGTCGGATGCCCCATCCATGCAGACCCCCCCAACCCCCCCTCTCCAGTCTGTGCGCGTAAAGCAAGTTGCACTTTATTTCACTGAATTGATTACATTTCATTCAGCTTATGATGCTCTCACAACATCCGAGGACAACAAGCTGGAACAAAGAGATTATGGTCTATCATACAGAGATAAATAAGATATTGCCCCTTTCTGCTGTGTTTATTTTTAGAGCAGGGGAGACGACAGTTGCTTACTCTATGATTGTATCAGTGCCCCCAGGGTGATTCGCTGCCTTTGCTTCCCTCAGATCTGCTGCTACAAGACAAAAGCACTCAGTGTCAGATTCCACTGCAGTGCGCTGACACGCAGCAGACAACAAAAACCCCAAAACAACACCCCAACATGGCCACTACATCAATACTGATGACCGCGTTTCAATGGTCACATCATGACAGGACATTTATTGACACAGAACGACAAGCGGTTTTAAATTAATGTAGATCTCTCTTATGTTATTAGACATTAAATCAGCCTTATCAGGCAGACACTTTTTTTTAGCTTTTAGTGTCATTATATTGCTATAATTTAAAATCAGGCATGAAGTGGTATTTAAATTGATTTATGCATCTCCAAGAAATCCTTTTAAGTTTTGCATTCCAAGTAGCACCTTGTTGAAGAATATCTACATGAGAAGTCTCCTTCCAGGAAGCACCTGCCTTAACGGTGCTGTGCCTGCACTTTAAACAAGCTTCCACTTCCTCTAATCACAGAGTGAGAAAGAACACAAACATAAAATACATTTAAAGAGAACTCATGGAACCCAAAATTGTGAAAGTTGATTTATTTGATCCCTTAATCTTTTCTTTTTACCTCAGGGGCTTATCATAATACACTGATTAACGCTCCGGCATTTATTGTCATTCTCCACTTATACCTCAGTATAAAAACTCACCTGTTTTCATTGCTCCTTATCGGAGTCTTTCATTGAAAGGCCTCTGTTCTTTGTTGATCTAATGCTTTGCATGTTTCTCCGCCAATACTTCATGTGCTGTTCTCCTGAGCAGAAGTGTAAAGCTTCATTTATGCTTGACGTGTCAAATGTCATTTTTGGCTTCCACGCCCCTCTGAATGGAAATTGTGTTTGCAACTAGGAAAATTTGTCTGCAGATGGGGAGGTGGTGGCCTAATGGTGAGTGCATAGAGTTTTGAATCCAGAGGAAATGATTGAAGCCCCACAGGTTGCTACTCAGGGTAGGCTCCTTTGGCCAGACCCTTAACCCCAGTTTGTTCATCCAGCAACCTCTGGCATGAAAAAAAAGCTTGCCTAACAACTACCCTATTTCTGCTATAAAAGAAAGTGCTTGCAAGCAAGCTTTTTTTTTTTTTTTAAGGGAATGGTTGCCTGGTTGTTAGGGCAACCATTGGAGTTCGAGCCCCACTTCCACAGACTGCCACTATGGATCCTTGAGCAAGAGCCTTAACAAACTGTGCTGTACAATGGCACCCCACTGGGTGGATTAAATGCAGAGGGGAGGATTAAATGCAGAGAGTGAATTTCTCCAATGTGAGGTCAATTAAGTTCAATCAAACAAAAATTTATGTAAACATGTAGAGACATCCTGTGATTTGGCTCATAATATCAGCACTATCAACAGATTGTGGAAAAACTCAAAGAAAGAAATTACTGTCGCTCTCGAATGGCATTAAGAAGCTTTGATAAAGTTGTAAACGGATGTTTTTTCGACTTCCTCGTTTAAAACTGTTCCTGTTCTTGCCGACTCTGGCCAGTTTAATTGAGTGAACTGTTAGCAGTAGTTTACTTCACTTTACCTTTTTTTACTCTTACTTATGTTTTGTTTTTAAGTATGGGAACTCTTGTTGGAATAAAATGTCTGCCTACTCCTCCCACCTCCAGTGGCCTGAGCCTCTCAGAGAGCAGATGGAGTTATGGTAAACAGTAGATCTTGGCAGGGAAACTTCTTTAAACTCTTCTAACAGTTGTCTATTATTAACAGTAACCACTGGTTTCATGAGGTTAAAAATTGGGGGGGGGGGGGATTCTTTTGCCTGAATTTGTCATTTTGTTGTTCTGTCATTGCTTGCTTTTTTTTTTTTATTTAGGGAAGAATTTCACAGATTTTTCACATATGTGATTACATAATTCTTAAACATTGACACATTCTTCGTACATTTGCAGCCTTTTTAACAAAAACCATCTAATCAGTAAGAAAATATTGAAATTGAGCTGCTCTAACTTGAGTAAAGTTTTATCTGATTATTTAACTGCTATACTGATGACTTTTTATTCAAAGGAAGCTTAAAGCTGTATGGAAATCATATTTAAATGTCAAATCATTCTGGCCTAAAGATGTATATGAATGTACTCTTTATCAGACTATATTGTCCCAAAATTTATTTAAAAAAAAATTATATCCTGTCTTAAAATCTGTTTTTTTTTTTTCATTATCTTATGCAGGCCAGTTAGTTGTGCATCAGCCTGTACACTTAAATTCGGCCAATCTTAAATCAACGATCATCTGTCAATAATTTTTTCGGTCATAGCATCTTGATTGATATGTCGCAGCTAATATATGCAACAGTTGAAATCAGAATCATTTCCTGTCCTTTTGAGTTCCGTCCCAGTGTTCACGGGGATGGACGTCTGTGTCTTCTGCAGGCGCAGAGCTAACAGAACTGGCAGCGTTGCAGGGCAAGGGCTCAAACATGTACGGCTGTAAGCCTTCTACACCAAACCAAGCTTCTGCCGCCCTGGCGTCCTCTTCCACAACATCTTCGTCCCTGCTTTCCTCCTCTAAATAAAAAATGGATGAGGGAGGAGACTCATCCACGACCTCTGACACTAAACTCTCCTCCTCTTGCATGTTTCCGCTGTCCATAGCGTTCCTTGACAGTGTCGTTTCTAAATCACAAATTTAGTGCTACTTGGTCCCAATGAAATTTCCCATTGGGAACCTACTAGCACTAAGTTGTTAACTGGTTGGCAAGATGCTTCCGACAAACCGGGAACAACCAGACTTGCTTGAAAACCTTCCGCCACAACAATCCCGCCCCTTGATAGTTGACAAATCACATTCACTTTATTAACTCGTGTAAAGTCGGGAACCACTTGGGAGAATTCGGAAATGCAACGGTTGGAACAGCCGCTTCCCTGCGACTTTAAGCGAAAATTCAATCTGGATGACTCTTATCAGCTTATCAGATATCCCTCTCTCAAGCTTCAGGCCCACCTCCTCTGAAGCCAATCATCTTTCAAGATCCCCTTCATCCAGGTCCATGCCTAGCCCTCCCCTACCATGCCAATGAACTTTTGGAAGCCTGCAAACTTTCAATCGTCAAGCTCTTTGTTCCCTTTTTTACTAATCTGATTTTCAATCTCACTTCCTTAAACCTGAGCATGCAGCACCTTTGCTTTGATTTTAGCAGGCTGAAAAAACTGTAGAAAACTTCTTGCTTGAAAGCGTCCCCCCCCTCCCCCCCCCCCCACAAAAAACAAAAAAAACAAAAAAAAAAACATTTAACATTCAAGCTGTTATAAAAAGTTAGGATTTTCTGATGGTCACTCAACCATTTACACTCAAGAACTTATAACTTCCAAATGGTCAAAGCTAAGCTCGGTTAACATAGGCATCTTGGCTCATCCACTCTTTCAGCATAATTGAGCTCAATATTTATCAAACCCCAACATTTATCATCTTTTAAACTACATTGCTGATTCACATCGAGTCACATATGGATTTTAAGCTGAATTGACCGTTTTTGCTGTTGTTTTGCTGTTGCAATTAGAGCATCGTTCGATGAGCAGTCTTACACCTCAATAGTTTACGTAGAGGTGACAAAACTATTAGCCTGTGGTCTATTTTCCCTGAATGTACCTCAGGTCACAAGTTCCCCCATTTTCTGCTGATAGTGGATGCGTAATCTTCAAGATGGATCTTCATCTGGAGGAGAACTGACGGTTTCCTCATGTGAACCCCCTTTATACCAAAAGGCTACCAATATGCAATTATACAGTAGCTGGAAGTTAGAAACACATTCAGTGGACGTCTGGAACACGTGAGATACATTGATATGCGTTGGAGAGAAGTTCTTGATAAGTTACGCATCAGTTATGCACAAGTTACTCATAGGTTTTGGATAAGCTAGACGCCACGACTGATGAGTAACTGACACTTAACGTATGTCAACCATCAGATAACTTACCTGGAACTTATGGCCCATATATGGCATACGCTGGCATACATCAGGAAATTAGCTGAAATCTTCTTGTTGTACTCGCCATATGTCCACGGGTTCAGCATGTTTCAGCGTACTTCAGCATGCTCATACTTATACAAAACCTACCCATAACTTATCCAACTTATGCCAACATTTTAGCCAGATTTTCGTACATCAGCAACACGCTGGTTAAATCGTCAAGATGTTAGATGGGCTGTACTCTCAGACTGGTCTCAGCCCCTCTTGTTGGGATCTGGAGTTTCTCCACCTTCTCCAGCAGAGTGCGCTGTGGATCCTTCTGGGCTGGAGCCCCTCAGCCCAGCTGACGCTCATCAGCTCATCAGGAGACCGGCCTTCATAAGCAGCTGCCAGACCTTGCTTCGACGCCGCAGTGTTAGCCAAGTTTGGTTAGCGAACCTGAGCCTCTGAATTTACTGAAAGTTGTCTTCCTAGAGAAACCTTAACCTAATTGCCTCTGTCTTCTCGCTCCTAGGAAAACCAGTCTCTCGAGAGAAGCTCTGGATGAGCTTAACCTGAATCTGCCTGCCTGCCCTAGAGAGCCAAACCTGAAGACTACTTTCTGGAATCCACCTGCTGCTCTTAGGAAAGAGCTGATCACTTCAACCAAGGTCTGATCACTGGAAGTCAGAAGTAAGACGCTGCTGCTGCCTAAGGACTCTGCTGAACCAACTGTTTCTGATCCCAACTGGTTCC
Organism: Cyprinodon diabolis; assembly: GCA_030533445.1. Taxonomy (NCBI): domain Eukaryota; kingdom Metazoa; phylum Chordata; class Actinopteri; order Cyprinodontiformes; family Cyprinodontidae; genus Cyprinodon; species Cyprinodon diabolis. Next base: position 9,068,061 of record CM060066.1, read on the forward strand.
CTCTCTCTGAACAAACCTGGACCTCTTCAAGGTATCCACTGATATAACTGAGAATCCATTTAACTTATCTGCATACCCAGCTAACCAACTATCCGTCTCTGCAGACGCCAGAGAATCCTGCCCGGACCTGAACCTGAATCTTGTTTTCTTTGTGTGAAAACTAATAAACTCTGTTAAACTTTTTACCAAGTCTCAGTGGTGTTCTACATGTGGGTTTATCTCTAAAACCGATCATGACACCTCTAACCCTCTGGCTTATCCCAACACCAGTGTCAATAAAACTTTATGGTAACATCTGCAATTAGATGAGTCTATAATTTAGCATTTTGACTTGTAAGTGTTGCGTTTTTATTCATTGTTTTTTTTCACTGTAACCCGCTTCCTTGTTTTTCCCTGCAAGTGAAGGCGTTTGTTTTCAAAGTTTGGTTTTATAGTTTGTGAAGAACCAACAGCCTTTACAGACAAATATGCAGATTAAAGACAAAGATTTCTGTATGTGTACTTTGTCAGTAAACTAGACGTCCCACAGTGGCACCATGACAGAAAAATTCACTCAAAAGATGAGAACAAAAGCCGCCCACATGAACTCACCAAAGGTCTTTCTGCAGGCACCAACATCATGTTTTTTCTCAAACCCCCAAATCTACCAGAAGCAACAGCAGAAAGCAAACTAATTACATATTTTATACGAGCTGTTTAGATAAATTATGTTTTCAAGTAGCTTCTCTCACTTTTGTTTACTAATGTACATCCGCAGTGATCATGGACTAGTTGCCGTGACCTATTTCTCTTCTGTCATTGTGTGCAGCTTCCTGCAATGTCTCAACGGCAATGAAATGTGGCAGAAGAGAAGATTTACAACAGATTTATACCTTGAGGGCAAAGCCACAGCCACAGCTTCAACACTCTGTTTTCTCAATCATGACCTAAAAGTTGATGAAAAGTCCAGCTGAAGTCTTCTGGTTCTTCACTCTGCTTTAGTTTTCCTGTTTAATTAACCTTAACTCTGCTTTGTTTCTTTTATCCTGCAGCAGATCCACATTAAAACAATATACAAATCATGTGGGAACACAATGGAACACAATCATCACTGAGTCTCTTTCAGATTAACATACAGTCCATAGAGCCCCGATCTGTGCAAAGCTCCAGCTGGTGTGTTTTTGTAGGAGAGTGATCAGCATTCCTGACCAGTTAAATACTCCAAATATTAATATATAGTTCATGTATTCTGTGGCAGTACAGTGGTGCATTTTCTAACACCACTGATTGCAACTAGAGGTTCTTGGTTCAAATCCCAGCCTTGACTCCTGCTGCATTGAGTCTGCCTGTTCTCCCCATGCATGTATGGTATCTCTCTGGGTACTCTGGCTTCCTCCCACACTATAAAAACCTGGCTGGTAGATTAAGTGGTGTCTCTGGATTGCCCATAGGGGAGTACCTGTGTGTGTGGATGTGTGTCTCTGTGATGGACCGGCGATCTGTCCAGTTTGTACCTTGCTTTTGATTATTGCTTAGATTATGCAAGAGTAACTAGCATTTGGTTTGGAAATAAAACATCAGACTGAGCTTGTTATGTTAAAGAGCGAGGTGAAATACAACTTTAGCATGAATAAAAGCAGCTAATTAAAATGAAATCCTGATTATTCGATTTTAAAAAAATTGAATGTCAGTTTCGAACAACAGTGGAGGCTGAGGGATGAGTTCAGAGACTTGAATTAAACAACCCTGACTCCACCGGTGGGAACTCCTCTCCCTTTAGAGGAGAGTAAACACAAAGGTCTGCATCTGTAAATTGAATCATTTCAGTTGAAATGTTACCTTCAGGCACGATATTGACTTTAGATATGTCATAAAGTTAATCTCTTTTACAAAATTGAATGTTTGTAGTTATGTTGTTGAAAATCATAACTGGAGCTCATTTATTATCTCATTCGAAATCTTTTCCTGGTAAAATTTCCACAAAGTTTAGAGTAATAGCAGCTTTTAAACTAAACTTCCATGAAACAGCCTGATATTAATAATGCATTGGATTTTTAAAATCACATTCTGGACTGGAGGACTCTCCCAGCGTTAGCTTTATTTACATAAACAAACTTCAGTTTTGGATGAACCGGTGATGATCACAGAATGAATGATGTGTTTTCAGTTTTATGACATTTGCTTATGAAATAGTCTGTGCTGAGTTGTTGTGATGTGTGCAAATTTCACTGCCAGGACTCCTTTGAAACAGAGATTAGTAATCTCAATGGGACTTAACCTGTTTTGTAAAATGAAATTTGAAAAAAACTTTGAAGAAATTAAACTTTTTTTTTCACACTTTTTACAGATTTAATCTTTTTAAGTTTTATTTTTATTCCTATGAATTGCATTCTTTTTAAATTCTAATTTTAGAGATGACATTCTCTTCACTTCCAGGCTAATACCAATATTCTCTCTTGAGGTGCAGATTAACCAGTATAAATATTATTGGTAAAGTCAATGCTAACCAATACAAATTCTTCTTTGCTTTTCACTCTAGGAGAAAACCTTCCCAGAAAAAAATGTATTTATTACAAAAAAAAGTAAAATAAATTCCTTCAACTTAATCTGAACAAGAGAAAATTTGATAAAACAAAATATGAAACAGGTAGAAAAATAAAATATGAGAAAATAAATTATTTGAAATACAACGGAGCATTAGGGCCAGCAGATTTTTTTCTTCTATTTAGAAAATAAAGTAATAACATTCCGAGAATAAAGTCGTAAAATTATGACAATAAAGTCGTAACATTATGAGAACAAAGTAATAAAATTACGAGAACAAAGTCGTAATATTACGTGAAAAAAGTCATAACATTATGAGAACACAGTAATAAACTTACGAGAAAAAAGTCCGAAATTTACAAGAATAAAGTTGTAACATTAAAGAGAACAAAGTCACAACAAGAATTGTCATAAAATTACGAGATTAAAGTTGGAATATTAAGTGAATAAAGTCATAAAATTACAAGAATGTTACGACTTTATTCTCATAATATTAGGGCTGGAAATAAAAAATAATAATAATAAATCTCTAGCCTGGCCCTAATGCTTCGTTGTGTTGAAAAGATAAATTCTGAGGAAACAATTTTTTCAAAACCTTTCTTGATTAAAAACTTTCAAATCCAGATTGAATTTTTTCTTTAAATTTCCATTTAAAAATGTGTTTACTGTTCGCAACAATGACAGAACAACATTTACTCTATAACAATTTAAATGAAAGGTGAAACTTTTATGAGTACCATATTTTATCTTCCTCTTCACAAGCAGATTTCAGCTGCTTTGTTTTAAACTTGCAGCAACAAATTCTGTGATGGAAAGCTGAAAAAATGAAAACAAAGAACAAAATGAACAAAGTATTTTATTTGCGAAAAGATCTGCATAGCAGATGCCTTCTTAACAGATATCATCGGCGTGTGCTTCAGACTGTAGTTGAATGCCTGTTGCCTTAAAATGCACAAATAAACTAAAGCAGTTTAGCCAGGGCCAACAATCAGCATGGAGGACAGCGCTTCTCAGGCGTGACACAGACGTCAACGAGATGACCGCGGGCGCCCAATGCAGACGGGGAATATTGAGGTGGTGTGACATGAAATGCAGCACTGAGCCGCAGGCAGAAAAGATATGGAAATCCTGAAAACACACTCCAAACTGCCAGCACCTGCAACAGCACTTCAGCAGGGGAGCTGACTAATTAATTTTTTACCAACTCCTCATGTCAGCTCGGAATAAGGAAACAACATTACAGGATTTCTTAATCACCAAGTAGAGACTGAATAACATGTGCAGCGTGTAGACAGACTCCGCTTTACTTCAATAAGTCATTTTGTTACTATTTCTGTTGAGCTAACAAACTGTGAAGAAATGTGGGCCTTACACAGCGTGATTTCAGCGAGGAAGCTTGAGAAACCTTGTTTTTAGTCATAAACTTAAGCGCTGCCCTCACAGCTCCCACAGTCAGGAGCTCTTTAACTTCACAAAAAAACAACTAATCTGTCAGTTGGCCTTTTATTCAATTTGGATTAAAACCAAAGTGGTAAACGGTTATAATTTGTGGATGCAGTGTGTTTGGGCCTTATTTCTGGCTGTATGTTAAGAATCCTGCTGAAGGATTTAACAGGTTTTCTTCCAGGATTGTCCTGGATTTGGCTCCAAACATCTTTCCGCCGACTCTGACCAGCTTCCCTACCCTTGCTGAAGAAAACCACTCCTTTCTAATGATTTTGCCACCACCACACTTCATTGCAGTTTTGGGTTATAGGTCATATCGGTGAACATCAGCGTGTCATTAGGTCTGCAGGTGGTTTATCATCTCTTCATGCTCAGATGATGGATTGAACAGAGCTGTGCAAGATGCTCCAAGCTCTACAAGATGTTGCAGAACCTTAGAATGCTTCATATCTCCGTAGCCTTTTCTCTGACTTTTCTGTTATATCCCTTGGTCTGTTTGTACAGTTTTATTTTCTATCATTTTTAGCACACCCCTAAGGTCAGACACAGACTGCTTGTGCATGTCGTTAAATTAAACACTGATGGAGCGAAATAGAAATGGATTATAATTCAGGGTATCGCAATGAAAGGGGACTGAATGTAAATCCATGCTGTTTTTTTCACATTTTATATGGAGACTTTTAAAAACCACATATTGATTTCCTTCCTCCTACAGGTAAACTCTGCTTTCTGTCAGCCTATCATATAAAATCCAACCAAAAAAGAGAGGTTTGTGGTTGTGCTGTGAAAAAGTGGAAACATTAAAGAAGAACAAATATCTTTCTAAGGCACTGTGGGTCATTTCTCATATACGCAACAAAAAATATATATACAGACCATCTTTCTCAACACAAACACCTTTTTATTTTCCCACGTGTTCTTACACTGCATACTCACAGACTTTGCTCAGTAAATGAAGACTTAATTTAAATAGGCAAAATCTATCATATAGACTGATTTTTATCCTCACTGTGGCCTTTGCTTTTCCACCCAAAGTTTAGGATCTTGCCTGTTTGCAGAAAGTACTGCTTTACGAGCATCATGGATATCATTGTGTTTTATTGTTAATTATAAGGTAAACTGAAACATAAGCATGCTCAGCAAAGGAGAAGCTGATCAATACTTGTATCAGTTCCTCAGCTCAGAGCACCAAAGCTCCTCAGCTCAGGCAGCATGTAGGTGTAATTACATAGGAGTGTGTAAAGTTAAAGCTGAGCGTATCTCCATGATGGCAGTGAGCTCTCCCTCATAGCGTAAAGGTTACAGAGGGAACAGGTACGATTTTTTCAAGCACCTCACAACATAAGTGACCGCGTTACATCTGTGGGAGGCTGATAGCACCGTCTGATCAATACCCCTGCCTCAACGATTACTTCGACAGGTGCTGAGATTTAAGCTTTCAGAGGCTACTTTCATGTTCCTGAGCTGTTATTTAACACACTCTCACGCTGATCCTTTCAATCGCTCATCGGTGCAGAGCACTGCTATCAGTGTCAGAGCAGACATTACGGTCCGAACGCAGCCCCATTGTCGAGCAAGAACAAGCCGATGGTTAGGCCTGTGATCAAAGATAGAGCAGCTTTGCTCTTTGGTTGATAAAACCAGACTTCTTTAGTGTCACAGAGAATCCTCTTTGAGATAACATTAAGGTAAATTACAACGCAAAGATTACCTCCCTTTATCTTTGAATATTTGAATCAGAAACATAAGGTACTAAACAGCCTGATCCTTGTTGAAGGATTGTGAACGTCCTTCTGCATCGCTTATGCAAAGATCTGCAGTGGTTTGGACTTTAGTAAATTCACAATAAAGTCTTGTTTTTATAAATAATCCCATTTAAATTCTATAGGGTACAAAAATAAATAATTAAAAGTCAAGTTAGATAATGTTTGGAATCAAACTGCTGACCAGAAATGTATGATCCTTGATGACATTATTATTATGATTTGAATTGATTCAGTTGTATAATTTTTATTCCGCCTCTGCTGTATCGATTATATTATATAGTTTTAGTTAGTTTTCTGGAGCCATGCATCAGTGCTCTTCATCTACTGCCCATACGTGCTTTTCCTTGCAGTGTTTGGAGGCTGGGTTCAGTCCATTACTGCAACACAAAGGCACATTGGACAAACAACCATCCCAGCACTCTCACTTATAGCAAATAGGACTAAAACGAGGCATTTAAATGACAAAAAATGTGTGGTTGTTGAATAGAATTAAATAGAAAGCTGAACAACAAACTGAAATTAATTATGTTTTATTAAAAGTTTAAATAGATTAGTCGAAATCAACAAATCAAATAGATTTAAGCCTTGATTTAAAGCAACTTAAGAATCCAGCACTTTTATAGCTTTCTGGAGTTTATTCCAGATAATGAGAACATAAGACCTAAAAGCTGTTTGTCCATGTTTGGTTCTAGTTCTGGGTATGCAGAGTAGACCACCACCAGACATGAGAGGTCTGGGTGGTTGAGCCACTGACAACAGTTCTGTAATGTATCTTGGAGCTAAGCCATTCAGTGATTTATACCCTGAAAAAAACATAGTGCAACTGTTATTTTTGCTTTTACTTTATCATATTTATCTACTTTAACAAAATTGTTTTATGTCCTACCCTGCTAACATGAAACAGTTGTGTTAGAGTAACTAAATATGAAGGTTGCATTATTTTTTTCAGTGTAGACTAAGATGTTTTTTAGGTCTATTCTCTGAGATACAGGGAGCAGTGGAAAGTGTCTAAAACTTGGCTGAGGTGCTCTACTTTCTTAGTTCTAGTGAGGACACATGCAGCAGGATTCTGGATCAGCTTTAGCTCTCTGATCCGCCTTATTAGGCAGACCCTTAACAAGGTTGCATTAATCTGTTTACTAGGATCTATGCTTACATTTTCATTTTTTAGAGAAAAAATTCAGAAAGGGCAGAATCATGACAAGAAAGGTCTGCACAAATATGCATCATTTTCACAACAATATTGATTCAAAATATAGTTCAAGTGGGTTAAGTTATTAATAAAAATCTTTCAACTCCAAGTCAAGCATATTTTAGTTCTTTTTTATTAACCTAATATCTACTATGTACACATAGAGATGAGATGAAAGGAACAAAAAACAGAGAACATAACAGCCAAAAGAATACAAAAGAAAACCAAAGTAACAAACAAAACAAAAAGCTTCAAGAGCAGCAGGTATCCCGCACTGCCTGAAAAGTGGGATTTTCGTCAATATGCGGCACTGTAGATTGTCGTGGAAGTTCAGGTTAACGGCAGTTTACGGTAATTTGCAGGGAACGCCGAAAACTCCTGAAAACTCCCACAAATTGTCAGAAATTGACGTGGGCTTTCTTAGGCAGTGTTCCCCCCATGCCTCCCCCCCATGGAATTCTAGGGGAGGCTTTAACATGTAAATGAAAATGCTGTGAGCTATACAAATGCAAATCAGGGTTGCAGGGGGAGTTTCACCCCAAGTGACATTTTTCTAAAAGGTAAGAAAATATACATAGAGATACAAAGAGATCATTTTAGCTTGAATTGATTTATTTAATTAAAGTATAGAGACCAAAACAGATCTTTGGTTGACAGAGCAATACATTTAGAGCAGTAATTATTAAAAAAAAAAAAACAGCATTTAAGATAAAAAATAAAATGTTGTCTGTCAATATGCTCAATTCACAATTACTTAAGTGGAAAAGTTTCAAGAAATGAGTCTGAGATGATTCACTTTATAACATGGCGCATTATCCTGCTGGAAGTAGCCATCAGAAGATTGGTACACTTTGGTCATAAGGACATAAGGTCAGCAACAATGCTGAGGTAGGCTGCCTCATTTATTTGATGCTAAATTGGTATTAAGTGGCCCAAAGTGTGGCAATAAATATCCCCCAAATAGATGGTACAAATAGATCAGGCTCAGTATGACCTAATTATAGACTCTTACATTTTAGCTTGAATTGATTTATTTAATTAAAGTACGCTAGATTACTGTGTATGCAAATGTTATGTAAAAAAAATACACAAAATAATTTATTTCAAAAATTAGTTTTAATCAGAATCAGTTGGTAAAATTTTCTTCCTTAAAACGGTCTTCACGAAGTAGATTCAAAATGACCAAGTAGATGGCTCCAACTGAATATGGTGCATCTTTGAAAGGTTGGAACCTGTCCACATTCAGCATCAAAGCCAAATTATTTGGCTCTGCTAAAAAAGGCTAAAAAATGGTAAACCATTGTTTTACAGCAACTCCTCTCTCACATATACAATATTGCATCTTCTAATATGTTTCCTTAAAGACTGTTTAGGACAGGAAGCTACAAAAAGTTAAATGACCATAAACTCAATGTAAACCCCTAGCTATTATTATTTTATGTTATTGTTTTACTTTTATTTATTTTTTACATTCTATGTCTCATTTTTTTTAAGTTATAATGTCACCAACTGCTGTGTATCTTTGTTTGATGTTTTAATTACTTTGTATCGTTACATGGAATTGCCAATAAAGCAAAAAAAAAAAATAAACATGATAGACGCTGTTCTCGCGAGTCCTTCCGTATAACAATGACCAGTGTTGCCAACTCAGCGACTTTGTCGCTATATTTAGCGACTTTTCAGCCCCTCCAGCGACTCTTTTTCAAAAAAGCGACTGGCGACAAATGTAGCGACTTTTCTGGTGTCTGCCGTGGGGCGCCTCCCCCCGTCCCAACCCCGTTTTCCCGCTTCCGCAGATGTCCCTCTCAGCGCTACAGTCAGAGACACAGCATGTGTTCCCTCAGCGTCCAGTCAGCAAAAGAACCGCGCGCATGCGCCGGGTTTGACGGCACAGGTTGATCACTCTGGAGTCAGCTCCCTCAGTTGCTGAACCTGCCATAGAGAGCCTTGACCAACATGACCATGATCCACTCTTTCTGTGAGCAGGCAAGCACAGCCTGTGTGTGTGCAGGGAATTCTTATTAGTTAAAAAAAAAACAATAATTACCATTTGCTCACATTGTCATTGATTCTTTATAGTCTTTTTTTCCCCATTTAGATTGTTAATGTAATGTAAAAAAAAAAATGTTATGGTTCAAAATGTTCATGTTTTAGCATGATTTTTATGGTCCTTAGTGGACCACAAGGGAAAAAAGAAAAAGTTACATAAAAAAAAAAGTTGAAAAAAATATATATATATTATGCAAATTAGGCAATGACGTCATTCAGCGACTTCTAGCGACTTATAGCACAGCCAATAGCTACTTTCCTTTCTGAGGAGTTGGCAACACTGACAATGACCTCGTATGTGATTGGAGGAGCTATACTCAGAAGAACTTTATCTCCAGTTCCTTTGTTTGGATTTTGCTGGTACGTGATGAATGGCTGGACGACGTTTCGCGTTCAACTCGCCTTCAACTCCTCTTGGACGCGATGGCGACTCTGCAGTCGAACAACTGTGCGGGACAGACAAACTCAAAGAAGAGAAGCTAGCGGTAAATATATGTTCGATTACCGCCTGCTAAGCTAAAAGCAGCCTAGCCTAAGCTTCGGCTAATAGCAGCCTAGCCTAAAGCTACAGCTAATAGTAGCCTAGCCTAAAGCTACGGCTATTAGTAGCCTTGCAAGAACAAGCTTTATTAAAGTGTATTTTTTGTGATTCACAGGAAGCAGTATGCCGTCTTCACAACTCAGAGATAAATTGCAGGCGCTATGAACCGGAGCAAGGGTAAGAGTTAAAGAATATGCTTTCATTCTGCGGTAAGAGGAAATAGATACGGATTGATACCGATCATAACTGTACATTTTGTTTTCACAGACTAATCTCGCCTCATAATGAGGCGGTGACCTCCTATTATTCATACCACTCTCATTTAATTGTTTTCCAGCTGCCTGTAAGACGTATTATGAGACGGTACGCAGGAGCTTCACATATACGCAGCCAGCCAAAACGTTGCGCGCGGAAGCTGCCAAGCATTCAGAAAAGAAAGAGAGTAAGACTTTATTTGGTGACTATTTTTCAGGTGCATTGATAGATGTGTTGTGTCCATACGCAGTGCATCCCATCACATAGTGCTGATTCATTGTTTTGTTTTTTTTTACAGCTGCTGGAATCGAGGCAGAGTGTGCTAGCTGATGAGGAAGGGGAACTCTGGAATGGCCGCCGCCATTTCGTAGGCCTGATCTCTCTGAACTCTGTGTTAAGCTGCAGTCCCGGTTAGAAGCGATGCCGAAGTACAGGGCCACGCACAGTAGGCGTCTGCACATCGGACCTGCCTCGGAGGGAATGCTGCCAGGTACCTCCAACCCCGAGGAAGCAAACGGACCGTTCACGGACTTGTAATTTTTAGATACGCATGTGTTTGGATACACGTTGTATATAGTTGTGTGTGTTTTAATAAAGCTCTTTCTTTGCATAAACAGCTTCCTGGCAAATGTTCATTTCCTGTATAAATTTATTCATGTCCTTGATGGTAGCCTAATAATTGTGTAGTAGTGTAGGATAACATAAATACACAGCATATGAATGAATAAATATATATTCATATATATATGTAAATTTATATGTAAATATATATATATATGCCAACCAATCACGAGCGACTTTACTTGTTTAAAAAGAAGTGGTTCCATCCAATACTCAGTAAGAAAATCAAAGCCTGGCGTGGCCACGTGTGGTTTTGCTGCCAATCACGAGCGATTTTACTTGTTTGAGAATAGTGGTTTCAGCCAATACTGAGTAGGTTATTCAAGCCAGACCTGGCCAGCCGCGCGGGTTTGCTGCATTCATATGCTAATTAGGGCCATTAGTACAGCTGATCGCTCTCCACATACGTCAAAGTCCGTTCCCGAAAATTTGTGGCACTGACAACGGGGACAAGCGCGGGTTGAAAATTGTCGGAAACTGATGAAAATCAGGGAGATCTGCGGGAGTTTACGGGGACGAAAATCTCACTTTTCATGCAGTGCCGGTCACGTGTATCGGAACCCTTTCTTGTCCCACAATGGGGAAATTCACTCTGCATTTTGACCCATTTTTTTTAGGCTACCAAGAGTGCAGGCTGTGGGGATCAAACCAGGTACTTTCAAACTTCTCAGAGAACAAGCGCACTGTTCTAACCACTAGGCTAACACTCCCCTAGTATTTAGCACCTGGAAACAAATACATGAGCATGCTCATGTATAAAGGATTCACAAAGCTTCTTCAGAGGGAAATAATGCTTAATAGCAGAATTACAGAGCCCAAGACCGATAAAGAAGGAACGTGAAGCCCATTATCAAAAGGCACCCCAAATCACTAGGACACAAGGAGGGCAGACATAGGGATGGCCGCACACACCAGAGAGTGGCAGAAGAGAGCACAAAGAACCCAATCAAAGGGGGGCAAACCCCAAAAGGGGTCCAACCCTGGAGGCCATAGTGATGAGGTCCCACGGGGCCATTGAGCGTATGGGCTCTGATGGTGGCCGCTCACACCCAGGGTGGATTGGGATGATAGCCCCAAGGTCAGAGGTCAAGGGGAGGCACAATCCTCAAGTGCGGACCCCACAGAGCCAGGAGGCCAAGGCCCAGGCCCAGGCCTGGCCCGGCCCAGATACCACTGAAGTACTCAACCCTCCATGTTGAAGAGTTACCCAACCCCGTCAATGTGCCAGCAGACACAGGAACCTGTCATTGGCAGGGAGCATGAAAAAAAAGGGGGAGGGGGCAAGCCCTGCTCTGACTTTGGTAAAGGATCTTCAGTGGGTGTGAGGGGGAGGAAAACACCAAACCTGACCAGCAGACAGAAACAACTTCACATTCATCAGTTGCATTCACACAATCCCAACCTTACACCCATTAGATAACAGAGATACACACAGAGGCAGACAATATTCTTACAGTCCTCATACATACACTATCCTCCAGGTTAGGATGGCCAATCCCTTTTAGGGCACATATTTCATATTATATTAGGGCCATATATAATAATTTCCTTTAATCAGGAGAAAATCTTTGCCCAGGCTGTGTTGGATGGGTCTGAGCTCAGATGACCTCGCTGGAAGCTACCTTTAGGTGTCTTGGCTCTGGATCCAAGTCTGGGATCTCCGAGTTACTCCTGTAGAGTCAAAGAGAACCTTACAGGCCGTCTATTTGGAATCAAACGGCTTCTGAAATATCCAGTTGGACACTTAACTTCAGCAGGCTGGAGAGTGTAGCTCCTTGGCCAGGTTGTCTTTGCTCTGCCCAATGTGTAAAATGAAAAGATGGTAAAGGTAGCTGTCTCAGAGTTTTTAGATAGTTTGTAGATAGGTAGGGTTAAGGTTAGCGCAGACCTCACAAACATGTCAATAATAAACCAGCCTTTAGTTGGGAGAGATAAGCATTTTTCTTTACTGGTGTTCAAAATTAATATCACGGCATATGTAACAACATGCTGCCTTGCAACAAGAGGGTTCCAGATTCAATACCTGGCCCAGGGTCTTTCTGCATGGAGTTTGCATGTTCTCCATGTGCATGCGTGTGTTCTCTCCGGGTACTCCAGCTTCCTCCCTGAGTCCAAAAACATGACTGTTTGGTTAAGTGGCTTCTCTAGATTCCCCTTAGGTCTGAGTGTGTGAGTGGTTGTTTATCCTGTTTGTCTCTGTGTTGCCCTGCGATGGACTGGTGGACCTGTCCAGGGTGTACCCCGCCTCTCCCTGCACCCCTCTCTACCCTGCTTGGGATATGCTTGAAGTAAAATTGGATGGATGTCACAATATGTTGATAAAGGGCTTTTGGAATCTTATGGGAAGTTGATTAGCTTCTGGAACCATCTTCTATCTTTGCAATGTATAGCTAGTTCCATAGATGCATTTTAGGATTAGTAACTTGATTGTTTGATTTCGAAGCATCACACAATGGAAAAAATTTTTATTTATTCAAAGAAGAGCAACAATTGAAGGAGGAACCGGGCTGTGATGTTGTGTAGTATCATGGTGTCTAACCCATGCTTCCCTCACCAAGACAACAGACAACCAGATTATGAACACTCCCAAAATAAAGGCAGAGAAAGATGTTGACCTGATGATGTTACAAGTAGAAAGATTTTATAAACACATAAAATATGGCAGTGTGATTTAAAGAAGAATACAGAAACAGCAGTCGTTATTCTCCCTTTCTTTTTATTCTCAAACTGTGAATGCCTCATATGTTATGGGGGAAGGATATCACAAAAAGGGAGGAAACAAGTTTGTAAACAAACTTTTTTGTGTGTTTTTTCAGAACCTGATAAAGTCGCTTTCTTACTTTTAACAAAAGCATAATTAAACAAACTCAAGTGTGACTCAAACTTTCCTGAACAACACACGCTGAAGTGATGCCATAATGTTAAACAATTCAGCTGGCCTGCCTTTTAAAAAGCTGATTAATTAAAACCATGTTTCTAAAGCCCAGAGCCTATGCTGTGATCGGTCAACAGGACTGTTTAAGTGAGTTTGAGAGAAGAGGTCTTAAATTGTCAACGTGTCCTTGTCCCAGGCAAAGGAGGGATTAGGCAGGGGGATAAGGGAGTGTGTCTATGCATGAATCAAAGCCTTGTTCAAATACACACTCTCTGCTTTGATTTCAAATGAGATGAAGAAGCCACCAGCTACTTTGCTAGTATAATGCTCATCTCCCTTGTGTAGTTTTTCCAATGACTTTGTGGGAAAATGGCTGTCACCAAGCAACAGAGGTAAAATGGAAAATCTTGTCATGTTGAAACAAATGAAGGGTTTCTGCTTCACTCAAAGAAAAAAAAAATCACTTGGATTTAGAAAAAAAACTGACAGGTGGCAGGGAGACAATGATCTACAGGGTGATGGTTGAAGTTTCTGCTAATAAATGCAGTAGAGGATCTAGAACATTTAGTATGAAAGAAGGTACATGCTCTCTAAGCAGTGTCAAATACTTGACATTATCTTTCAAGTATAATGACAAAGAAAAATTTGGAAAATAACATATCTGAAAAGAAAAGGTTTTGAAAAACAGCATAGTGAAAAATGTTTTTAGTAAAATAAATATTAAAAACAAACAAACAAATGCTGCATTGAGTCTGCCTGTTCTCCCCATGCATGTATGGTATCTCTCTGGGTACTCTGGCTTCCTCCCACACTATAAAAACCTGGCTGGTAGATTAAGTGGTGTCTCTGGATTGCCCATAGGGGAGTACCTGTGTGTGTGGATGTGTGTCTCTGTGATGGACCGGCGATCTGTCCAGTTTGTACCTTGCTTTTGATTATTGCTTAGATTATGCAAGAGTAACTAGCATTTGGTTTGGAAATAAAACATCAGACTGAGCTTGTTATGTTAAAGAGCGAGGTGAAATACAACTTTAGCATGAATAAAAGCAGCTAATTAAAATGAAATCCTGATTATTCGATTTTAAAAAAATTGAATGTCAGTTTCGAACAACAGTGGAGGCTGAGGGATGAGTTCAGAGACTTGAATTAAACAACCCTGACTCCACCGGTGGGAACTCCTCTCCCTTTAGAGGAGAGTAAACACAAAGGTCTGCATCTGTAAATTGAATCATTTCAGTTGAAATGTTACCTTCAGGCACGATATTGACTTTAGATATGTCATAAAGTTAATCTCTTTTACAAAATTGAATGTTTGTAGTTATGTTGTTGAAAATCATAACTGGAGCTCATTTATTATCTCATTCGAAATCTTTTCCTGGTAAAATTTCCACAAAGTTTAGAGTAATAGCAGCTTTTAAACTAAACTTCCATGAAACAGCCTGATATTAATAATGCATTGGATTTTTAAAATCACATTCTGGACTGGAGGACTCTCCCAGCGTTAGCTTTATTTACATAAACAAACTTCAGTTTTGGATGAACCGGTGATGATCACAGAATGAATGATGTGTTTTCAGTTTTATGACATTTGCTTATGAAATAGTCTGTGCTGAGTTGTTGTGATGTGTGCAAATTTCACTGCCAGGACTCCTTTGAAACAGAGATTAGTAATCTCAATGGGACTTAACCTGTTTTGTAAAATGAAATTTGAAAAAAACTTTGAAGAAATTAAACTTTTTTTTTCACACTTTTTACAGATTTAATCTTTTTAAGTTTTATTTTTATTCCTATGAATTGCATTCTTTTTAAATTCTAATTTTAGAGATGACATTCTCTTCACTTCCAGGCTAATACCAATATTCTCTCTTGAGGTGCAGATTAACCAGTATAAATATTATTGGTAAAGTCAATGCTAACCAATACAAATTCTTCTTTGCTTTTCACTCTAGGAGAAAACCTTCCCAGAAAAAAATGTATTTATTACAAAAAAAAGTAAAATAAATTCCTTCAACTTAATCTGAACAAGAGAAAATTTGATAAAACAAAATATGAAACAGGTAGAAAAATAAAATATGAGAAAATAAATTATTTGAAATACAACGGAGCATTAGGGCCAGCAGATTTTTTTCTTCTATTTAGAAAATAAAGTAATAACATTCCGAGAATAAAGTCGTAAAATTATGACAATAAAGTCGTAACATTATGAGAACAAAGTAATAAAATTACGAGAACAAAGTCGTAATATTACGTGAAAAAAGTCATAACATTATGAGAACACAGTAATAAACTTACGAGAAAAAAGTCCGAAATTTACAAGAATAAAGTTGTAACATTAAAGAGAACAAAGTCACAACAAGAATTGTCATAAAATTACGAGATTAAAGTTGGAATATTAAGTGAATAAAGTCATAAAATTACAAGAATGTTACGACTTTATTCTCATAATATTAGGGCTGGAAATAAAAAATAATAATAATAAATCTCTAGCCTGGCCCTAATGCTTCGTTGTGTTGAAAAGATAAATTCTGAGGAAACAATTTTTTCAAAACCTTTCTTGATTAAAAACTTTCAAATCCAGATTGAATTTTTTCTTTAAATTTCCATTTAAAAATGTGTTTACTGTTCGCAACAATGACAGAACAACATTTACTCTATAACAATTTAAATGAAAGGTGAAACTTTTATGAGTACCATATTTTATCTTCCTCTTCACAAGCAGATTTCAGCTGCTTTGTTTTAAACTTGCAGCAACAAATTCTGTGATGGAAAGCTGAAAAAATGAAAACAAAGAACAAAATGAACAAAGTATTTTATTTGCGAAAAGATCTGCATAGCAGATGCCTTCTTAACAGATATCATCGGCGTGTGCTTCAGACTGTAGTTGAATGCCTGTTGCCTTAAAATGCACAAATAAACTAAAGCAGTTTAGCCAGGGCCAACAATCAGCATGGAGGACAGCGCTTCTCAGGCGTGACACAGACGTCAACGAGATGACCGCGGGCGCCCAATGCAGACGGGGAATATTGAGGTGGTGTGACATGAAATGCAGCACTGAGCCGCAGGCAGAAAAGATATGGAAATCCTGAAAACACACTCCAAACTGCCAGCACCTGCAACAGCACTTCAGCAGGGGAGCTGACTAATTAATTTTTTACCAACTCCTCATGTCAGCTCGGAATAAGGAAACAACATTACAGGATTTCTTAATCACCAAGTAGAGACTGAATAACATGTGCAGCGTGTAGACAGACTCCGCTTTACTTCAATAAGTCATTTTGTTACTATTTCTGTTGAGCTAACAAACTGTGAAGAAATGTGGGCCTTACACAGCGTGATTTCAGCGAGGAAGCTTGAGAAACCTTGTTTTTAGTCATAAACTTAAGCGCTGCCCTCACAGCTCCCACAGTCAGGAGCTCTTTAACTTCACAAAAAAACAACTAATCTGTCAGTTGGCCTTTTATTCAATTTGGATTAAAACCAAAGTGGTAAACGGTTATAATTTGTGGATGCAGTGTGTTTGGGCCTTATTTCTGGCTGTATGTTAAGAATCCTGCTGAAGGATTTAACAGGTTTTCTTCCAGGATTGTCCTGGATTTGGCTCCAAACATCTTTCCGCCGACTCTGACCAGCTTCCCTACCCTTGCTGAAGAAAACCACTCCTTTCTAATGATTTTGCCACCACCACACTTCATTGCAGTTTTGGGTTATAGGTCATATCGGTGAACATCAGCGTGTCATTAGGTCTGCAGGTGGTTTATCATCTCTTCATGCTCAGATGATGGATTGAACAGAGCTGTGCAAGATGCTCCAAGCTCTACAAGATGTTGCAGAACCTTAGAATGCTTCATATCTCCGTAGCCTTTTCTCTGACTTTTCTGTTATATCCCTTGGTCTGTTTGTACAGTTTTATTTTCTATCATTTTTAGCACACCCCTAAGGTCAGACACAGACTGCTTGTGCATGTCGTTAAATTAAACACTGATGGAGCGAAATAGAAATGGATTATAATTCAGGGTATCGCAATGAAAGGGGACTGAATGTAAATCCATGCTGTTTTTTTCACATTTTATATGGAGACTTTTAAAAACCACATATTGATTTCCTTCCTCCTACAGGTAAACTCTGCTTTCTGTCAGCCTATCATATAAAATCCAACCAAAAAAGAGAGGTTTGTGGTTGTGCTGTGAAAAAGTGGAAACATTAAAGAAGAACAAATATCTTTCTAAGGCACTGTGGGTCATTTCTCATATACGCAACAAAAAATATATATACAGACCATCTTTCTCAACACAAACACCTTTTTATTTTCCCACGTGTTCTTACACTGCATACTCACAGACTTTGCTCAGTAAATGAAGACTTAATTTAAATAGGCAAAATCTATCATATAGACTGATTTTTATCCTCACTGTGGCCTTTGCTTTTCCACCCAAAGTTTAGGATCTTGCCTGTTTGCAGAAAGTACTGCTTTACGAGCATCATGGATATCATTGTGTTTTATTGTTAATTATAAGGTAAACTGAAACATAAGCATGCTCAGCAAAGGAGAAGCTGATCAATACTTGTATCAGTTCCTCAGCTCAGAGCACCAAAGCTCCTCAGCTCAGGCAGCATGTAGGTGTAATTACATAGGAGTGTGTAAAGTTAAAGCTGAGCGTATCTCCATGATGGCAGTGAGCTCTCCCTCATAGCGTAAAGGTTACAGAGGGAACAGGTACGATTTTTTCAAGCACCTCACAACATAAGTGACCGCGTTACATCTGTGGGAGGCTGATAGCACCGTCTGATCAATACCCCTGCCTCAACGATTACTTCGACAGGTGCTGAGATTTAAGCTTTCAGAGGCTACTTTCATGTTCCTGAGCTGTTATTTAACACACTCTCACGCTGATCCTTTCAATCGCTCATCGGTGCAGAGCACTGCTATCAGTGTCAGAGCAGACATTACGGTCCGAACGCAGCCCCATTGTCGAGCAAGAACAAGCCGATGGTTAGGCCTGTGATCAAAGATAGAGCAGCTTTGCTCTTTGGTTGATAAAACCAGACTTCTTTAGTGTCACAGAGAATCCTCTTTGAGATAACATTAAGGTAAATTACAACGCAAAGATTACCTCCCTTTATCTTTGAATATTTGAATCAGAAACATAAGGTACTAAACAGCCTGATCCTTGTTGAAGGATTGTGAACGTCCTTCTGCATCGCTTATGCAAAGATCTGCAGTGGTTTGGACTTTAGTAAATTCACAATAAAGTCTTGTTTTTATAAATAATCCCATTTAAATTCTATAGGGTACAAAAATAAATAATTAAAAGTCAAGTTAGATAATGTTTGGAATCAAACTGCTGACCAGAAATGTATGATCCTTGATGACATTATTATTATGATTTGAATTGATTCAGTTGTATAATTTTTATTCCGCCTCTGCTGTATCGATTATATTATATAGTTTTAGTTAGTTTTCTGGAGCCATGCATCAGTGCTCTTCATCTACTGCCCATACGTGCTTTTCCTTGCAGTGTTTGGAGGCTGGGTTCAGTCCATTACTGCAACACAAAGGCACATTGGACAAACAACCATCCCAGCACTCTCACTTATAGCAAATAGGACTAAAACGAGGCATTTAAATGACAAAAAATGTGTGGTTGTTGAATAGAATTAAATAGAAAGCTGAACAACAAACTGAAATTAATTATGTTTTATTAAAAGTTTAAATAGATTAGTCGAAATCAACAAATCAAATAGATTTAAGCCTTGATTTAAAGCAACTTAAGAATCCAGCACTTTTATAGCTTTCTGGAGTTTATTCCAGATAATGAGAACATAAGACCTAAAAGCTGTTTGTCCATGTTTGGTTCTAGTTCTGGGTATGCAGAGTAGACCACCACCAGACATGAGAGGTCTGGGTGGTTGAGCCACTGACAACAGTTCTGTAATGTATCTTGGAGCTAAGCCATTCAGTGATTTATACCCTGAAAAAAACATAGTGCAACTGTTATTTTTGCTTTTACTTTATCATATTTATCTACTTTAACAAAATTGTTTTATGTCCTACCCTGCTAACATGAAACAGTTGTGTTAGAGTAACTAAATATGAAGGTTGCATTATTTTTTTCAGTGTAGACTAAGATGTTTTTTAGGTCTATTCTCTGAGATACAGGGAGCAGTGGAAAGTGTCTAAAACTTGGCTGAGGTGCTCTACTTTCTTAGTTCTAGTGAGGACACATGCAGCAGGATTCTGGATCAGCTTTAGCTCTCTGATCCGCCTTATTAGGCAGACCCTTAACAAGGTTGCATTAATCTGTTTACTAGGATCTATGCTTACATTTTCATTTTTTAGAGAAAAAATTCAGAAAGGGCAGAATCATGACAAGAAAGGTCTGCACAAATATGCATCATTTTCACAACAATATTGATTCAAAATATAGTTCAAGTGGGTTAAGTTATTAATAAAAATCTTTCAACTCCAAGTCAAGCATATTTTAGTTCTTTTTTATTAACCTAATATCTACTATGTACACATAGAGATGAGATGAAAGGAACAAAAAACAGAGAACATAACAGCCAAAAGAATACAAAAGAAAACCAAAGTAACAAACAAAACAAAAAGCTTCAAGAGCAGCAGGTATCCCGCACTGCCTGAAAAGTGGGATTTTCGTCAATATGCGGCACTGTAGATTGTCGTGGAAGTTCAGGTTAACGGCAGTTTACGGTAATTTGCAGGGAACGCCGAAAACTCCTGAAAACTCCCACAAATTGTCAGAAATTGACGTGGGCTTTCTTAGGCAGTGTTCCCCCCATGCCTCCCCCCCATGGAATTCTAGGGGAGGCTTTAACATGTAAATGAAAATGCTGTGAGCTATACAAATGCAAATCAGGGTTGCAGGGGGAGTTTCACCCCAAGTGACATTTTTCTAAAAGGTAAGAAAATATACATAGAGATACAAAGAGATCATTTTAGCTTGAATTGATTTATTTAATTAAAGTATAGAGACCAAAACAGATCTTTGGTTGACAGAGCAATACATTTAGAGCAGTAATTATTAAAAAAAAAAAAACAGCATTTAAGATAAAAAATAAAATGTTGTCTGTCAATATGCTCAATTCACAATTACTTAAGTGGAAAAGTTTCAAGAAATGAGTCTGAGATGATTCACTTTATAACATGGCGCATTATCCTGCTGGAAGTAGCCATCAGAAGATTGGTACACTTTGGTCATAAGGACATAAGGTCAGCAACAATGCTGAGGTAGGCTGCCTCATTTATTTGATGCTAAATTGGTATTAAGTGGCCCAAAGTGTGGCAATAAATATCCCCCAAATAGATGGTACAAATAGATCAGGCTCAGTATGACCTAATTATAGACTCTTACATTTTAGCTTGAATTGATTTATTTAATTAAAGTACGCTAGATTACTGTGTATGCAAATGTTATGTAAAAAAAATACACAAAATAATTTATTTCAAAAATTAGTTTTAATCAGAATCAGTTGGTAAAATTTTCTTCCTTAAAACGGTCTTCACGAAGTAGATTCAAAATGACCAAGTAGATGGCTCCAACTGAATATGGTGCATCTTTGAAAGGTTGGAACCTGTCCACATTCAGCATCAAAGCCAAATTATTTGGCTCTGCTAAAAAAGGCTAAAAAATGGTAAACCATTGTTTTACAGCAACTCCTCTCTCACATATACAATATTGCATCTTCTAATATGTTTCCTTAAAGACTGTTTAGGACAGGAAGCTACAAAAAGTTAAATGACCATAAACTCAATGTAAACCCCTAGCTATTATTATTTTATGTTATTGTTTTACTTTTATTTATTTTTTACATTCTATGTCTCATTTTTTTTAAGTTATAATGTCACCAACTGCTGTGTATCTTTGTTTGATGTTTTAATTACTTTGTATCGTTACATGGAATTGCCAATAAAGCAAAAAAAAAAAATAAACATGATAGACGCTGTTCTCGCGAGTCCTTCCGTATAACAATGACCAGTGTTGCCAACTCAGCGACTTTGTCGCTATATTTAGCGACTTTTCAGCCCCTCCAGCGACTCTTTTTCAAAAAAGCGACTGGCGACAAATGTAGCGACTTTTCTGGTGTCTGCCGTGGGGCGCCTCCCCCCGTCCCAACCCCGTTTTCCCGCTTCCGCAGATGTCCCTCTCAGCGCTACAGTCAGAGACACAGCATGTGTTCCCTCAGCGTCCAGTCAGCAAAAGAACCGCGCGCATGCGCCGGGTTTGACGGCACAGGTTGATCACTCTGGAGTCAGCTCCCTCAGTTGCTGAACCTGCCATAGAGAGCCTTGACCAACATGACCATGATCCACTCTTTCTGTGAGCAGGCAAGCACAGCCTGTGTGTGTGCAGGGAATTCTTATTAGTTAAAAAAAAAAACAATAATTACCATTTGCTCACATTGTCATTGATTCTTTATAGTCTTTTTTTCCCCATTTAGATTGTTAATGTAATGTAAAAAAAAAAATGTTATGGTTCAAAATGTTCATGTTTTAGCATGATTTTTATGGTCCTTAGTGGACCACAAGGGAAAAAAGAAAAAGTTACATAAAAAAAAAAGTTGAAAAAAATATATATATATTATGCAAATTAGGCAATGACGTCATTCAGCGACTTCTAGCGACTTATAGCACAGCCAATAGCTACTTTCCTTTCTGAGGAGTTGGCAACACTGACAATGACCTCGTATGTGATTGGAGGAGCTATACTCAGAAGAACTTTATCTCCAGTTCCTTTGTTTGGATTTTGCTGGTACGTGATGAATGGCTGGACGACGTTTCGCGTTCAACTCGCCTTCAACTCCTCTTGGACGCGATGGCGACTCTGCAGTCGAACAACTGTGCGGGACAGACAAACTCAAAGAAGAGAAGCTAGCGGTAAATATATGTTCGATTACCGCCTGCTAAGCTAAAAGCAGCCTAGCCTAAGCTTCGGCTAATAGCAGCCTAGCCTAAAGCTACAGCTAATAGTAGCCTAGCCTAAAGCTACGGCTATTAGTAGCCTTGCAAGAACAAGCTTTATTAAAGTGTATTTTTTGTGATTCACAGGAAGCAGTATGCCGTCTTCACAACTCAGAGATAAATTGCAGGCGCTATGAACCGGAGCAAGGGTAAGAGTTAAAGAATATGCTTTCATTCTGCGGTAAGAGGAAATAGATACGGATTGATACCGATCATAACTGTACATTTTGTTTTCACAGACTAATCTCGCCTCATAATGAGGCGGTGACCTCCTATTATTCATACCACTCTCATTTAATTGTTTTCCAGCTGCCTGTAAGACGTATTATGAGACGGTACGCAGGAGCTTCACATATACGCAGCCAGCCAAAACGTTGCGCGCGGAAGCTGCCAAGCATTCAGAAAAGAAAGAGAGTAAGACTTTATTTGGTGACTATTTTTCAGGTGCATTGATAGATGTGTTGTGTCCATACGCAGTGCATCCCATCACATAGTGCTGATTCATTGTTTTGTTTTTTTTTACAGCTGCTGGAATCGAGGCAGAGTGTGCTAGCTGATGAGGAAGGGGAACTCTGGAATGGCCGCCGCCATTTCGTAGGCCTGATCTCTCTGAACTCTGTGTTAAGCTGCAGTCCCGGTTAGAAGCGATGCCGAAGTACAGGGCCACGCACAGTAGGCGTCTGCACATCGGACCTGCCTCGGAGGGAATGCTGCCAGGTACCTCCAACCCCGAGGAAGCAAACGGACCGTTCACGGACTTGTAATTTTTAGATACGCATGTGTTTGGATACACGTTGTATATAGTTGTGTGTGTTTTAATAAAGCTCTTTCTTTGCATAAACAGCTTCCTGGCAAATGTTCATTTCCTGTATAAATTTATTCATGTCCTTGATGGTAGCCTAATAATTGTGTAGTAGTGTAGGATAACATAAATACACAGCATATGAATGAATAAATATATATTCATATATATATGTAAATTTATATGTAAATATATATATATATGCCAACCAATCACGAGCGACTTTACTTGTTTAAAAAGAAGTGGTTCCATCCAATACTCAGTAAGAAAATCAAAGCCTGGCGTGGCCACGTGTGGTTTTGCTGCCAATCACGAGCGATTTTACTTGTTTGAGAATAGTGGTTTCAGCCAATACTGAGTAGGTTATTCAAGCCAGACCTGGCCAGCCGCGCGGGTTTGCTGCATTCATATGCTAATTAGGGCCATTAGTACAGCTGATCGCTCTCCACATACGTCAAAGTCCGTTCCCGAAAATTTGTGGCACTGACAACGGGGACAAGCGCGGGTTGAAAATTGTCGGAAACTGATGAAAATCAGGGAGATCTGCGGGAGTTTACGGGGACGAAAATCTCACTTTTCATGCAGTGCCGGTCACGTGTATCGGAACCCTTTCTTGTCCCACAATGGGGAAATTCACTCTGCATTTTGACCCATTTTTTTTAGGCTACCAAGAGTGCAGGCTGTGGGGATCAAACCAGGTACTTTCAAACTTCTCAGAGAACAAGCGCACTGTTCTAACCACTAGGCTAACACTCCCCTAGTATTTAGCACCTGGAAACAAATACATGAGCATGCTCATGTATAAAGGATTCACAAAGCTTCTTCAGAGGGAAATAATGCTTAATAGCAGAATTACAGAGCCCAAGACCGATAAAGAAGGAACGTGAAGCCCATTATCAAAAGGCACCCCAAATCACTAGGACACAAGGAGGGCAGACATAGGGATGGCCGCACACACCAGAGAGTGGCAGAAGAGAGCACAAAGAACCCAATCAAAGGGGGGCAAACCCCAAAAGGGGTCCAACCCTGGAGGCCATAGTGATGAGGTCCCACGGGGCCATTGAGCGTATGGGCTCTGATGGTGGCCGCTCACACCCAGGGTGGATTGGGATGATAGCCCCAAGGTCAGAGGTCAAGGGGAGGCACAATCCTCAAGTGCGGACCCCACAGAGCCAGGAGGCCAAGGCCCAGGCCCAGGCCTGGCCCGGCCCAGATACCACTGAAGTACTCAACCCTCCATGTTGAAGAGTTACCCAACCCCGTCAATGTGCCAGCAGACACAGGAACCTGTCATTGGCAGGGAGCATGAAAAAAAAGGGGGAGGGGGCAAGCCCTGCTCTGACTTTGGTAAAGGATCTTCAGTGGGTGTGAGGGGGAGGAAAACACCAAACCTGACCAGCAGACAGAAACAACTTCACATTCATCAGTTGCATTCACACAATCCCAACCTTACACCCATTAGATAACAGAGATACACACAGAGGCAGACAATATTCTTACAGTCCTCATACATACACTATCCTCCAGGTTAGGATGGCCAATCCCTTTTAGGGCACATATTTCATATTATATTAGGGCCATATATAATAATTTCCTTTAATCAGGAGAAAATCTTTGCCCAGGCTGTGTTGGATGGGTCTGAGCTCAGATGACCTCGCTGGAAGCTACCTTTAGGTGTCTTGGCTCTGGATCCAAGTCTGGGATCTCCGAGTTACTCCTGTAGAGTCAAAGAGAACCTTACAGGCCGTCTATTTGGAATCAAACGGCTTCTGAAATATCCAGTTGGACACTTAACTTCAGCAGGCTGGAGAGTGTAGCTCCTTGGCCAGGTTGTCTTTGCTCTGCCCAATGTGTAAAATGAAAAGATGGTAAAGGTAGCTGTCTCAGAGTTTTTAGATAGTTTGTAGATAGGTAGGGTTAAGGTTAGCGCAGACCTCACAAACATGTCAATAATAAACCAGCCTTTAGTTGGGAGAGATAAGCATTTTTCTTTACTGGTGTTCAAAATTAATATCACGGCATATGTAACAACATGCTGCCTTGCAACAAGAGGGTTCCAGATTCAATACCTGGCCCAGGGTCTTTCTGCATGGAGTTTGCATGTTCTCCATGTGCATGCGTGTGTTCTCTCCGGGTACTCCAGCTTCCTCCCTGAGTCCAAAAACATGACTGTTTGGTTAAGTGGCTTCTCTAGATTCCCCTTAGGTCTGAGTGTGTGAGTGGTTGTTTATCCTGTTTGTCTCTGTGTTGCCCTGCGATGGACTGGTGGACCTGTCCAGGGTGTACCCCGCCTCTCCCTGCACCCCTCTCTACCCTGCTTGGGATATGCTTGAAGTAAAATTGGATGGATGTCACAATATGTTGATAAAGGGCTTTTGGAATCTTATGGGAAGTTGATTAGCTTCTGGAACCATCTTCTATCTTTGCAATGTATAGCTAGTTCCATAGATGCATTTTAGGATTAGTAACTTGATTGTTTGATTTCGAAGCATCACACAATGGAAAAAATTTTTATTTATTCAAAGAAGAGCAACAATTGAAGGAGGAACCGGGCTGTGATGTTGTGTAGTATCATGGTGTCTAACCCATGCTTCCCTCACCAAGACAACAGACAACCAGATTATGAACACTCCCAAAATAAAGGCAGAGAAAGATGTTGACCTGATGATGTTACAAGTAGAAAGATTTTATAAACACATAAAATATGGCAGTGTGATTTAAAGAAGAATACAGAAACAGCAGTCGTTATTCTCCCTTTCTTTTTATTCTCAAACTGTGAATGCCTCATATGTTATGGGGGAAGGATATCACAAAAAGGGAGGAAACAAGTTTGTAAACAAACTTTTTTGTGTGTTTTTTCAGAACCTGATAAAGTCGCTTTCTTACTTTTAACAAAAGCATAATTAAACAAACTCAAGTGTGACTCAAACTTTCCTGAACAACACACGCTGAAGTGATGCCATAATGTTAAACAATTCAGCTGGCCTGCCTTTTAAAAAGCTGATTAATTAAAACCATGTTTCTAAAGCCCAGAGCCTATGCTGTGATCGGTCAACAGGACTGTTTAAGTGAGTTTGAGAGAAGAGGTCTTAAATTGTCAACGTGTCCTTGTCCCAGGCAAAGGAGGGATTAGGCAGGGGGATAAGGGAGTGTGTCTATGCATGAATCAAAGCCTTGTTCAAATACACACTCTCTGCTTTGATTTCAAATGAGATGAAGAAGCCACCAGCTACTTTGCTAGTATAATGCTCATCTCCCTTGTGTAGTTTTTCCAATGACTTTGTGGGAAAATGGCTGTCACCAAGCAACAGAGGTAAAATGGAAAATCTTGTCATGTTGAAACAAATGAAGGGTTTCTGCTTCACTCAAAGAAAAAAAAAATCACTTGGATTTAGAAAAAAAACTGACAGGTGGCAGGGAGACAATGATCTACAGGGTGATGGTTGAAGTTTCTGCTAATAAATGCAGTAGAGGATCTAGAACATTTAGTATGAAAGAAGGTACATGCTCTCTAAGCAGTGTCAAATACTTGACATTATCTTTCAAGTATAATGACAAAGAAAAATTTGGAAAATAACATATCTGAAAAGAAAAGGTTTTGAAAAACAGCATAGTGAAAAATGTTTTTAGTAAAATAAATATTAAAAACAAACAAACAAATGAAAAACTAATCTGACTAAAAAGCAAAACTCCCCTCAAATTCTTCATTGGATTAAAACATGTTTAAAATCCATTTTCTGGATTACAATTTTTTCACATTTAAATTTACAAAACTTTCTTTTACTTGCAACAATAACGGAACAAAATTTATTCCAAAAGTTTTGAGCAACATTTTTACATTTCAAAAAAAGAAAAACACAAGTTAGCCATGTTTCCATCAATTGGAGAGAGTTTTCATCATGTCGTGTTATATTAAACTTTGCTGTAATAAACAGAAGCAGAGAAAACTAGTGCAGACCTCAGATCAGTGATTTCATTAAAAACCTAACAATTGCAGACGGATAAAAATAATATTTTTTTCAAACATAATGTCATGGTCTTGGTTCTGTTGTTCTTTACTTTGCTCCTTGTTTTCTAGTTTTATTGGTTTAATTCCAGTTTTGTTGTAATTTCTAGATTTATGTTAGTTCTCATGTTTTTCTGTTGTCCTCCTCTATTGCCCTCTTGTGTGTGTGTGTTCCTTTCCCCTTGGCTTCCTGTTGTCTCCTCTCACACCTGCTCCTTGTCTGCTCGTTAACCCTCCCTTTGTCTCTGTCTGCTATATATGCTCTCCCTCTGCTCTCACTCTTTGTGGTTCCCAGTGTTGGGCACGTTACTTTGAAAAAGTAATTAGTTATAGTTACTAGTTACTTCTCCCAAAAAGTAACTGAGTTACTAACTGAGTTACTCCACAATAAAAGTAACTAGTTACTAGTAAAAGTAACTATTGCGTTACTTTGGGGTTTCTCGCCCCCGTAAACCTCACCACCCAGCCCCCACCTTCTTGCCGTGTGTTTCCAAAGCCAGCTGAATAGAGAGGACGACAAACACAAGAACCTGCAGAGAGTTTAGCATTTATTGCAACTCAACGTAAATGACATCAGGGGGGAACGCCATGTGAAGTTTTTTAACAGGGCATTCAGATCTGGTGAGTAAATGAAATTAATAACTGGGGATGTCTAATTCTGAAATCCTGTGTGTTTGGGTTGTTATAGATACTACAACATCTATCTATCATCTATCTATCTAGATGTATACTCTGTGTGTGACATAAAATATGGATCTCCATCCCTGCCACAAAGGCCATCAAATAATGTTTAAAATAAAAAATACAGTAGGTTGAAAAGTCAGAGTATCCATCCATCCATCCATCCATCCATCCATCCATCCATCCATCCATCCATCCAGATTTCTCCCTTTCTCCATATAGGCTATCATTTGATCGTTCACGCTCTCCATAGTTCTCCTGTGGCGCGAGCACAGGGCGACTGTGGCGCGCCTTTAGCGAGCATGCGCGTTTCCTGTCGCTTGCGCGGTGACTCTTGCCGCCTGCGCTGTGCGGAGATGCAGAGGAAACCGTTATGTGGTGGGGAAACACAGCTCGACGTAACACCGGTATTTCCATGTGGAAAACGCTGTTTTGCTGCTGGAGTCATCCTCACTCTCCATCTCTCTGTGTGTGCTGTACGTTAACACCCGCCAGCAGAAACACCCACCTACCCACTGACAGACGGAATCTCACTATACATCAGCCATTCTCATCCTCCCCTCTCTCATGACAAGGCGCGCACCTCTGGATGACCTAAAAAATAATCTTTAATATCTCTTAAACAAAAGTAGCACAAACAATATTTTTTTTCTGCACAAATCTGCACTAACGTTGCACTAACCATTCAGTCTATTTGCAGAGTTTTTTGACGTGGGTGGGGTGTCAGCTTCACGCAGCTGCGCACGAGTCCTATCATGAAAAAAGGTTCATTGTGCGACCTGAGTAACGCGCAGTAACGGGGTGTCTGCAATGGTAACTGCGTTATAGTTACAGTGAAAGTAATTAGTTAGATTATTCGTTACTAAAACAAGGTAACGGCGTTAGTCCCATCACTGGTGGTTCCTTGTCTTTGCTGTCTTCCCATGCTGTGGTCTATGTTCCTCGTCTCTCCCTGGCTCCTCGTGTTTGGTTTTCCCCAGATGTCTCCTTAGTTATGATTTGCCTTTCATTAATAGTTGTCCAGTGAAAATATTAACTCCTCACTGCCTATTAGCATGACCTCCCAATGTCGTTTAGCCTTTTTAAATAAGAAACCACTCCAGTAAAAGTAAATAGTATGTGCTTCTAATAGTATACTTTTGTCCAAAAGTTGCCTAAGTACGACGGAGTATTAGGGCCAGGTTAGAGATTTTTTTATTTTTTATTTTAAGAATAAGGTTGTAACATTATGAAAATATAGTCATAACATTACGAGAATGAAGTTGTAATATTATGACAATTAAGTCATCATGCCACAACCTGTTTCAGAAAGAAAACTTTGAGCTCTGACCAGCATATGATGGCCAACCAGCTCCACCAAACAACAACCTAAGTCCACTTTGGCATCCTGCCAAATTTGATGCTGGTGCTAAAAGATTTCCTTATTTGTCAAACCGATGCCAAAGTATAACTTCACATGATGCTCAACATTCCTCATTTTAGGGAAGAAAGTCCTTCCTGTAAGAATTGTCATAAAATACAACATGTTTCTCCTAATTTTGTTATTTTATTCTTGCACTTTTACGACTTTATTCTCATGATTTTATGTTTTTATTCTTGAAATAGAAAGAAAAGAAATCTCTAGCCTGGCCCTAATACTCTGTCATACCTAAGTAATTGTAACTGAGTGAATGTTAGTAGTCACTATCCACCTCTGATGCCATCTGGAACAATGTAGAGAAAAAAGTGATCCCAGCAGCAGAAACAGCTGATCAGTCATGTGAAGTAAACATATGCTAGGTCAGAACTAATTCAACTGTTTTTCCATCTCCTCTAATGCTCATTCAATTTTTTTTTTTGAAAAAATATAAAGGCATCTCAAGTAAGTATCAAAGCCTTTTTGCAAAATTTAGTAGGTTGATTAGAATTTAGCTTTTTCCATCACCCTCTTCTAACCCGAAACTGAAAAAAAATGTCAATGGAAAAACATTTTATGTTAAAGGACAGCTAGGTTATTCAAAGTCTCCCATGGTTGAGTAGAGATGAATTTTGCAAGCTTTATACACCATACCGAGCCAACTTTATTTATGAAGCACTTTATAAACCCATGGGACCAAAGTGCTATACAAATACATAAAATGCAATGCAATTATAAAATAGAAAAGATCAAATATGAAATACATATTAATATACAGATACAATAAAACAAAATGAAAACTCTCAGATTGTGCCAAAAGCCAAAGAAAAATATGGGTCTTAAGAAGAGACCTATAAACAGTGAGTAAAGAGGCCTATCTTATGCCTAAGGGAAGATCATTCCATAGCTTGAGAGCTGCCACAGAAAAAGCAACATCCCCTCTGAGCTTGCACTTTGTCTTTGGCACCTTCATAAGCAACTGATCAGCTGGCCTGAGGGAAAGGGAGGGTGTTTAAGATAGTAACAGCTCAGACAGTTAGGGAGGGGCAAGGTCACTGAGAGCTTTAAAAACAAATAAAAAGTTTTTAAAATTAATCCTAAAATGCACTGGCAACCAGTGAACTTTTCGTTTAACCGTTACGTGCAGCAGCATTTTGTACCCTCTGAAACTGGGAAATATATAAACCAGGCATCCCAGAGTGGGTCCTCGAGGGCCGCTGTCCTGCAGGTTTTAGAGGTGTCTCTCCTCCAGCACAGCTGATTTACATTGATAGTTGATTATCAGGCTATTTCTGAACTGTAAGCATCAGAATCAGCTGTGCTAAAGCAGAGAAATCTCTAAAACCAGCAGGACATCGGCCCTCGAGGACCCACTTTAGGGATGCCTGCTGTAAATCATTGACTCCAATATAAAGTGTATTACAGTAATCCAGCTCTGTGGATGGATCACTGTATCTGGAAAGAATAGGTTTTACTTTGACTAGCTGCCTTCAGTGGAAAAAGCTGGATTTTAAAATTAGATATTTTGGTGAATGTGTATTTTAGGGATGGACAAACAAGCAATGGGGGGTATTCTAGACTTGCATATATGCTCCACAATTAAGGAGGACCAGCTCTATCTTGTTTACAAAATAAATACAGAAATAGATAAATGCTCAATAAATAAATAAGCATACAGAAATACAATAAACTAGTAAATGTGGGTAGAAATAAAATTATTAAGTGAGACATAAATGTATATATCTCTTAATTAGCTTCTTTATTTATTCACCTTGGTAATAATTACCTTATTTATTTATGTGCATGTTATATTATTTTTCTGCCGTTGTTTTTTACATTTCTGTATGCATTTCTGCCTCATTAGGCAAATGAGGAAGGGCTGTGTCTTAGAGGGTCAACTTCTGCCCATTGGTTGGTTAGCATTTTACTGCATACAACGGAAGAATAAAACGGACAAAAATATTATAACACGCATGTAAATAAATACTCAAAATAAATAAGTAATTAATAAATAAAGTTGAAGATTATAACGGATATAAATAAATAAATAGATAAGGTAATTATTACAGAGGTGAATAAATAAAGAAGAGATATATACAGTGAGATATATATCTCTCACTGTATAATTTCATTTCTACCTACATTTATTTGTTTATTGTATTTTTGGGGGCAATTAAAGTATACTTAAAGTATACTGTAGTAAACAATAAAATAAACAATAGTATAGTCAAGTACACTTGACTATACTATTGCTAAGTATATGAAATATAGTTTAGAATAAGTAAACTCTAAGTGCACTGCCTGATTTTAAGTATGAAATTAGTGCACTTTTAGTATACCTGAATAAACTACTTTTTGCTAAGGGATTGTATGCTTATTTTTTTATTGTGCATTTATTTATTTCTGTATTTATTTTTAAATATGGTAGAGCTGGTCCTCCATACACAATAGACAAGATCATGTAAGAAAAACTGTTCTGCTTCCCTGAAGTACGCTTCTGTTATTTATATGCAGGTATGACTGTGTTAGCATGTTATTTAGCACAGCTAACCCTGTTAAAATTAACACCAATGAAAAAATGACTTAATTTACTTTCAAAGTTGATTTTTGACAATTCTTAATAGATTCCTGTTCCAAAAAAGTACATATCTGTAAACGTATTCAGTTTTGATGAGATAAAGTTTTCTAAAGAGTTTGAAAAAGTAAAACTGGTCAATGACACCATTAGCATTCCCATTAGCATATGTATCGTTTTGTAGCTATTTTCATTCTGTTCCCTTCCTGCTCCTCTCTTGTATTTGCTTTCAGCTATTCTGAGCTCACATATATTCAATATCTACTGCTTGAATCCCCACTAAAACTGAACTCATTTCCATATATCACTGTTTCTGCTGTCAGAGAAAAAAGCTAAAACTGTGATCAAAATGTTCCATGTGAGAGCATGTTTTTTTTTACAGGGTCACCTTCAAAACTCAGTTAGCTGTCCTGGTAAAATCCAGATGGTTTTTATACATCTGATCAATCATATTTCTGGAAGCTGTTGTTTTTTATTTGTTATTTATCTTTTTTTCTGAAGTTTTAGGTTTTTCACGGTTCATTAAGAACAAATTAAATTTCTTATATATAATCAAGTGTCAGTTTAAATAGATTATTGATGGCGATAATAATGTAGGTGATGATAATATTCTTTCTATTGCTATTAAAGCACCTATTTTCATAGTGAAGCCTGTAATTAGGAGAACTATTTAGTTAATGTGACTTAATTTGAGAAAGAAACTATATGCAAATATGAGTCCTCCTCATAGGCAAGGAATAATCAATGGATCATTATTTATACCTAAATCTAACGGTGATTTAATGAATTTAGCATTGATCAGTAAAGAATTTTAAAAAACTTTTTTTGTCATGTTCACTGAGTCTGGGAGCGGCCATTTTTGCCTAAATATAGTAACACCTCCCTCCTGCCATCTTCTGGCAGTGATGTTGCGGTGCGGTAAGCCTAGCGCCATTCTTCCCTCTTTACAAGCAAAATCAAAGGGAACTACTAGACACATCTGCAATCAGCAACAATTAGGGAAGATTTCCAGAGAACTTCACCATTGAAATTCACCAGAGCTATAGTGAAACTGACAATGCCCACATGGATGTTGGATGTTGGAATACATCGGATAAAAGTGAAAAGAAAATTGATGATCCTCCACGGCCGGGTTGGTCGTTGGATTGCCAATTTGAAGAGGGAGGATTTGCCATTGATCTTCTGGCCAGAGAAAAAACACGTAATATGTAGCCAACATTTGGAAGAAGAATGTTTTCAAGATGACTTGGATAATAGCGCGTTGTGACAAACACCAGATACAGCACTGGGACTTGATCAACAGCCGATACCGCACCGTGACGTCACAAACCAGTAGGTGGCAGTAGTGTTCCTTGACAAACATAGGTGTTTCCAGTAAAGCACATAAAATGAAGATTTTATTTTCAAGAAGTGACGAAGGTTTAGAAATCCTTGTTTCTTTATGACATGGATCAGATCAATGTTTCCACACCATGCACTGCATGAAAAGTGGGATTTTGGTCAATATGCGGCACTGTAGATTGTCGTGGAACTTGAGGTTAGCGGCAGTTTACGGCAATTTGCAGGCTTCGCCGAAAACTCCCGTAAATTGTCAGAAATTGACGTGGACTTTCTTAGGCAGTGTTCCCCCCATGCCTCCCCCCCATGGAATTCTAGGGGAGGCTTTAACATGTAAATGAAAATGCTGTGAGCTATACAAATGCAAATCAGGGTTGCAGTGGGACTTTTACCCAAGTGACATTTTTCTAAAAGGTAAGAAAATCTCTGATACAAAGAGATCAGGCTCGTATAGAGACCAAAACAGATCTTTAGCTGACAGAGCAATACATTTAGAGCAGTAATTATTTTTTTAAAAATTTGTTAAGAGAAAAAATAAAATGTGGGTTCCAGCTCACGAAGGGGTTAAAGGAAATGAAAAAGCTGATAAATTAGCAAAAAGGGCTTTAGAAATGACAATGATGATGATAATTCCTTTCGGGAAAGGGGAAGGGAAATCATGTATTAAAATAAAAGAAATAAAGAATGGCAAAAAATGTGGAATGAAGATAAGAAAGGGAGAAAATTATGTGCAAAAGTCAGTACTAATTAGAAATATTGATGAGAGAAACAGAAGGGAAGAAATAATTATGACTAGATTAAGAGTAGGACACACCTATTTAAATAACACTTTACATTTAATAGGGAAGAAAAGTAATAATAAATGTGAAGGATGTGGAGAGAAAGAAAATATAGAACATGTATTAATGAACTGTAGAACATATGAATCTAAAAGCACAAGATTAATAAATACAATTTAATAAATGTAGAGAAAATGTTGCTACACACTCGTGTACAGTAGGTGGCGGTATGCACCCAAAAGTTACTTGCAATCCGCCATTAATGAAAAGAAGATGAAGAAGAAGAAGAAGGATTTCGCTGGTACGTGATCCATGGCTGGATGACGTCCCCCGTTCAACTCGCCTTCAGCTCCTTTTGGACGCGATGGCGACTCTGCAGTTGAACAACTGTGCGGGAGAGACGAACTCAAAGCAGTGTTGCCAACTCAGCGACTTTGTCGCTATATTTAGCGACTTTTCAGACCCCTCCAGTGACTCCTTTTTCAAAAAAGCGACTTGCGACAAATCTAGCGACTTTTCTGGTGTCTGCCGTGGGGCACCTCCCCCATCTCAACCCCGTTTTCCCGCTTCCGCAGGAGTCCCTCTCAGCGCTACAGACAGAGACACAGCATGTTTACCCTCAGCGTCAGACTGCAAATGAACCGCGTGCATGTGCCGGGTTTGACAGCGCAGGTTGATCACTCTGGAGTCAGCTCCCTCAGTTGCTGAACCTGCCATAGAGAGCCGAGAGCCTTGACCAACATGACCATGATCCACTCTTTCTGTGAGCAGGCAAGGACAGCCTGTGTGTGTGCAGGGAATTCTTATTAGTTTTAAAAAAAAAAAAACAATAATTACCATTTGCTCACATTGTCATTGATTCTTTATAGTCTTTTTTTTCCATTTAGATTGTTAATGTAATGTAAAAAAAAAATGTTATGGTTCAAAATGTTCATGTTTTTAGCATGATTTTTAAGTTCCTTAGTGGACCACAAGGGAAAAAAGAAAAAGTTAAATAAAAAAAAAGTTGAAAAAATATATATATATTATGCAAATTAGGCAATGATGTCATTCAGCGACTTCTAGAGACTTATAGCACAGCCAATAGCTACTTTCCTTTCTGAGGAGTTGGTAACACTGACTCAAAGAAGAGAAGCTAGCGGTAAATATATGTTTGATTACTGCCTGCTAAGCTAAAAGCAGCCTAGCCTAAAGCTACGGCTAATAGCAGCCTAGCCTAAAGCTACGGCTAAAAGCAGCCTAGCCTAAAGCTACGGCTGATAGCAGCCTAGACTAAAGCTACGGCTAATAGCAGCCTTGCAAGAACAAGCTTTATTAAAGTGTATTTTCTGTGATTCATAGGAAGCAGTACGCCGTCTTCACAACTCGGAGGCTAATTGCAGGCGCTATGAACCGCAGCAAGGGTAAGATTTAAAGAATATGCTTTTATTCTGCGGTAAAAGGAAATAGATATGGATAGATACCGATCATAGCTGTACATTTTGTTTTCACAGACTACCCAGTGTTGCCAACTCCTCAGAAAGGAAAGTAGCTATTGGCTGTGCTATAAGTCGCTAGAAGTCGCTGAATGACGTCATTGCCTAATTTGCATAATGCTGTCTGGACGCTGAGGGAACACATCTGTGTCTCTGACTGTAGTGCTGAGAGGGACATCTGCGGAAGCGGGAAAACGGGGTTGGGACGGGGGGAGGCGCCCCACGGCAGACACCAGAAAAGTCGCTAGATTTGTTGCAAGTCGCTTTTTTGAAAAAGAGTCGCTGGAGGGGTCTGAAAAGTCGCTAAATATAGCGACAAAGTCGCTGAGTTGGCAACACTGAGACTACCCTCGCCTCACAATGAGGCGGTGACCTCCTATTTGCTCGGAGCCATATCAGCAAGTCCAGATTTGCACGATGTTGATAAAGACGACATTGTGTGTAAGTGACTTGTTTTAATGTTTTCTCCTTCCTTGTTACTGTGACTTGCGTTTGATTTTTTATTCATACCACTCTCATTTAATTGTTTTCCAGCTGCCTGTAAGACGTATTATGAGACGGTACGCAGGAGCTACAGATATACGCAGCCAGCCAACACGTTGCGTGCGGAGGCTGCCAAGCAATCTGCTCGGAGTCGGGCTAGAAGAAAGAGGGTAAGACTTTATTTGGTGACTATTTTTCAGGTGCATTGATAGATGTGTTGTGTCCATACGCAGTGCGCTGATTCATTGTTTTTTTTTCAGCTGCTGAAAGCAAGGCAGAGTGTGCTAGCAGATGAGGAAGTGGAACTCTGGAAGTCCGCCACCGTCAACCTCATGTCCGACGAAGAAGATGGCGTCGTTGGGTGTGTCTCTGGATGGATTGTACGGTCGCCGCCATTTCGTAGCCCTGATCTCTCTGAACTCTGTTTTAAGCTGCAGTCCCGGTTAGAAGTGATGCCGAAGTACAGGGCCACGCACAGTAGGCGTCTGCACATCGGACCTGCCTCGGAGGGAATGCTGCCAGGTACCTCCAACCCCGAGGAAGCAAACGGACCGTTCACGGACTTGTAATTTTTAGATACGCATGTGTTTGGATACGCGTTGTATATAGTTGTGTGTGTTTTAATAAAGCTCTTTCTTTGCATAAACAGCTTCCTGGCAAATGTTCATTTCCTGTATAAATTCATTCATGTCCTTGATGGTAGCCTAATAATTGTGTAGTAGTGTAGGATAACATAAATACACAGCATATGAATGAATAAATATATATTCATAAATAAATTATATATATATATATATATATATATATGTAAATTTATATGTAAATATATATATATATATATATGCCAACCAATCACGAGCGACTTTACTTGTTTAAAAAGAAGTGGTTCCGTCCAATACTCAGTAAGAAAATTAAAGCCTGGCGTGGCCACGTGTGGTTTTGCTGCCAATCACGAGCGATTTTACTTGTTTGAGAATAGTGGTTTCAGCCAATAGTGAGTAGGTTATTCAAGCCAGACCTGGCCAGCCGCGCGGGTTTGCTGCATTCATATGCTAATTAGGGCCATTAGTACAGCTGATCGCTCTCCACATACGACAGAGTCCGTTTCCGACAATTTGTGGCACTGACAAACGCGGACAAGCGCGGGTTGAAAATTGTCGGAAACTGACGAAAATCAGGGAGATCTGCGGGAGTTTACGGGGACGAAAATCTCACTTTTCATGCAGTGATGCCACAAAGCAGTCCACCATCTCTCTGTACTCTGCTTCTTGTCAATCTTTTATGCACTCAATGACTGCAGAGTCATCTGAGTGTTTCTGCAGATGACAGGACTCTGTCTTGTATGGTAGTCAGAGGTGTACTGAGTAAAAGTGAATGGAGAGAGTACCGTCCTCTGTGGTGCTCCTGCTGACTACTTGATTAGACAGCTGACTCTTCAGTCTAACAAACTGGGATGCTTATCAGGTAATCTTTCCAGGTGACTGTTGATTCCTCCATCTGAGTCCTCTGGAATTTATTACAAATTGAGGCTGAATTATGTTAGATACACTGGAGAAATCAAAGACCATGATCCTAACAGTGCTGTCTGCCTTGTCCAAATTACAGTGGGTTTGTTGAAGCAGGTGTATCTCCAACTCCACGGCAATGAGCAAATTACTGCGGATCCTGATAGCTGCCTGTTTGTTTGCTCGGTTGAAGCAAGGCACTTTAAAGAGACAATTCAAACAAAATAGAGTAAAAAGGGCTCAAAGTTATCTATCTAAGGGAAACCATCTGATTGAATCCATTCATTGACATTGCAGGAGTTATAAGCAGTTATGAGTTATGAGTGGTGACATAGGATATCCGCTTCCATTGTGTTGTTCATTCTAGAGCAATCTGTCACAGGTCCAATAGAACCAGGCTCAATGTGAGTGGCCTAAGGTAGAGGCTGACTGGGTTTCAAGGAGACAGAATCAGACATAGAAAAGGGACATAGAACATCCATAAATATTTATACTTCCCATATTTGAAAAGGTAATGGTGAACTAGCTCTACAGGTGGCTCTGTCAAGGGCAGAAACAGGTAAGCAGGTGAGCTCTGAGAAAGCTTATATGTCTAAATTGATAAGAGAGCACATACAGCACAAAGGTATGTCTAAGAAAATAAAACGCGACCAAGCACTGAAAAAGAGGGGCAACTTGAAGTTGTTGATGGCAGCAGCCCACCTTATGCCTCACCCTGGAATGTTCTCACAGCTTAACAGAGAACCAGGTCAGAAGATGCTACTTTGACAAGAAAAAGCAGAGAAAATTAAGTTGACAGTTGAACTAAAAAATACTGCAGAATGGAAGAATAGGCACAGAATGAAGCAGAATGATGTAAAGGGTCCCTATGTCCTCCAGTAGTCTAAGCCTATAGCAGCATACCTATAGAGATAGCTCAGGATAACCTGAATCACTGACTATAAGATTGTCAAAATGAAAGTTTTAAGCCTACCCTTAAAAGTAGACAGGGTGTCTGTCACTGGTACTTGGTTCCAGAGGAGAGGAGCCTGACAACTTAAATACAATAGATTAGAATAATACAATAAATACAAATAACCTTCACATGTCACACCAAAATTGAAGCACTAATGCAGACAGACAAAAAAGGAAAACATATAAAAGCATAGAGGATCATATGGTAAGCTTAATCCTGCAACATGAGGACTTATATTATACAGTTATTAATTAATAACCATTGTACAACCCAAAACTTAAAGAATTTGCAACTTGTTAGGGTAATTTTAAGAAATGTGCAAAAAACATATGGATATACATGCCAGATATTTTAAAAGAATGAAAAAGACTGAGCAAAAACAAAAACAATGTAAAAAATAATGACTTTTTTGGGACTGTGAGGATAAAGTAATAAAGCTTAACTTCTGTTTCAATCTGTAATAATGCCACATGCTTATTTAGCTCAGGCTTAAGCCTCCCTCTGGAAATGGGAGTTTTACTAACTGGAGGTTTGAGTAACTCCAAAACAAAATGGAAGTGTCAGCATGTTAATTACATAACATTATGTTAATGTAACAAAACAAGTCAGCTGTAAATTGTGAAAAGACTAAAGCCTTTGGTAAATTGTAATAAATAAACACCAATGTATGAAATTTTAAATTCTTCAGCATCTCTTCTATTCATTCGCCCTTTTTTCCCGCTTATTCCTGTTAGGGTCGTGGTTTAGCCAGAGCCTTTCTTCCCGCAGTCTATGGGGGAGAGGCGGAGTACACCCTGGACAGGTCGCCAGTCATAATCATTATTGATCATTATGACTGCATGTCTACAAATTTTTGATTTTAGAGACTTGTGAACATAAAAACATGATGAAAACATTGGTATGGCAGTACAGAGCATGAATATGTATGGTGCAAATATGCAGTGGTTTTGGTTTAGTGTTATCAGTGTGATGCAGCGTTTGTGATGTGATTTAGGGCTTTTTTTTTTTTTTTTCCAACAGTTCCGCAGTCTGATGTGAGTGGAGAAGAAACTGTTGCACAATCTGCTGGACCTGAATCGAATGCTACGAAGCCTCTTCCTAGAAGGCAGAAGTTTATAGTTATAAAAATTATTTTTCATTTTGGCAACAATGCTTTATTTGTATTACTGTACGTCTAAACTCTGAATACTGACAGAAGGAATCAAATGTGTCCCAAAGTCATGCATTGGCCAAAAAGCTAGAGGCGGTACTATGGGCTTCTCCTAGATTTTCTCACTTTTTAGGATCTGCATGCTTGCATTTAGACTCTCTCTATGTTGAAGCCTGATCCTATGAGCTTTAAGTAGTACAGGAAGTAAGACACATTTTGCCCCACCAAATGTGACCACAATAGTAGGCTACTGCGTGCCTTTACCACACTTTAGCAGGCTAGTTCCTCCAAAGGGTTAAAGAACAGCAGCTTATTTTTGTGATTTTGGTTTGATCAGTTAACACGTTAAGGCATGTTTGACACTTGTCACTGGATAAAAACCATGTCAGACTGTTTTTTCTGAAGTGGAAATTATCATCTTATTTTTAATAATCTCAAAGTTTTGAGCATAAAGTCGATCTCCCATAAACACCCAGAACATTTTATTTGATCAGAGTGAGCCACACTAGAAATAAGTCACTTAATTTAGAAGACAGACTCCCTTAGTCGGAAAATAACACGAAATTGGAGGGCAACTTATGAAGCTGCACACTCACTGGAAGATATTGTTTCACAGCACTGATTTATGAGATTGGCTTCCCTGGAACAGATTTAGTGTGCTCACTTAAAAAAGAGAGGCTCTCATCCTGGGCTTGGTATGAATATCTGCTGACGAGCTAAATAACTTCAGGTTGTAGAAGATTTTTGGAAAAATCAGATGAACCCTGAAGTCTAAGAGACCAGCCAGAAAAAGTTCTCGCAATTGGATGTGACAGAGCGCTTCATGACCAATCAGCTTAATCTGTTTCCTTATGATTCTTCCTGACAACTCGCCATTTGCAGAAGCGACCTGCTACCTGATAGCTTATTGACATCTGGTGATTAAAATGTCCGCCTTAAGTCCAATCTTCCTTTCTGTCACAGCGGTCTGTGTCTACCTCCCACAAATAATGGACTACGGCTTCTCCGTCAATTAACCACCACTTTTAGGGGCATTACATGTAATTGAATGCAAATTGGGTTCAATTTAGTTTGATTGAGACCCCATCAACCCGTGTACATCTGAATAAATAAGGCGTAGATTTTATGGCATTATTTGACACCTTTATTTTCTCCATGCGTGAATCAATTAAGAGCTTAAGGATCTTCCTGGTCCTGTTTGAACTTACTCCTCTGCATGCATATTTTATTTACCTGTATGGTTCTATTGATGCTCCGCAGCACAGTGGCAGAATCGGCCATTAAACCAAAGTGTTAGTCCTCCTCTATTGATCCAGGACAACGTAACCTCATTGAACATCTTAGTTCTGCATCTTTAAAAGTGTATATCAGCAGAAAAAAAATGAGGCTGTTGTGTGAGACAGTAATGTTTGGGCGGCAGCAGCCAGCCTGCTGCTCTGCTGTGATTCTCTCTTGTTTATGAATCTTCGCAGGTGGAAAGGTTAAGAACTGTCATCAGATTAGCCATTGATTTCAATTAGTGCTGCGTGTTACTAAACAACCTTTGTGTGTCTGAGATCACTGACTTGTATCGATCCACAGGCTTTTTCCATTACGTTTGATTGCAACTGGCCCACTGTCAGTTCAGCAACGTGATTACCAGTCCTCCTCCATTGTTCTCCACATGCAGCGCAGCTCTGACACCACATTCAGCTGCATTCTTCTGGTTAAAGCATTTAGCCAGTAAAAGGCTGCTAATAAGGTTCATTTCTGTGCAACGGGATTCAGGTCTGTGCTTATTAAGCACAAAAATAAAATGGGGTAAAGGGAGGGGGGATCTGCATATTCCTGCTTTAACATAACACATATCAGCAGAATAACTTATATTTTATAGAATTACATGAAACAGCACTCATTTTTATATATATTTATATCTTCACTAAATTAAAGGCTGAACATTAAGGGTTCCAACTATTACGTCTTCATTTCCTCTATATGATTTTTACATATTTAGTGGAAGTGGAAACAGCCCTAGATTTTTCTCCTGATTAATATGGTTTATTTTCCT
Source organism: Cyprinodon diabolis (assembly GCA_030533445.1). Classification (NCBI taxonomy): domain Eukaryota; kingdom Metazoa; phylum Chordata; class Actinopteri; order Cyprinodontiformes; family Cyprinodontidae; genus Cyprinodon; species Cyprinodon diabolis. Next base: position 9,109,498 of record CM060066.1, read on the forward strand.
CTCAGGTTTGGGTAGAAAATAATCAGTCTGAACATATTTTTTAAGGAAAGGCAAATTTATTTATGTATCACATACCGCAGTACCAAGTCAGTTCAAAAGTGCTGTACGTAAAAACACAGAAATGTGAATTTTGGTGAAGCAAAGGTTATTGAATAAGGATAAAAATGATTAGTTAAAGTGATAAAATTATTATAAAAATGAATACTAAAATAAATAATAATTAATGAAGTAACTGAACTACAAACTTCAACAAATAATGTTTAGATAGCGCAGTCAAAGGTCACTAAGCAAATAGGCTTAGTGTAAAGGGCGTAGGTTTGATCTGACATCATTATTTCTACGCAATACGCATGGTCCGATGTTTTATCGATTATCTCGTTTGGAAAAGCAGAAGCCTATTTAACCACATATTCTGTAGTTTCATTTAAAGATATAGAAATGCACAGATTTAAACCCACCCCACCCCAACTTTTCTTTTTTTTCTTTTTTTATATTCTCAATGTACCAGAAAACACCAAATAATACATTCAAAGTGTTGGAGGGTTGTAAATATATTTATTGTATTTGCATCTGCCCTGGAACTAGAAGTGTAACTGACACTGACAGCAGTTAAAATATTAACTTCAATATTTTGGGGCTGTAGGGACTCTGTGTAGCTCGTTTTATGTAATGTCATTTAAAACTCCAAACACATTTCTTCTGTCATACATTTGAAGGGTAGATAATGGCACCCAAAACATAAAACTTTACTTGAACCTAACTTGTATTCCACAAATTCAAACTTGGCTGTAAGTACTGTATTAAGTATAGTTTATTTTATCTAAATATTTTGAAGATCATCATCACACAGAATAGTCATGTTTGCTGCTGATAAAAGGATTGGAAAGGCAGCAGCAGCAGCCATCAGGCAGTGGAGCGGCAGGAGGGGAAAAGTGACTACAGCAGCAAAGTAATGTTATTTATAAATGTATTTAATGTTATTACTAGAAGGTCACATAAGGGACAGTTAGTCAGTCCAAAATTTTTGTAGGGACATGTCCCTTTGGCAAAACTACATGCATGAGTTTTGTTCTTATTTTTTTTTATCTTATTTTTTAAAAACTGAGGGTTTCAGCACTTTTAGAGTTTTCTGAGTGTTTACCTTAGATCAGTTGAGCATAAGCTGCTTCTTTGTGTTTGGTTCTTGATCTTCTTCTACAGAGTAGATGTTTTTTTTTTCTTATCAAGTTTTTTTTTGTATAAAAGTTTGCAAATAGTCGACAGAGCCTCCACAGGGATGAACAGACACAAAAAAACAACATACAAATGAATAAAACATCAAGGGGAAAATTCAATTCAGTTTTTTTCTATAGCGCCAATTCACAACACACGTCATCTCAAGGCAATTTACAGTTCACCAGATCATCCCATCGAAATGATTGTTGAGTTTTCTATCTAAGGAAAACCAGTTGATTGCATCGACTCATTGACTCAAAGGCAAATCAGTTTAATCCCATCCAACTGAATTGACTGAATAATCAGCTTCTTTTTCAAGGACTCTGGTCCAAAGACTATAACTTCTGTAATTATTAGGTTTTGAAAGAAGGATTTTGGTAAGAAACGCTGGGAGACACTGAAAAACATACAAATGTTGGTAAAACACTGATATTGATACTTTAAAGCGTTGATTCTGCCCCCATCAAAAGATTCAGGAGGTCTGATCGTTCAATACATTGTTTCACATTAGATAGTAGAGGCTGATAATTAGTTAAATATCAATCTTTCTGTATAACCCACACCCCATGATACTTACATTTCTTTGGACTAATTTATTGTTGTTCTGTTTTACCAAGACAGCTCCAGGAATCAATGTCCCAGAGCCAGATGGATGCAGACATTCATGGCTGTTGCCAAAGGGTTCTGCTTGGTTCTTGTATATGAAACTTTATCGAAAATGATTTAGTCAGGGAAATCATATACAAAGGGAGGTGAGAAAAAAAAGACAGGATAAGAAGTAAGGGGAGAGAGACGGTAGAAACGATAGAGACAGGAAAGAGTTTATGAAAAGAGAGAAAATAAAACAAGACAGCAAAAACAGACAACACAGAAGAAATAAAGTCAATCCTAGAAGTCTGCTTCCTAACCTGTAGGAGATGAGAGGGATGAGAAAACAGAGAACATAAAAACCACAGAAAACCAAAGTAAACATCAAAAAAGCTGCAAGAGGAGCAGATGTCACTTAGATATCCAATATGTGGAAGGAAAATATCTGGTGATTAAACAATAATATCCAGGATGGTGTATATCTATACTCGCAGCTTAGTATTAGTGTGTATCTGTGAACATCTGGAACAAAACACTCCTAATGGACTAATTAGTCCAAAGAGGAGCTGTTTGTCCTAGACTTTGTCCTTTAGACTAAAATTTATCTTAAAATGAAATTAATCCAGGCATACTTGGCCTGCCCCCTCCCCAACAAGCATCCCTTCACTTCTCTGAAAACTTACCTGGTAGCCCAGTATTTTGCCAAATCTTAAAGTAGTTAAAATCTTAGCCAGGATTTTAACATCTGTATTTAGTAAAGAAATTGGACGAAAAAAATGACTCTAGGGGTTTCTGTCTTTCTTAAGGAGTAAGGAGATAGTAGGGGGTAAGGCTTTCAATGAAAGTAACTACTTGAAAACAAGCGGTAACAAAGAGGAGAATTGTCTTGAAACTTTCAATAAAAATTAGTTTGATAAAAAAAAGAGCTGGATATCTTAAATATGCTCATTAACTGTCTTAAATAATTTTTAAATTTATTGTAATTGTTTTGGTTAAAGGTTGGAAGATGCAGAGTTCTTCATCAGGTGTGAAGAACCTTTTCAAGCTTCAGTCTGACTCCCGGCGGAAACCTACATGAATGGCTGTCACTTTATCAATCATGTAAGATCATGAATCATTTAGTAGCTCTTGATTGAATTGAAGGAAAGTCTTGTATGGTTATACCGAGAGCCACTCAGGGACATTTTCAGGGTTTTAATCTGCCTGGCACTGAGCGCTTTCTTCGCTCAGGCAGAGGAGGGGAGGTGAGAAGGAAAAATGTAAGAATGTCATGAGTTAAACAAGCTCTTATTCTTTGGAAACCAATATGAAGAAAGTAAGCAGATAATAGTTGTTAGCTAAAGTTAACACATTAAAACTTGCTTGCAATTTTAATGGAACAAAATTCTCTCCATATGCTGTGGCTGTATCAAACAAAACATATTGGAGGTTCGCCTGGGTCTGCCATCAATAGAGTATTTTCAGAGCAGAGAAATGAGTCTGCAAACTTTATTCAGCAAAAGATGTGCATTAAAGTCTTGTTTGAGTCTCTCTCTAGGCGGAGGATGATCAATGCGGAGGCTCTAATGAGCTTGTAATTCTAGATGTCCTCCTCTGACATTTACTGCAGCGCGCTCACTCTGCTGGGTTTATCAGAGAATGTGTTGGAAGTTTATGTGTTCAGAAGAATTGTTAGTGCAGCCGTAACAAAAATCAACCTGAAAATCCAATAATTAACAGAGTGTCGTTTATTAAAGGAATAGCCGTGGCTCTTATTTTCGGAGCCACCTTTTTTTATTGAGCACTCATTGGAAGCAATTACTCGTTAAAAGAGGCTGACCGAGCCTGTGTAGAAATCTATTGCTGTATATTTTAGTCCTCTGCTTTTGTTCGAGATGAGCAACAGTTTCTAATGAGCTCCACGAATCACTTCCACTCTCCGTCTCGGACCAGGGCTCAGCCAGAGCTCACGCTTCTCGGGTTTTCTTGCTGCTTAAAGCTGCCAGAACTTAAAGCAATTTAGCTGCCTGCTCAACTTCAGAGGAACCACAGTCATTAAAGGCGGAGGAACTAAGCTGGCTTCATGATTTTGTTCTATAGCATTATGTCTGGCCTAGATGAATGCAAAAGATAAAAGCATATTCATTTTTTTTAAATGTGAAAATTAATCATCATATAGCTCTTTATTAAAACCTTTTTATAATCCCAAAAGTTTCAGCAGTAATCTTCTTCCATCGGGCCAAACACCTTGATCCACAGAGGACACCCAGTTTGACTGATCAGTAGAACAAAATCAATATTCCTCATAACCACATGCAAGATGAAAAAGATGGATGTTTTCATCCATATTAGAGTCTTTGGAAAAGCTTCCTTTGGGGGGAGATAGTTCACCTTCTCTACTCCGCTGGGGGAGAATGGTTCGTATTCACTGTGATAGATTACAGCCTCTATCATTCCTGCACTGAAAAGCAGCCACAGAGCAGTCAGCATTCAACAGTAGTGGAAAGACTAACACTGTCTGCAGTTTTACCTCCTATTTAAATACGACTTTACACTTAAAAAGCGAGAGAGGTTGAGTGAAGGCTGTAAGCCGGCTAATGAGCAGATTGGTAATGCAATTATTGCTGCTCACTGAATATGGAACATGTCGGCCTGTTATTATCAATATTATTTGAGTCAATGAGTCGACTTCTTTAGATAGAAAACTTTGAATCAATTTGACTGGATGATCTGGTGACCTGTAAAGTGCCTTGAGATGACTTGTGTTGTGAATTTGCGCTTTAGAAATAAACTGAATTTAATTGATTTGGGAACTGCATGAACAAGAACTCTATTGGCTCAGGTCACAACACAGCCTAAGAGCTTGAACCAATCAGGGCTTCATTGGCACAGTGGGCGAGTGGGGGGGATCACTTGCACTACCCACTGTCACTACCTGCTCCGTCCCGGAAGCATGATCCGTACCATCGACTCATTTGTGCATGTGCAACCAGATATACATCCGGGTTTCCATAAATAATGTAATTATGGCACCAAAATTACTTATTTCTATCCTTAATCACTGAAGAATGGTAATACACATCTTTAATAAATGTTTTATGTCTTTTGTGAGACAATTTTGATGCTTTTTACATTTTCTCTGTTAAACAGCTTCTCATTATCCTTCGATGCAATCAACTGGTTTTCCTTAGATAGAAAACTTTGTATCAATTTGACTGTATGATCTGGTTGAACTGTAAAGTGCCTTGAGATGACATGTGTTGTGAATTTGGCGCTATATAAATAAACTGAATTGAATTGAATTGAATTATCAGACATGCTCAGAGCAGTCCGGCAAAATATGATTAAACCATGTTTATCTAAATTTTAGTTGTTTTTTTTTTTTTCTTTAGATTACGCACTATATATCATAATGTTAAAACGAAAGGAAAACATAAAACTCAAAAAAAATAGTTTTATGTGTATATCAAAAGCCGAAAGAATGTGCTCCCAGAAGTAGGGTAGGATCCCATTTCCGGTACAGATCGGGCAGAGACGAGTTATGAAATAGAAAGGGTTTTAAGGCATTTATTTTTATTTTACTCCACAATAAAAGTAACTAGTTACCAATAAAAGTAACTATTGCGTTACTTTTGCGTTTCTCGCCCCCATAACCCTCACCATCCGGCCCCCACCTTCTCGCCGTGTGTTTCAAAAGCCAGCTGAATAGAGTGGACAACAAAGACAAGAGAGTTTGGCATTTATTGCAACTCAATGTAAATGACATCAAGGGGGAACGCAATCTGACGGGCCTATAAACCCTGTCAGATAGCGTTTCCCATGTGATGCGGTGTAAATATCATCAGGCTGCATTACCTCTTAACACGCCGTTCAGATCTGGTGAGTGTATGAAATTAATAACTGGGAATATCTAATTCTGAAATGCTGTGTGTTTGGGTTGTTATAGATACTCCATCCATCCATCCATCCATCTATCTATCTGATTTCTCTCTTGATCCTTATAGGCTAACATTTGATTGTTCCTGCTCTCTATAGTTTCCCTGTGGCGCGAGCACAGGGCGGCTGTTACGCGCCTTTAGCGAGCATGCGCCTGCGCTGTGCGGAGATGCAGGGGAAACCGTATCTGATGGGGAAACGCAACTCGACGTACCGGTAATACACCGGTATTTCCATCTGGAAAACGCTGTTTTGCTGCTGGAGTCCTCCTCCTCACTCTCCATCTAAAGTACGTTAACACCCGCCAGCGGAAACACCCACCTGCCCAACTGACAGACGGAATCTCACTATACATCAGCCAATCTCATCCTCCCCTCTCTCATGACAAGGCGCGCATGAGTCCTATCATGAAAAAAGGTTAATTGTGTGACCTGAGTAACATGCAGTAACGGGGTGTCGGCAATGGTAACTGCGTTATACTTACAGTCAAAATCATTAGTTAGATTACTCGTTACATTAAAAAAGGTAATGGCGTTAGTAACGGCGCTACTTTCAATGCTGTTACTCCCATCACTGTTAACCTTTAGCACATTATATTTAGATACCATCACTATTTATTGGTGAGGGAAAAATTTGGGTCTTTTTTAGAAAATAAAATCGAGGGCGACCTGGATGTATATCTGGTTGCGCAAAAGAGCTGATGGTTCGGATAGTGCTATCGGATGGATTGGGTACGGACAACCATTCCTGGCTTTCAGCACGGTGAATCACAGCCTGATTTAGTTAGCCCGGTGTTCTATCAGATGAGCATACCCAGTCAGACCAGCATACCCATAGTCAATACCCGTTTATCCCTTTAGTTTATCCCTTCAGTTTTGTACGAAAAATACGCTTTAAACTACCTCAACGGGTGTGTATCCTTTTTAGTCATGTACAAAAAAATAACTATTTAATTACTTACTTTTTGGTGTTTTTTGAAGCATATGGCAATCTGACCTTAAATTGTTATTGTTTGTACTGACTAAAGGAATACACGCCTATTGAGGTAGCTTAAAGGGATAAACGCAAACCTGATGTCTTAAGCATGCGTTTTAACTATTGGTATGCTGGTCTGACGTGGTATGCTGATCTGACAGAACACCGGCTTACTTCGTCCATTAGCTTTAGCCGTTAGATTGGAGGTATTGTAGACTAACCCCATTAGCTTGGAGTAACAGCCTCTGTTGTGAGAGTCACAGAACAGGAAAGTTCTCTCCTGATCTCCTGGGGCTGATTTTATCTAAACTGAGAAAGTCAGGAATTAGTTATTGATATTGATTCGATTCAGTTTGGTTACACATTAGTGACCCACCCAACAGCATTTTGACACACTTTGTATTCAGTTAGTTTTTTTTACGTTTAGCAACACTTTAGTAGGCTTACGATCTGTTTGTATGATTGCCCAAAATCAACTTTGAAATACCCTGCCCTTTAACGTTTTTATAGAAACAAGCATTCATGTCCAACACCAGTTATGATTAACAATATTCATTATTTTTCCTAACTTGTTTCATTATAAGACAAATATCCTCAGCATTTTTTAGCATAACTAACCTAATGTTTTTGGTTTTCCTTCACAAGTATGGAGAAATATAGGGCTATCTTAACTAGAAGCTGGTCCCGGTTTGGAAGCTTTCTTGAACACAAACACCCTTCCAGCTTATTCCACAGACTTTGTGTTACGTTTTGGTTGATGCTTGTGGACCCAAATGCAGAGGCAGAGAGGCTGAGGTGATATCTTGTAGTTTAATGTAGACACTGATAACAGAGGCAAAATCGAAAAATCCAACTAAAATGTAATACAGACCAGAACCACGGAGACATCAATGGAAAACGCGCACAAGGAGCCAGGGAGAGACGAGGTGAGAGGACAACAGCGACGACAGGACCAGCAACAACAAGGAACCAACCAGGAGTGACTGCAGAGGGAAAGTATATGCAGCTGACTTACCCCTGGCTCACACCGACTCCGGTCTTACCGTTGCGGTGCGGTGGGTGCGGCGCCGCAGTGATTCCAAGTCATTAAAAAGACGTAAACCTCTCTCACCGGCTGCTGAGCTGTCCGGCTGCGGTTACCGAGACACTCCGGCGCTGCAGAAAATTCAGCAAGAAAGCTATCCTTGAGGCGTGCCGGAGCCCTCCGCAACAAGCTCTCGCAAATATCCTTATTTGGGCCGTGTTATCGCGTGAAGTTACTTGAACTCAAGTAAACTTCTGTTCTCGCGAGTTAAATCTCCGGACATGTTGCCGCACCGCACCGTAGTCAAAAGGGCGGTGTGAGAGGGGGTGTGCGGGAGTTGCGGTCTCCGTCGGCTCGGTAACCGCACCGGAGCGAGTGTGAGCAAGGGGTGAGACAAAGGCAGGGCTAACGAGCTAATAAGGAGCAGGTGTGAGTGGAGACAACGAGGGAGCCATGGGGAAAGGAACACAAACAAGAAGGCAACAGAGGAAAACAACAGAAAAACCTGAGAACTAACCTAAATCTAGAAACTACAACAAAATAGGAATTAAACCAATAAAACTAGGAAACATGGAGCATATTAAAGGATAACAGAACCAAACCCATCACACGTTGTGATAAATGGTAAATGGACTGTACTTATATAGCCCTTCTTTCAAGTCAGGAGACCTGACCAAAGAGCTTTACACCACATGACACATGATGGCTCCTTCTGAGAATCAACTTAGCTGTTTTTAGGTCAGTCCATAACTAAACCATCCTTAGTGTAATTATTCATTTAGAAGTCCTATTTGCGCTAAAGCTTAATCTTTGGAAATGCTTTCTTCTATTTTGCGGAAATGAAAAAAAAAAAACGCAACGTAACATGATGCTGTGCAAACACCTGCATATGATTTCATGTTCCATTTACCTTTAAATTAATATTTATGATGTAGGTGTGATGTGTAAACTAATTGTGTTTATACCTTAGCAGAAATATGAAGTTTTGAAAAGAAGGATCAAGAAAATCAGTTTTGGTTTGGTATTTCAGTGCTTTCCTGCTGCAGAAGATTAGAACAGTGACAGTGAGTTAATAAAACTTTTAAAGTGTCTGAATAGAGAAATAAAAAACTAAATACTGCCAGGATTCTGCACATTTTGAACTCAACATTCATTACTGAGTCTGTTTTCATGAAGACGGTTGCATCCCTCTGACCTTATCTTCATGCAGCCCTTCAGTACTCCAGCTAAACTACATCACATGAAATCCTGGCGACAGACGAACCTCCGGCTTCATTTACATTTTGAAGGTTGTAAAGCTGTCATGCTCACTGCTCTTCACTGCCGGCTGGCTAACAGATCTTTTTCTTGTCAAACAGTTTGAAGTGTCATACCCAGAAAAAAAAAACACAGGTGTGACGCATTTTGATCAAAAGCTCATTTCCGTTACGTTTTCCAGTACCTTGTGACAGGGAGCGTGCACAATGCGGTGGAACGAGCTCTTCCAGAAGGAAGTTGGTTCTTAGTGCTCAAAATAAGACTTTTGTTTTCATCCCCGCTGTGACGAAGCGCTGCATTGGTGCCTGGTGTGTACTGTAACCAATTCTGCTCAGAGTTACCATCTTCCCCAGTGAAGTTCAATACTATATTGCTTACATGTTTGATACAATTCTTGTCTCAATCTCACTTTGATAAAATTATAAAAAAAATCAAAATATTGTCAATCATAACAGTCTTTCCTTTGCCAGCGTAGTTAAAATATTTGCTTCTTTCCTGTTCTCTGCACTCATCCAAACATTCATTTCTTATCGCCAAACTCCCAATAAAGCTGCTCTGCTTTACATATTTCACCAAACGTCTAACACTTAGAGCTCTTCTATAGAAGTGGCCCTGCTTTAATAAAGTCCTGTATTTAAGCACAACAACACCTGATAAAACTATGGCATGTAGGTTGTGTCTGAGAAAGGCAAGGCAAGTTATGTATAAAGCGCAATTCAGGAGCAGAAGAATTCAAAGTCCTGCACATAAAAAAGAAAAAGCAAGGAAGAGTATCAAGCAGTGATATAAAGGTAATTAGCAAATTAATGAACAAATAAATAAATGAATGTTCAAAATGGGTATTATAGAAAAAATGTATAAAAGGATTAATAACACAATAAAGTCACTCTAAATACTGTAAAAGGTTATAATCTTGATTTATAGCTGCTTTTATTATATTAAGAACAGAGATGGCAAAAGTACTCACTTTCCGTACTCGAGTAAAACTACAGATACTTGTGGTAAAAAATACTCTGGTAAAAGTGGAAGTACTGATTAAACTTCTTTACTCAAGTAAAAGTAACAAAATAAATTTACTTAAAGTATAAAAGTAAAAGTAGAAACCACTTTTTTCATGCCGTTGCCTACATTTTAAATGGATGTCTGCCAATAGGACTAGATCTCCGTTGTGTTCATTTTCAATCATCTCGTCGTCCATACTACTATGCTAACGCCACCACCACCAAGCTGCAATGATTTGCCGCGAATGAATACCGCCGAATCTGTCGATTCATCTTGTAGTGGTGCGTCAAATGCAACATAGATTCCTATCCAATTAGATTGAATTTGGTATTGATGACGTGAAAAACAATAACGGTAACTTCATTGAAATGATTCAAAACTAAAGTAACGAGCCAATTTTTTAAAATGTAAGGAATAGAAAGTACAGATATTTGTGTAAAAATGTAAGGAGTAGAAGTAAAAAGTCTAAAAAGAAGTAAAAAAACTTTACTTAAGAAACAGCCGCTTAAAGGGGAACACCTTTTTTTTTTTACATTGGGTCCTTGATTTTACGTTATTACATCATGTTCTACTCACCCATATGAGTTTTGTGTCATTTGGAGCTGTTCTGAAGATATTCCGTTAGGTTATATCCAAGTAACGTCTTGCTTTGGGCAACGACTTGAAGGCACAAACTAAACTATTTATAATTTATTATTTATGATACGCAAGCATTCATAACATGTAGGCAAATCCTATTTTTTATATTTATATATTTTTTAAACAAAGCGGATTGTGTATGACATCATCCGCGCACCGGACTGGAGTTGTGACAGGCAACTTCGTTCAATTCCATTTGGAGAGCGAGATCATCTGTGGTAGTAGCACTAGACATCTTCCAGGCATGTGAGTAAAACTAGCAGCAGTTCAGCGGACAGGATGAAAGAACAGTAGCCGGCGCGCGTGGATGACGTCATACAAGCGCCGCTTTGTTTAAAAAAATATAAATATAAAAAATATAATCGCGGATGTCTGGGGGACAGGGATTCGCCTACATGTTATGAATGCTGGCGTACCATAAATGATAAATTATGAACAGTTTAGTTTGTGCCTTCAAATTGTTTCCCATAGGAACATGGATATAACAAAACCGAATATATTCAGAACAGCTCCAAATGACAAAAAACTAATATGGCTGAGTAGAACATGATGTAATAACATAAAATCAAGGGGAAAATGTAAAAAAAAATCGGTGTTCCCCTTTAACCCAGATGACTTGGTCAATTATTGACCTTTATCCAACCTTCCCTTTCTTATCTAAAATTTGTTTTGAAGTATTCTTTTGTAGTTGCTAGAAAACAACAAAATGAGGCCACTCTAAATACTGGACAATTTTCAGTCTTGAATAAAAGCTGCTGAGGGTTTCAGCAATTTGACAGGTTTGTAGGAGTTTATTGCAGATTAGTGGAGCATAAGAACTAAAAGCTGCTTCTCCATGCCAAGTTCTGGGTGTGGAGAGTAGATTTTAAAGAAAAAGTCTGGTCAGCAGGGAACAATCAATGGGTCATTATCTATACTTAAAACTAATATGTTTGCAGTGATTTAATGCATTTTGTATTAATTATTACAAAACGATCACCAAGTCCGGGACCGGCCATTTTTGCCCAAATATGTTACACCTCACTCCTGACATCTTCCGGCCACGTGCATGGCAGTTGGATATTGGAATACATCGGGCAAAAGTGAAAAAAAATTAATGATCCTCCACGGATGGGTTTGTCGTTGGATTGCCAACTTCAAGAGGGAGGATTTGCCATTAAACTTCTGGCCAGAGAATAAACTCGTAATATGTAGCCAACATTTGGAAGAAGAATGTTTTCAAGATAACTTGGATAATAGCATGTTGTGACAAACACCAGATACAGCACTGGGACTTGATCAACAGCCGATACCGCACCGTGACGTCACAAACTGGTAGGTGGTAGTAATGTTCTTTGAAAAACATGGATGTCTCCAGTAAAAACACTTATTTATTGAACAGTAATAATTTCATATTTAAAGTACTTTCATAAGTTTGAATTCTGAATATGACCAGACTTTTCCTTTAACCAGAAGACGTCAGAGGCATAGCAAGTCTGTAATGCATTTTAGCGCTAAGACATTCAGTTAATTGTAGACCAGCAGAAGTATTTTTAAGTCTTTTCCCTGAGATTCCCTGAAGCCAGGGGAAGGACTGTAGAATTCGGCTGATGTTCTCCACTTTCTTTGTTCTAGTGAGGACGAAGGCAGCAGGATTCTGGATCAACTTCAGCTGTCTGATTCACGTTTTAGGCAGACCTTCAAACTCACCACTGCAATTATCAATTCTACTGAAGATGAACGAAGCAGGGATTCATTTTTCAAGGTCCTGCAGCAACATTAGTCCTTTAATCCTTGAGATTATATTTAGGTGGTAGAACGCCAACCATGTAATCCTTCAGGCTAACATGGATTGTTGTCCAGGCTCCCATTATTGACCTTGTACAGGCAAAGCTCCCTAAAAGGCCTCAGGTCAAATGTCAACAATGGGTGGTGATGTTGCTTGAGGATCCAAATGCAAAGAATAGTGAAGCAGAGATGAGTTCTGATTGATTTAATTGGGTAAATGAGTCAGACATCTAAAATACAAAATATAAAGAACCAAAAACCTTCAGGGAAAAACTTACATGGGGAGCCAGAGATGAGGAAATGACAACAAACAACAACAAGGAACCAGCACTGAGTGAAAGAACAAAGGATGGACTAATGAGCTGAATAAGGAGCAGGTGTCAGTGGAACTGACAAGAAGGAATTCAAGGGGAAAGAAAACAAGCACAAGGGAGCAACAGAGAGAAGCTAAAGACTGCTTCAATATAAAGGAAAATAAACCAAAGAACAAAACAGAACATTTGATAACAGAAATCTAAAAACCCAGAGTCAAAGATGGGGAGAACCATAACATCAGAGTGGTCCTGCAGGAGTTCACAGGTGTATGTGAGACAGCCTGACCTCACTGCACAATCAGACAGACATATGACACAAGTCAATATATTAGTGCACCCAGCCGATCATGCAGAAAGTCTTATATTGCTCAGTCCAGTCATCTTTACCTTATCCAGGACTGCTTCAGCTTCAGCAGAGGCCTGGACCTCCCTTTCCACAGACTCAGTGTTAAGCTACATCCCTCTTTATGTGCAGATTTCTTTTACAGTGAGTAAGTTTGGAAAATACAACATAGAATTAGGTGTATTTGTTTAGTGTAAAGCATTCTGTTGTAGAAAATTGTGTGCATGACTATATATACTATATATTTGCATATATTTCCTTAGTAAAAGACTTTGCAGTAAAATCTGCTGATACTGATGTGTGCAGACTTTCCCCAATCTTCGCTGCTTTGAAGTACATTTTAGTGTCCTGCAAAACCTTAACTTGTTCCTTTGAAGATACAGGATGTCAGAGTTGTATTACCCAGATCTGACATTTCACTGATAGGTAGCACAATTATTAGCATCACTCTCTGAAAAGTGATAGCTACTCCAAGCCAGTAAGTGGCGCACACTTACAGTGGCCTGCTCTCGTTCCAACCCTCAATTGTACTGTTTCGCTGCCAGTCAATGCTAATTGACTGGCAGCGAAACAGTACAATTGTACAATTCAATTACAGAATATAGTAATATGTAATGTGATTTATTCAATAAAGAAATTATAAATAATTCAGTTGCATTTCCTGCACATGTCTTTATTTCTGATAGAGGAGCATTTATTTTGCATTTATCGTTATCGAGGTAAAACTGCCCAATTCATTGCTAATTTGATTTGAGGTCACATCGCCCAGACCTAAGCTATGCTATATTAAACAAAACTGAGGCCTTGAAAATGTTTAATCTTAGGTCAGTTCTGGTTCACATCCTTAAATAAGTAGCTTAATTTAAAATTCAAACTTTTCACTTTTCACTTGTCAGGTTAAACAGCTAATGAAGATAATTAAGTACTGGAATTAACTCTAGATGAGGATTACCAGAAAAAAAGAAGTTCCCTGAAGGGGTCTTCAGATTAGTCCGCCCCCTGATGCCAGAACAGCACAGCTTACACTCACCGGCCATTTTATTAGGTACCCCATGGTAGTAACGGGTTGGACCCCCTTTTGCCTTCAGAACTGCCTCAATTCTTCGTGGCATAGATTCAACAAGGTGCTGGAAGCATTCCTCAGGGAGTTTGGTCCATATTGACATGATGGCATCACACAGTCGCCGCAGATTTGTCGGCTGCACATCCATAATGCGAATCTCCCGTTCCACCACATCCCAAAGATGCTCTATTGGATTGAGATCTGGTGACTGTGGAGGCCATTTGAGTACAGTGAACTCATTGTCATGTTCAAGAAACCAGTCTGAGATGATTCCAGCTTTATGACATGGCGCATTATCCTGCTGAAAGTAGCCATCAGAAGTTGGGTACATTGTGGTCATAAAGGGATGGACATGGTCAGCAACAATACTCAGGTAGGCTGTGGCATTGCAACGATGCTCAATTGGTACCAAGGGGCCCAAAGAGTGCCAAGAAAATATTCCCCACACCATGACACCACCACCACCAGCCTGAACCGTGATACAAGGCAGGATGGATCCATGCTTTCATGTTGTAGACGCCAAATTCTGACCCTACCATCCGAATGTCGCAGCAGAAATCGAGACTCATCAGACCAGGCAACGTTTTTCCAATCTTCTATTGTTACCAAAAGAAACTCTGCAGAGACGCTGAAACTATCCAACTGAAAAACTAAGCTGAAGCATAAAATACGAGTATCATAACTTTTTGCTTTTTCAGTATAAATGTCGTATTTTACAGTGTTTTATTTTTTCAATTTTTATTCTCGGACTTCAGAACTTTTATTTTGGAAATGAAATAATTCTGTTAGATAAGTTTTGTTCATTTTTCAGTTTTTTAAACCAAATTCCAGTAGGGGTGAGCTTAGTGAACAAAAATGATCTTGTCTAATTCAGTCCAAGGAAATAGATAAAGGTGCAGCAAGTGGAAGGAGTATGAAGGTGTTGATGTTTCTAAGTCTGTCTGCAAAACAGACATACAGTTGTCTGGTAATAGTCCAAGATATGCCTTGTAAATTTAAGCTAACCAATGGGAATTCATCCCAGCAACCAAACCAGGTCAATCCACCCATGCATATAAATCACAATGGTCTGTTGACATGTTGCAGTTTGTCATGAACCTCATAGATCAGAGACAGACTGTCATGATGGGTTAAGCCCAAAATACAGAACACACACGGAGAGACTGGGTAAAAGTTCAAAAGAGTTTATTGAAGCACAACATGAATGATGAAACTGGAACTGGTTAAGACAGAGGAGCAGGTTCACTGGAGATTGTAGGTTAGCAGAGTTCATGAGCAAGCTAAGCATCTAGCTTCATACTTAGCTTGGCTGGCCTTGATCTGAGCTTCCAGCTCACTGCAGGGAACAACGGGGGAAAATCCACATAGGATTCTTGAAGCTGATTCCACATATGAACCTCCAGGGAAACTCCACATAGAAGTCTTAGGTTACATCCACGTAGGAATCTTCGGGTTGGCTCACCAGGGCAGATTAGCAGGTTAAGCTCTCCTAGAGCTTCAGGCTTGAGACTGGTTTCCTGTGATGCAGCTCTCCCAGAGCTTCAGACCAGAGACAGGGTTCCAGTGAGGCAGCTCTTCCTGAGCTTCAGACCAGAGACAGGTTTCCTGTGAGGCACAGACAAAGGAGAGATTAGAATCAGATCTCACACTAGAGACAACCAAGATTCAATCTGTAACAGAAGGCTCAGGAAGCTATCCAACTAAGATTAACACTGCGGCGTTGAGGCAAGGTCTGAAGTCAGCTTATATAGGAGAGGTCTTCTGATGAGAGGATTAGCAACAGGTGTGCAGGGAGGTTCCAGCTCCAGAAGACCCACGGCGCACTCTGCTGGAGACAGAGGGTAGTCTCCAGATCCCCACAGTAACTCCAACCCTAAGGGGAAAAACACAGAGCAGAAGAGGATCCTCGGCGCCCTCTGGAGGGCAAGCCTGAGGATCCTAACACAGACAGAATCAAGCATCCTGGGACAACTTGAACAAGAGAATATACAAACAATCTCATTGTCTAACACAGATGTAAAAATTACACCAACAAGCAACATATGAAAAACTTGTTTTGAAAATAAAAAAAACAAGCTTTAAATTGAGACAAGATGTTTTACTTGGGGTTTATATGTGAGGGAGTCATCGATCAAAATGCCTAGATATTTAGATGTGTAAAGCAGCTCTATTTCTTCTCCAGAGAAAAGTGTGGGGGTCTTTTTAGCCCCCCTGGTTCTATACAGATAAATCCATTTTGTTTTATCTGAGGTAAGATGTTTTCATTTTAATTAAAAGTAACAAATAGCAATAAAGACTTTCTGCAAAAGTCAGTGATAGATTATGTCCATATATTTAACCAAAAAACCACCTGTCCTAAAAAACCTTAAGTACAAATCTTGACAAATCTGTGTAAAGAGCCACACATCACTGCTTCTTATCAAGAAAGAAGCAAGACTGTATCTGTTCTAAATTAATTGTCAGCCCCTTGTTCTCATCTGCCCTTGGGTGTGAAAGTCTTGTCTTGTTTCCAATCCTCCTTTGTCAGAACATCTTCCCGCCTTTGCAGCCAGCAGTGCTTTTTCATCTCTCATGTTATTTTTCTTTTTTTTTTTTTTGCTATTCATTTTACGTTTGCCAATGCTGTCTAAACTGAATTTTAATATTATTCCATTTTTTAAATAAAGAGTCCATATTTATAAACTGCCCAACTCACCTTAAAGTGTGTTTTGCAGCAACTTTACAAGCAATGCCAACTCAGGGTGGGGGAAATCATTTAATTTATTCAAATGATAATCCGACGTTGAACATACGCCCAACTGGCTGAAATGATGATCAAACTAAGCTGCTATGTACACAAAGTAAAAAAAAAAATGGTTAAAACCCTTATTAGTAAAATGCTGCAATGGGATCATAGTTCGGCATGGATTTAACTTTGCAGAACCAAAGTTCTTGAGTTTGCATGAGAAAAAAAAGCATTAATTCATTAAAAACATTGAAATTATTAAACAATTTCACAATGAAAATCTAAGAAATAAATAAAACATTGGTATATTTATGTCACATCAATGCCTTAATCAGAAATGAATGAATAACCTTTTAAATGTTTCATTCTTAAATATATTTGATTGTTCTCAGGGGAATAATTATGATACAGACCTCCTAGTGTCTTTAGTTAGGTGCCTTTCCCGATCAGTGGCTACTCCTCTGTTCACTACACTCATGGTGAAGCCCCACTGCAGCTGAAATGGTTCCTCTTGATAGCTCTGTAAGGTATAACTACACCCTCTGCTTTGGTGATGGCCATCCCTTGCACTACTGGAACAGGAAGCCGCCTTCACCAGGGTAGCAGTTCAAGCCCTGGCAGACAGTGGCTGTGTCCGAACGTCCACCGTTATTTTTTTCTGTGTCTTAAAGCTACAGTGTGTAATAATTACAGGGATATACAGTCAGAAATGTAATATATTATGCTGATGAAGGTTCTCTGTCATCCAGGTCATAGTCATTCCGTAAAAATTTCAAAAAATATCCACTGGACTTTGTTTTCAAGATTTGAAGACGTTTCGCCACCTCTCCAGGAAGCTTTCTCAATTCAAATGTCATTGACATTGACATGACATTTGAATTCAGAAAGCTTCCTGGAGAGGTGGCGAAACGTCTTCAAATCTTGAAAACCAAGTCCAGTGGATATTTTTTGAAATTTTTACGGAAAAAAGTAATAAATTATACATAACTATGTCATTTATCATCATCTACGAGCTCAGCCTCTTAACCTTAATATTTGCGTTGCCTTAGAATTCGTTATTTATAATTACATAGGAGCGGGTCTCGCAGTCATGGAGGCAGACATCTTTGCGCTACGGCAGCGCAGAGCCAACAAACTAGCGATTGCGAGATCGCCCATTACGCTCGATATTTATTATCTTAAGTCTACATGAAATCTATACCCTACACAGACTAATGAAATACTATCTGTACAATTATCTATGTAAACAAACCTCATCACTTGAGAAGGTAGGTGATGCGGATGTCGTGGAAGACATTTTGTTGCCGTACTGTTGGGGGGGGGGGCGGTGGTGGGGAGTTGTTCATGTTGCTGCGGTCTGCAGTCTGGAGGTTAGATGTCGCTGAAAATTACACACTGTAGCTTTAATGAGAGCAGTGGGCTTTAGGCTGCCCTGTAAGGCTTTAAACCTGGGTTTGAATGAAGACAAAGCCATTCTCAAGCACATATCAAGGTGCTAATTTTGAGCCTTGATCCATATTTATTTTTGATTCTGTTCATGGTGGAGAACCCTGCTTCAAAGCAGCAGGTTGAGCCAAACATCCTATAAATGTTCAGGGTCATCTTTGAGACCATTTCACTTTTCTTTCACCAGTTCACCTCAGTTCTTCCAGCAGTCCACACTTTCTCTGCTCTATTTTCTCATCATCTTCTCCTTCTTTCCCATCGACCGGCTTGCCACATGTTTGCCTGCTGTGTCTAAAAGTAGCAGCAGCAGCAACCCAGACTGACAGCAGCTCATTGGCTAATTTTGGATCACGTGTAGCCTGGTGCCGGACGCTTCCGAGGGCTTTACCGTATTAACAGGAGAAGCGGCGCAAGTGAAATTAGACACTGTCGTCGGACAACCTGCAGTAGTGTTTAACCCTTCGTGAAAAAAAGTTTGTTTTAAAAAAAACAGCTTAAAACATAGCATTAGGTTAGCTACAATGCGTCACCATTAGCTTCTATGTAGCATGGTTTACAGAGCAGTAAACACATTAAACGATCAAAAATCATCAAAATCCCAACATGTTTAGCTTTAAAACCTTTGTATTGATTCCAGTACTGAAAAGTTGCATCCCAGGGCATGCAGGTGGCGCAGTGGTTAGCGCACATGACCCAAGTACCTTCAAGGCCTTAGTCCTTGACACGGCCGACCTGGGTACGGATCCGACCTGTGGTCCTTTGCTGCATGTTTCTCATACACAAAAAAGCATGTGTGAAGCATACCCAAAGGGAAGGCTTAGCGCAGGGAGTTTTGCTGGATTGGTCAGTCTTCAGATGAACTAACCAGGATGTCACTGTCCTTTGTTACTCTACGGTTTCCCTCTCCCCTTGATTTAAGTAATACCTCTTAACCTTAAAAACTCAGAAATAAATGTTGCAAAAAGTTTGTCTGGCACAATCTGATTCTTAAATTAACCACCAGGTGCCATATACTGTAGCTTGTGGCAGGAATAGGTTACACTATTCACAACAAAAGATGCCAACAACCCAGGAGAAAAATGCTGGTTGTTTTTGCCTTTGACTTTTAACATGCTTAGGAGAATGGACCCTCAAATTGCAGATTATGCCAACAGAATTGACAAGCGTCAAAATGGCTTAAGAAAAAGTTGTCTCTGAATTAAGCCTAGTTTGTGACAGTTTTTATTTTATTCATTTTTTATGCTTATAGAAATGAAACCATGTGAATTTCCATTTTTGATGTTTGTATGTATCTGCCCCTGTATGAGATCCTGAGCAGTGAGGGGCTCCCCTTATGTTCAAGGAAAATAAAGCAACGTTTTTATCACTTGGTTTTTAGATTTTTTGGTCATTAGATGTCACCTGCCGATGAACTTCAGTATTTCCTACACAAAGAAGACGTGTCCTTTAAACCTGGATGTCTTTACTACATCAGCAGTGAAAAGGCTACAATTGCAGGGTGTTTTTGCAGGTTCAGGGGGAGGAGTAGATTTATAGCTTATGTCTTCCAAATTCACTTTTTTTTCCCTCTTCAGGACTCAGATTAACCAAGTCCTAATGTAGCAGCTGAGACATTGCCGCGTCAGTATAGAATCAATAGCTCATACTTTTGTGAAATTGAGTTTGGGAGCACCGAGGGGAGGCGTGGAAGGCTGGGAAACTGTAGAAGCAAACAACGCTTTAATTCCACAGCTGAATGAAGGCTCCAGCTTTCCTGTGTTGGCATGCTGAGATTCTGATTCCTGTTGTGACACGACGACAGTCACAATTTTAAAGATTTTCAAACACAGTAAAGGAGAAGTGAAGGCAAAAGGCATGAAAAAGTTTCAACAGGAGAAAGCAGAAGATTTCAGCACCATGGTCCAAAGTGGAGCTGAACAACACTCGGAAGGACTTGGGGACTCAGTCCTCAGAGTGGTGTAACATCTTCTAGACTGACTCGCATTTTACACAATATGTGGTCAAATTTGTGTTACCCACTAAACGTACGAAAAAAAAAAAAACAACACATTCTCACTCCCAATTTGTCAAATACTGGCATTTGGTCACCTGATGAAATGGGAGGTACTAAACTGGAAAAATAGGGGGGGGAAATATTTTTAAAATCCCCACATCACATTGTTTAAACAATTTCATACAGTATACCTCAGTTGAATAAGATCTGACAACCTATATATATAGAAATCCACATGAGCAATTTTTCTTAATATATTCTAGGATCTTATATATTCTTCCAATTCATGTGAATTGATGGCTCTGCAACAAAATAAATTTATAAAGGTAAGAGAGAAAACAAAGTATAATGTAGCAGAAAATTCTTGGTGTAATATGGAAATTAAATTGGCATGATTCTGACCCTAATTTTTGGTTCTGTTTAAGTTTTCTTTTTGAGTTTTCAGTTGCACTTCGATATATGTCATTCTATGTTTTCTAGGACATTAGTTTTAGTTCCATTTTGTGTCATTCTAGCTGTTTTCTGTATTTGAGTTCTTATGCATTTCTTGTTTACTCTCTGTCGCCCCCTTGTGCCAGTCTCCTTCCCCTACAGTAGCTCCCTTCTCGGTCCTTCTGTCTTCACCTGCTCCCAATCAGTTTGGCATATATACTCCTCCTCTGCAGTTACTCTTTGCTGGATTCTCCTCATGGCTTTGTTCTGTATGTTATTCCCCCCCCCTAGTTTTTGGTTCCTGAGTTTCTAGTCGATCGGTTCTGGATTATGGCTTATGTATTTTTACTTCTTCATTGAATTTAGCAGGAAATAATTTCTGCCTCTTCATCTCTGTGTTCTCGACAAGTACCAATCGGGATAGCAATAGGAAGGAGCTACCAAGGATGCCCGAAACAAATCTCTGCATTATGGCGAATACTCCTTGCGTTGTTTGTCTGACTGATTATATTATATTATATTACATTATATTATACTATATTATATTTATTCAAATAGTTAATCTTGGTGGTGGAAAAATGCTGTGACAATTATTTCTTGAAAAGTTCTGTAGTGAGGTGATCCTGTGACCAGTGATTCACTATAAACTGACATTCTTAATGACTGTGATTATTTTTTTTTCTTTTTATATTAACAAAATGTGATCAAATGTCAAAGTGACCAATGGACTGCAGAGACACTACGTCAAATTATTTAAAATAACCAAATGTGCTTTCAGAAATACAGAATATCTTTACCTTTATTTGAGTAAAAATATGGATTTTTTACTCTTAAGTTAATTTCCTTTTACTCTATAGATTATTTGTAACTTTTCTCTTATTCACACAGCATGCTCTGCATTTCAGATGCACTGTGTTTACACCCTGGCCCACATCATCAAATAGGAGCTTCAGCTGCACAAAGCTAATACCCCACCGGCGTGAAAGAAACTCAGCAAGTAGATCAAATGGTTATTGCTTCCTTAGTCCCAAGTTTGTGCATATAAAACGGTGATTTGTATGAAATGAAAATAAATAAATAAAAAAGGGTCATATATCCTGCTGTTGTTTCAGAGATATTAAAGATAATTTTTAGGGCCCCATTAAGTTTCAAAATTTCTTCCGTGTCTCTGCTTCTTTCTCTTGAACCCCAGTCGGCCTTCGTAGATGGCGGCTCACACTGAGCCTGGTTCAGCTTGAGGTTTCTTCCTGTTAAAAGTGAGTTTTCCTCTCCACTGTCTCTACAAGCCTGCTTGGTGTGAGGGATTGCCTTCGAGTCAATGAGTCGATACAATCAACTGGTTTTTCTTAGATAGAAAACGTTGAACCAGTATGATCTGGCTGATTTTTCCTCATGCCTCATGACCAGTTGTGAATTGACGTTATATAAATAAACTGTATCGAAACTGATGTGAACTATTTATAATGCAGTATATTAACTCTTACAACCGTCAAAGATCAGATGGAAACCCATTTAAGAAAGTATTGCAAAAACACACAAAAAAAGGGGGCAGGCAGGGGAGATCTGGGAATTCTTGAGCAGAACGGAGAATTAGATCAGAGTCCAGAAGGCACTTACATCTACAGAGACAATCAGCAGAGCGCCACATTGCGACGGATGAACTGGCTGTGCCTGGAGAGCAGATTAGTGTTGATTTGCTGCTGAACGCTGCCAAGTCACAGGTGTAGAGAATCAATAATCACAGGAGCCAAATCCAGACAGCCGCACCTGAATTATAGCTGATATCCAAACAGGAAACAACAAAAAGAGATGTGGAAGAACAGATTCTCCAAAACAGTCTGTTAGTTTGAACCATGGCTTTAAAGACTGAGTGAACCTGTCCTCTCATCAACCTCAAATTAATTGTGGTAATTAAACAGCATGCTGCTTACACACAAAACTTCAGTTTCTTAAGAAGTTTCTAAATCAACATTTTACTTAATTCAAGTCAGATCTTTTAAACTGAGGTGCAGTACTGTTTGAATCAATGAGAATTCTGCATATCTGAGGTCAGTAATTTGACCCTGTAATACTTTTTGGATAAACCTAAACCCTAATCTACTTTGGTTGGATATTTAGGGCCCCCATTTCTTTATACAGGTAGTCAGGGTTATTATAGTGGATTTTGGTCTTTAGTTTCTGATTAATGTTTTAGAAACATCTTCTTTGTTGTTGCTGGTGAAGATCATCAAGGTCATTGTCATTCCAAATAGTAAACAGTCCACTGGACTTTGTTTCCAAGTTTGAAGATGTTTTGCTTCCCATCCAGGAAGCTTTTTCAATTCTAAATGTCAGAAATAGCGTTGAGTTCGAGGCTTCATGGAGTGGAGCAAAAACAAAGCCATGCAAATTGAACCGGACCATTCCTAAGGGGGGAACCCGCTCGTCCGGTTGATCCACTGAGAACAGATCTGTTATGCATTGAGGTGCTGATCTACAGTATTCAGTGATTTCTAGACTAACAGAAGGATTTTGAAGTCTATTCACTGAGCTACAGAGAGCCAGTGGAAGGACTTCAGAACAGGGCTGATGTGCTCTTCTCGCTTAGTTCTAGTGAGAACACGAGCAGCAGAGTTTTGGATCAGCTTCAGCTGTCTGTCCCTCAGCTGCCAAATCTATGAAAACACAGTTGCAGGGATCAAAAAAGCTTTTCTTTGCTGCTCTCTATCACCCTAACTCGTGGCCACATCCAGTCCCTTGTTGGTTTTCCATCTTAAAAGTAGACAAAGTCCAGTTTTTTCAACTGTGCATGGAAAAGTTTGCAGGCGCTGCAGATGCAACCTCACTTTGCTGTATTTGCCATAAACATGCCATTTGCCTTAGGGATAATATGTAAAATTGTTTGTTCCGAGTGTGAAAATCCTGTTTCATCTTAACATACCTCAAGGTTCAAACCTTCATGTATGTTGATGTTGGCAGCAGCAACAGAAGGTCTCCACCCTGAAACTGCCCTAACGAGGGCCTTCTTAGATAGACCATTCTAACGAACAATTATAATCAGGTCAATCTGATTATATCACAGTATAATTAGGACTGAATTAGTCTGTATGCAGTTTACAGTGGGGCAAAAAAGTATTTAGTCAGCCACCAATAGAGCAAGTTCTCCTACTTAAAAAGATGAGCGAGGCCGGTAATTTTCATCATAGATATACCTCAACTATGAGAGACAAAATGAGGGAAAAAAATCCAGAAAATCACATTGTCTGATTTTTAAAGAATTTATTTGCAAAATATGGTGGAAAATAAGTATTTGGTCAATAACAAAAGTTCCTCTCAATACTTTGTTATATACCCTTTGTTGGCAATGACAGAGATCAAACATTTTCTGTAAGTCTTCACAAGGTTTTCACACACTGTTGCTGTTATTTTGGCCCATTCCTCCATGCAGATCTCCTCTAGAGCAGTGATGTTCTGGGGCTGTCGCTGGGCAACACGGACTTTCAACTCCCTCCAAAGATTTTCTATGGGGTTGAGATCTGGAGACTGGCTAGGCCACTCCAGGACCTTGAAATGCTTCTTACGAAGCCACTCCTTCGTTACCCAGGCGGTATGTTTGGGATCATTGTCATGCTGAAAGACCCAGCCACGTTTCATCTTCAATGCCCTTGCTGATGGAAGGAGGTTTTCACTCAAAATTTGACGATACATGGCCCCATTCATTCTTTCCTTCACACGGATCAGTCGTCCTGGTCCCTTAGCAGAAAAACAGCCCCAAAGCATGATATTTCCACCCCCATGCTTCACTGTAGGTATGCAACTCAGCATTCTCTCTCCTCCAAACACGACGAGTAGAGTTTTTACCAAAAAGTTCTATTTTGGTTTCATCAGTTGTAGTTTAACACACATCTCTGCAGCTTCTCTACTGTTACCCACTCTTTACTCCATCCAGACAGTGTCTTGCCCACAACCAAAATCTAATAAATTAGCAAAGATTCCCAAAGGAGTAAATCATGATAATCTAATTAAAATCAAAATAACTCCAATTGGGGAAAAAGTTAAAACAATTAAATGCGGTCTGTTTAACATAAGATCGCTTTCCTCTAAAAGTCTGCTAGTTAATGACTTGATTTGTGATAATCACATTGACTTGTTTTGCCTTACAGAAACCTGGCTGCAGCAAGAGGATTATGTGAGCATAAACGAGGCAACTCCTTCAAGCTATTTAAATTTTCACATACCCAGAAGTTCTGGGCGAGGAGGAGGAGTAGCAACAATCTTCCAGTCTGACTTACTGATTACTCCCAAAACAGTTAATACCTACAACTCTTTTGAACATTTAACCCTTAATTTCCCTCATCCAAATTTCAAGGCAAGAAAACCTCTTCTTTTTGTAACTTTGTATTGTCCGCCAGGTCCTTACTCTGAATTTCTAGATGAGTTTTCAGAGTTCCTTTCTGATTTGGTATTAAATACTGACAGGGTCATCATAGCGGGAGATTTTAACATCCATGCTGACATTGAAGGCGATAGCTTAAGAGCAGCCTTTAATGCTATCTTAGACACTATTGGCTTTGTTCAAAATGTGAATAGTCCCACACATTCTCATCTTCATACTTTGGATCTTGTGCTGACAAACGGCATAGAATGTGAAGAAATAACAGTATTTCCTCACAACCCTGTCCTCTCTGACCACTTTCTAATAACCTTCAGGATTACTTTAACAGAGTTCTCCTCCCCCAAAAGAAGGTTCAATTTTAGTAGATCTTTATCAGATGGTGCAGTTATAAATTTTAAAGAATCTGCTTCAATTTCTCTCTCCTCTGTGTCGCTGAGCAGTGCTGCAGAGTGCAAAAGCATAGCTTATTCCCCTTCACAGGTTAATGATTTTGTTGATGGGGTTGCTAGTTCTCTGCGTACTGCCTTAGACAACGCAGCTCCCTTGAAAATGAAAACCGTTGAAAATAGAAAGCTTGCTCCTTGGTTTAATGCAGAGCTGCGTACTTTGAAGCAAAATGCTAGGAAACTGGAGAGAAAATATCGCTCCACAGGCCTGCGGGAGTCCTTCCTAGTCTGGAAAAATGGTTTACTGCTGTATAAGAGGACCCTTTGTAAAGCAAGAGCAGCATACTTCTCCTCATTAATAGAGGAGAATAAGAATAATCCTAGATTTCTTTTTAATACAGTTGCCAAACTCACCCAGAGCCAAAGCTCTGTTGAACCGTCCATTCCACCTGCTCTTAGCAGCAATGATTTTATGGGATTCTTTATAAATAAGATTGATCTTATTAAAAATAAGATCATAAGCACTCCTCTATCCGCGATTGTACCTGAGTTAGTCATGGAATCTGAACCTGGTTTAGACTGCTTTGATCCAGTTGAACTTTCTGAATTAGCAAAATTATTGTCTTCATCTAAGCCTTCAACTTGTATGTTAGATCCAGTTCCAACCAGGTTATTTAAGGAGGTATTCCCTTTGATCTCCTCCTCCATTCTAGATGTGATTAATCTATCTCTGTTACAGGGATATGTACCTAAAGCTTTTAAGGTTGCTGTAATTAAACCTCTGCTTAAGAAACCGTCTCTTGACCCAGATGACTTGGTTAATTATAGACCTATATCCAATCTTCCTTTCTTATCCAAAATTCTTGAGAAAGTAGTTGCCAAACAGGTTTGCGACCACTTACACCATAATGAACTTTTTAAAGAGTTTCAGTCTGGCTTTAGAGCTCATCATAGCACTGAAACAGCTCTGGTGAAAGTCACTAATGATATTCTCATGGCCTCAGATAATGGACTCGTATCTGTGCTCGTCCTGTTGGATCTTAGTGCTGCATTTGATACAGTTGACCATAATATTCTTTTAGAAAGACTTGAATATTTTGTTGGAATTAAAGGAACAGCACTAGACTGGTTTAAATCTTATCTATCTGATCGAATTCAGTTTGTTTATGTTAATGATAGATCTTCAACACGCTCAAAGGTTACCTGTGGAGTACCACAGGGATCAGTGCTAGGACCAATTCTCTTTACTTTATACATGCTCCCAATTGGTAGAGTTATTAGACAGCATGGGATTAATTTCCACTGTTATGCTGATGATACCCAGCTATATCTGTCTATAAATCCAGATGAAGCTAACCCATTACATAGATTACAGGCATGTCTTGAAGACATAAAAACCTGGATGACTCTTAACTTTCTGCTTCTGAATGCAGACAAAACAGAGGTTATAGTCTTTGGACCAGAGTCTCTGAAAAAGAAGCTGATTAGCCAGTCACTTCATTTGGATGGGATTAAACTGATTTCAGATAATAGAGTAAAAAATCTTGGTGTTATTTTTGATCAGGACCTGTCATTTAAATCCCATATCAAAGAGGTTTCTAGAATTTCCTTCTTTCATCTGAGGAACATTGCAAAAATTAGAAATTTCCTGTCCAGGGGTGATGCTGAGAAACTAGTCCATGCATTTGTTACTTCAAGGCTAGACTATTGTAATTCTTTACTATCAGGAAGTCCACAAACTGTAATTAAAAGCCTTCAGCTGATCCAAAATGCTGCAGCCAGAGTTCTGATGAAAATTAAAAAGAGAGATCATATCTCTCCTATCCTGGCTTCTCTTCATTGGCTTCCTGTTAAATCAAGAATAGAATTTAAAATCCTCCTTCTCACATATAAAGCCTTAAATGGCCAAGCTCCATCTTATATCAGAGATCTGATTGTTCCTTATGTTCCTAACAGAGCACTTCGCTCTCAATCTGCAGGTTTACTAGTGGTTCCTAGAATTTCTAAAAATAGAATGGGAGGCAGATCTTTTAGTTATCAGGCTCCTCTCCTGTGGAACCAACTACCAGTTTTAGTCCGTGAGGCAGACACTCTGTCTACTTTTAAGACTAGGCTTAAAACTTTCCTTTTTGATAAAGCTTATAGTTAGAGTGGCTCAGGTTATCCTGAGCTGTCTTTAAAGTTATGCTGCTATAGGCTTAGACTGCTGGAGGACATAGGGACCCCCATTTCATCATTCTGCTTCATTCTCTCTCTGTTCTCCTATTCTGCAGAATCTGTTTGTTCAATCTCTAACCTTCTGCTCTCTCTGCTTTTCCTCAAAGTAGCTTTGCCTCGTCTGTTCCTGTTTGGCTGTGATGTCACCCAGGAAAGAAACATCAGCTGTGCTGCTTCCATCAACACCCTTGTTTGTAGATGTTGGAGATCGGCCTGTCTTCCAGTGTGGTCCTGTTTCTCTGGCCGTGGCTGGGTGGATGTGCTCTCTTCATCCTCTGACATGGGAGCTGCCTTGGAGCTCGTCTGCCTGGCTGTGTGTTTCCTGGACGGGGCTGCCTTTTACAGCTGCTTTTTGTATCTCTGCTTCTGTCTCCTTGAACCCCAGTGGGCCTCGGCAGATGGCCGCTCACACTGATTCTGGTTCTGCTGGAGGTTTCTTCCTGTTAAAAGGGAGTTTTTCCTCTCCACTGTCGCTACAAGCATGCTTAGTGTGAGGGATTGTATTTGAGTCAATGAGTCGATGCAATCAACTGGTTTTCCTTAGATAGAAAACTTTGTATCAATTTGACTGTATGATCTGGTTGAACTGTAAAGTGCCTTGAGATGACATGTGTTGTGAATTTGGCGCTATATAAATAAACTGAATTGAAACTGAATTGAATTGAAATCTGACCATATGATATTCTCCCAGTCATCGTCTGGATCATCCAAATGCTCTCTAGCAAACTTGAGACGGGCCTTGACATGTACTGGCTTAAGCAGGGGGACACGTCTGGCACTGCAGGATTTGAGTCCCTGGCGGCGTAGTGTGTTACTGATGGTAGCCTTTGTTACTTTGGTCCCAGCTCTCTGCAGGTCATTCACTAGGTCCCCCCGTGTGGTTCTGGGATTTTGACTCACCGTTCTTGTGATCATTTTGACCCCACGGGGTGAGATCTTGCGTGGAGCCCCAGATCGAGGAAGATTATCAGTGGTCTTGTATGTTTTCCATTTTCTAATAATTGATCCCACAGTTGATTTCTTCACACCAGGCTGTTTACCTATTGCAGATTCAGACTTCCCAGCCTGGTGCAGGTCTATAATTTTGTTTCGGGTGTCCTTTGACAGCTCTCTAGTTTTGGCCATGGTGGAGTTTAGAGTGTGACTGTTTCAGGTTGTGGACAGGTGTCTTTTATACTGATAACGGGTTCAAACAGGTGCCATTAATGAAGGTAACGAGTGGAGGACAGAGGAGCCTCTTACAGAAGAAGTTACACGTCTGTGAGAGCCAGAAATCTTGCTTGTTTGTAACTGACCAAATATTTATTTTCCACCATATTTTGCAAATAAATTCTTTAAAAAACAGACAATGTGATTTTCTGGATTTTTTTTTCTCATTTTGTCTCTCATAGTTGAGGTATATCTATGATGAAAATTACCGGCCTCTCTCATCTTTTTAAGTGGGAGAACTTACACTATTGGTGGCTGACTAAATACTTTTTTGCCCCACTGTAATTACTCAGCATGTCTTGTCTCTAAAGATCAGTGCTTTGTTCAAGGTGATGCCACCTCCTGTCCTCATATGTTAACCACCTCTAGGTAAAGCCATGACCCTCCTTTATATTAAACTCTGTTCAACTTTTTTTAAGCAGTCCTATAAAGAGACAGATAAAGGAACTAAAGTAGTTCTAAAAACAGTTATAAAAGCTTGATTATTTCCCAGGTTGAGGTCATCCTGTAAAAAATACAAAATCTGCAAGTCCTTGAAAATGGGATGGTTGGTGCATGAGTCATGAACCAGGGAGAGGATAAAATCTCGATTAAAACTAATTAAAATGACTTGTGCACACGGCTGCCTCAGGACAGCGGCTGAGCACTGTCACCTTCAGTATCGCTGTGGAGTGGGGCCGCCGCTCAGCTCAAGGAGTAATATAGCTTAACACAGTGTTGTGACCTGAATCAAGAATCATAGCACTATTAATATAAAGAAAAATGTTTTATGTTCTACTGTAAAATAAGGTTGAATTCACTGTGCAAAAACAGAGAGAAATGTTTCCCTTTCTTACATACATTAGCTGAGATATATCAGAGTTTTTTTTTTTAAATATTTTTCCTGTTGACTTTTCAATTGCTTTTTTCATTGTTAAATAATGAAAATAATGACCTATTGGTTATTCGTTGCTTGCTGGACTTTTCCTCTAAACACTAAATTAACATATTTTGCTATCTGGATATTGACTATAGGCAAGGCAAAGGCAAGGCAAATTTGTTTGTATAGCACAATTCAGTACAAAGACAATGCAAAGTGCTTTACATGATTAAAATAGAGGAAGATAAAACAGAATCAAAGCAAGTAGGAAGTATTTTATTTAAAAAATAAATAAAAAATGCAGAAACAAGATAGAATATTAAAAACAGTTGGACTAAAGAAAATATGTTTTAGTTGAACTGTTTAACTAGAACAGTCGAAGGCAATCCTAATCAAATGTGTTTTTAGTCTTGATTTAAAGGAACTCAGGCTTTCCGCACTTTTACAGTTTTCTGGAAGTTTGTTCCAGATAAGTGGAGCATAGGAACTAAATGCTGCTTCTCCATGTTTAGTTCTGGTTCTAGGTATGCAGAGCAGGCTGGAGCCAGAAGACCTGAGTGGTTTGGAGGGTTGATACACTGATAGCAAGTCTGTGATGTATTTAGGTGCTAAGCCATTTAGAGATTTATAGACCAACAGAAGTATTTTAAAGTCTATTCTCTGAGATACAGGGAGCCAGTGTAGGGACTTTAGAACTGGGGGGATGTGCTCTACTTTCTTAGTCTTAGTGAGGACACGGGCAGCAGCGTTCCGGATCAGCTACAGCTGTCTGATCCACTTTTTAGGCAGACCTGTGAAAACACCGTTGCAGTAATCAATTCGACTAAAAATAAACGCATGGATTAGTTTTTCCAGATCATGCTGAGACATTAGTCCTTTAATCCTGGAAATGTTCTTCAGGTAATAGAAAGCCGACCTTGTAATTGTCTTTAAATGCTTTTGGAGGTTCAAGTCTGAATCCAGCACTACACCTAGACTTCGGGCCTGATCAGTGGTTACTAGCTGAAGCGACTGAAGCTGTGTGCTAACTTTAGATCTCTCCTCTATTGGTCCAAAGATTATTACTTCAGTTTTGTTTTTATTCAGTTGAAGAAAATTATGGCACATCCAGGCATTGATTTCTTCTAAGCATTTCCTCAGTGCTTGAATTGGTTCATAGTCACCTGGTGAAATGGTGATGTAAAGCTGTGTGTCGTCTGCATAGTTATGGTAGCTGATGTTGTTGTTTTTTATTAACTGAGCAAGAGGGAGCATGTAGATATTGAATAGGAGGGGACCAAGAATGGACCCTTGGGGAACCCCACATGTGATTTTTGTCATCTCTGATGTAAAGTTGCCTACTGACACAAAAAAGTCCCTGTCCTTTAGGTATGATTTAAACCAGTTGAGAGCTGTACCAGAGAGGCCGACCCAGTTTTCCAGGCGCTCTAACAGGATGGAGTGATCGACAGTATCGAATGCTGCACTGAGGTCCAATAGTACCAGCACTGTGGTTCTTCCGCAGTCTGTATTTATACGGATGTCATTAAACACCTTGATAAGGGCGGTCTCTGTACTGTGGTGAGCACGGAAACCTGACTGGAACACGTCAAAGCGGCTGGTCATATCTAAGAAAGTGTTTAACTGTTGAAACACTGCTTTTTCAATAATCTTACTGATAAAGGGGAGGTTTGATATGGGCCTGTAGTTCTGGAATAGTAGTTTGTCTAAACTGTTCTTTTTCAGCAGTGGTTTGATATTTGCTGTTTTTAGGGACTGCGGGAAAACACCTGACAGAAGGGACGTGTTTATTATCTGAGTCAAATGAGACGCTATGACAGGCAAAACTTTCTTAAAGAAAGCTGTGGGTAGAACATCAAGGCAGCAGGAGCAGGAACTTAGCTGCTGAATGATTTCCTCTAAGCTTTTGTAGTTTATTTGGCTGAATTGGGACATTTCGTCAAGATCAGTTCCAGTTGGAGACAACTTTGGTACTGAACTTGATATGGATTTATAAACTGATCCTCTGATCTTTAGGATTTTCTCAGTAAAGAAATTAGCAAATTCATTGCAGGCCTTGGTGGAGTGGAGTTCAGGAGCCACGGGCACAGGAGGATTTGTTAGCTTGTCGACTGTGGCAAATAAAGCACGAGTATTATTAATGTTCTTGTTAATGATTTCAGAGAAGAAAGATTCTCTTGCATATTTCAGTTGTAAGCTATATCTGTAAAGTCTCTCTTTATAGATGTCATAGTGAACCTGGAGTTTCGTCTTTCTCCACCTGCGTTCAGCTTTTCGACACTCCCTTTTTTCACTTCTAACTGCTGGAGCACTTCTCCAAGGAGATTTTTTCTTTCAGGAAAAGACTTTCACTTTAATTGGAGCAATGCAGCTAATGATGTCTGAGACTTTAGACTGAAAGTTATCTACTAGCTCATCTACTGAGTTGCACCCCAAGGTTGAAGTAGCAGAGTAAGCTTGAATAAAAGTTTCTGTGTCATTTTCCTTAAAGGTGCGTTTTCTTATGATGTCCCTTTGGCTAAATGAGTCACTGGAAATTATGCCCTCAAAGGTAACAGAAAGGTGATCGGATAGGGCAACATCAGTAACATTGACTTTAGAAATCTTCAGACCTTTAGTGATGATCAAGTCTAAAATATGTGCCTGTTTGTGCGTTGGTTGTTTAATATGTTGAGTTAAACCAAAGTTTCTAAGTGTGTCACACAGTTCTTTTGCACTTCTGTCTTCAGGGTTGTCAACGTGAAAATTAAAGTCTCCCACAATAATTAAACAGTCATAATCAACGCATATCACAGACAGGAGGTCACTAAAATCATTAAAAAAAAGTTAGACGTGGCCTTAGGAGGCCTGTAAACATTTAGAAACATAGTTCGTACCGGGCTTTTTACCTGCAGAGCCTAATGTTCAAAAGAGTCAAATTTTCCCAAAAACACCTTTTTACACTTCAGTGAGTCATTAAACAATGTTGCCACTCCTCCACCTTTCCTTTGCTGTCTGCTCTCGCAAAGAAAATTGTAGTTTGGGGGAGACGACTCCAACAGAATATGTGCTTCATTAAGTCCATGTAACCACGTTTCTGTTAAAAACATAACATCAACATTATTGTCAATAATAAAGTCATTAATTAAAAGGGATTTTCCTGACAGAGATCTAATGTTTAATAAAGCCAGTTTATATGAATTAGTGGTTGATGTTGTCTCTGTAGCAGGCTGCATCTGACAGTTTATGACTCTTAAGTGTCTGTTCCTGTTTGTTCCCATTTTGTTTTTCTTATTTCTGCCACGTAACATCACAGATATTCCATAAGGTCCGGTGTAAGGCCCAAGCTGATGCTGGAAACTGTTATGTCTGATAAGCTTGTTGCCAGGGCCTGGTGTGTATCACGGAGAAGTTATCTGAAGGTCCTGACGTTCCGTGATATGTAGAGGAGGATCTGGGGCTCTGCTGCTTTTAGAAGATGCTGGTTTTTTCACATAGCTGCGGTTTTCAGAATGGCTATGTGGAGAGGATGTCAACTGTAGGCCAATCTTGAAAACTTTGTTCATGTTATGAGAAAATTCCAGAAAAGGAACATCTGGGCTTTGTGGGGGAGAGGGGGAATTGGGTGCAGTCTGGACTGGTGTCTGTGGGGATGGAGGTTTTTGGTTCTCTTTGGAATTTAAAGGGGAGTCCTCTTTTTGTCCTGCTGAGATCTGGGATGAATCCTCCTGTAGTTCTGACGTAGGCTCTTTCTGTGTCATCTTTTTGGCCATCTTTATCTTGGCTTGTTCGGGCTTTACTGGGCTTATCGTTTGTTTAGGCACTGGTTGAGGTTTGTTTTGGAACAAAGCTGATGGTGCATGGTTCACAGAATAGAAAATGTTTGATATCAGCCGTTTCGCTCCTGACCTATTTAAAGAGAAACCATCTCTGTTGAACAAATGTCTCCTCTCCCAAAAGATGTTAAAATTGTCTATGAACGTTACAGTTGTTTGTTTGCATGTTGCATCCAGCCATTTGTTTAACATCAGAACTCTGGAAAACATTTCATCTCCACAATTAATGGGCACATGAGGGCCGCTGAGAAACACCTTGACATTAAGACCATCAACTAAATTCAGCAGACGAATGTAATCCTCTTTCAGTATTTCTGATTTTCTCAGGGCTGCGTCGCCCAAGGCTTCAGCTTGTATGATGAGTTTTTCCAAGGTCGGGCGTTTTTTCATGATCTCTGGAAGGATGTCTGTTACATTAGACACCAGGCCATAGTTCAAAGGGGTATAAATCAACACCTCTGTGTCTTTCTTGTTACAGAAATGTTTAATCCCACGTATAGATCCACTGCATAATATCAGGGTCCTTGGCCCTGTGGCCTGTTTTTTCTCTGGTAGCTTAGAGTGAAGATTGTTGACATACCTTTGATTGCCCTTGTGATCCTTCTGGGTCTCATCTTGAAGTGGAGCAAATCTGTTTTGCAACGGAATTCCAATATTTCCAGCAGGTTTACTCCTATCATTTGTTGTGAGAACATCCTGTTTTTGTTTCACTTTTCTTGGGATATCTCTCTGTGGTCTCGGCCAGTTTTCTGTGTCTAGGTGGGGGGTTCGTTGATCCTTTGGTCTAGCGCCCAGAGTGGTCCAGGGATTCTCCTTTTCCTCTGGGAACTGTTTGTTCGCTGAGTTGCTGGGCTGGTGGTCCCCGTTCGGAATCACGGGCAGCGTTGTTTCATTACCATACGCGGCGTTTACATCATAGTTTACTTCAGGTTGGTGGATTTTCAGCTCCATGACAGCTATTTTCTGTAGAAGCTTGTCAAAGTCGTCTGTGCTGAAGGTAGGCATCCTTTGAATCGGGTGGTTCTTCTCCATATCCACTTCGGGGAAGAAAAATAAATAAATAAACAAAAAAATAAAAATATTAAAAAAGAAATAAAAGAAAATAAATCAAATAACTAAATCCAACTTTTCTGTAGTTTTGGTTAAGAGATAAAAATAAGATAAAAGGACCAGAAAGTGTAAGCAAGCAGGGAGCAGAGAAAAGAGTGTGTGCACACACTGAAGGGCTGTGGATTACCCAGATATTTTGGTTTGACTTCTGAAGGAAATCTAGAAAGACAGAGCAGGTCTACCTTGTTTCTCATGGATGGATCCTTTATTGGGGACTGCGGGTAAAAAATGTTATGTCTTAAAGGTTTATACCTTGTAAGAAGGATTTGTAGTAGAAAAGCAGGGAAGGATGTTAGGTTTTTTAAGAGGACAATAGTTTGGTGACGCAGCGGCTTGAAGCTTGATTTAGGATTTTCTTGCTGGAATCTAAAGGTAAGACTCTGGTTGATATTCTGGGAACACAATGAGACAGAAAGAAGCTTGAGCTAGAATAGATTGAAAGAAAAATGGAGCTTGATTACTGCAGCTGTCACTGGCAATCAGGTGCTGATAGAACATATCTCAGATCCCTTAAAGTTTAGGGCTTAATTAGATGATTGGAGATGGGTGAGACAGCAGTTCAGCAGAGCAGCCACACCCTTAATTTGAAGCCAGGAGGACAAAAAAACAGAGAAACAAGGGAAACCCTTCCAACAGCAAGCACATCAGAGGGTGGGCAAAGTTGTGAAAAAGATTTTATTGCTTGTTACACTATACTCCTGCTCTGGATAGGATTCCTGTCAAGAAACCATTAAAAAATGAAAGTTTTTATCAGGCTTGAATATAAATGTGTCATTTAGCAAAATTTGTTGCAATTACTCAAATGAACATTTAGGTACCATCCATCCATCCATCCATCCATCCATCCATCCATCCATCCATCCATCCACTGACTCACCCATCCATCCATCCATCCATCCATCCATCCATCCACTGACTCACCCATCCATCCATCCATCCATCCATCCATCCATCCATCCATCCATCCATCCATCCATCCATCCATCCATCCATCCATCCATTCTTCCGTTTATTGTGTCAGGGTCGATGTGGAGCCGCTGCCTATCTAAATTGGGGAGGTGTTGGCCTAGTGGTTAGAGCAGTGCACTTGTGCTCTGAGAAGGTTACAAGTAACTGGTTCGATCCCCACAGCCTGCAGTCTGGGTCCTTGAGCAAGACCCTTAACCCCACGCTGCTCCCCGAGCCCCGTACAATGGCAGTCCACTCTTCCCAAGGAGATGGGTTAAATGGGAATTTCTCCAGTCTGAGATCAATAAAGTTAAATTATTATTAATATAATTTATTAGTTGTAAACAGAACATAGTCAAACTGATCAGAAATAAGGTCTTGAATAGAGTTTGAATATAATTCATATGTGTTTTACTTGATTCACTGAACTAATCTTTTCAATAATATTCATATTATCATATTTTCTTTTGATTCTCAGGTTTTTAAACCAGCAAAAACATTTCAGTAGATGTTTTGTCTTGAGTTTAAAGAGATGGATCCCACACATTAACGTATCCTCCAGCTTTAGTAGATTCTAATTCCTGCTAATTTATAGTAGTTCAAGCTGGATATTTAAACAACTAACCAATTAAACCAGCCTCATTTAAACTTTATATTTCTACTCAAGAATAAAATAATGTTGAAGTAGTGCTACTCGAGTTAAATTTTAATAGATAAAACCTTTCACTTTAAAACACTTGCACAGAAAGGTAATTAAAAGCGTGTTTTTCAGTTTCCTTGTTTTGTTCTGATCATCTTTTCTTTTATCTGTTTGATTAGTCTAAGCATCCCTGATTAGCTCTAGTCACACTTTAATAAGCATTATTGTTTCCACCTGCTTCAGGTAATTAGTTCTTTGTTTTTTGTGCTCCATGTGCCTATGTATAGGGTTTTGTTTGATTCCCTCCTCACAGATTTATATTGTTTACTCACCAAATTCCAATGAAAAACATTTTTACCACCTTGCTGCCTCTGTTTCACACCTAGGGTCCAAAGTTCTCCTCTGGCATAAAAACACTCACAGTTTCCTCTCTGCTCAAAAAAAACATCAAAATGAAGGTTTTTTTTCACTCCGTCGTGTAATTCACCCCTGACAGATCTTATTCTGATTTTGCTGTTCATTAAATGACAAAATATTGCTCAAATCATCAATAACGATGACTGATACTGGAGTTAAGCTGATAACTGGGATGAATTTCATCTAATAATTGTGATTAATCATGCTGCTAGTATGTGGTAAAAGGCGAGGGCAAAGTTTTTGGAAAACTTTTTCTGAGTTAGACAAAGCAGTTTGTCAAATGTATTTTTGGAGCACTTTAAAACACCCCAGCTGACCAAAGTGCTGTGCAGAGCTAAAAGGTAACATGGCTCAATCAGGACAAAAAACAGTTTGAAACATGAACAAAGACATAGTGTTCATGTCAATCCAGTCTCACCTTAGAAATATTCTTTGGCCTAAGAGGTTTTTCTGGGTTTTAGTTTTTTTTTTCCTTCTTCATTCACACTCAGCAGGGAAATTGTGATTAAACCCTGACTAGTATAAAAAAAAAGGCAGCATTGTTGTCATTTTGTCCTCAGGGATCTAAGTTTCAGTCTAATTTCTTGTTTTATCCACATTACCCTTTGTCGACTTTACAGAGAGAGCTTCATTCTGAGTTTTCAGCCTGTTAGAATATTTGCTCTTGCGTTGCCAACAGACTGAAAGCCCCTCTAAGAGCAGCTCAGAGCTTTGGGTTGAGGACAGATCGAGGTGTTGCACACAGACTGATCAAAGCTGTTTGGGCTTTATTTGCTCTGCTGTGTTCTGACAGTCTCATGATTTCTTAATGTACTGGAATAAAAAAGACAGCCTTGAAAACCTCTGCTCTGCCAACCGAGCCACCAGAAAACACAAACATTTCATGCAAACAAGAACCAATCATTATAAAACACACTCAGTATGTTCCTTATACGGTAAACCCATTTCCCTTTGTTATGC
Source organism: Cyprinodon diabolis (assembly GCA_030533445.1). Classification (NCBI taxonomy): domain Eukaryota; kingdom Metazoa; phylum Chordata; class Actinopteri; order Cyprinodontiformes; family Cyprinodontidae; genus Cyprinodon; species Cyprinodon diabolis. The sequence goes on from CM060066.1 coordinate 9,147,132, forward strand.
TGCTTCCTGTTCTTTTTATGAATTTAAATTCTGTTTAATTCTGATTGTTAGTTTTGATAGGTGGGTTATTTTCATGTTTATTATCAAGAAGCATTCCCAAAAATGGATATTCCCTCTCAGGCTTTCTCTCATGCACAATGCAAAGTCAGGCAGTAATTTGTAAAGCTTGTTGTAAGTAATTGATCCAGTAGTCTAACAAAATGTCTAATTTGCAGTGTTGGTTCTTGAATGGATTCTGCCCTAGGCAGGCCTCCCCTCTGCCAGCCCCTAACCAATCAGAATGCAAGGAACATGACTTAATTCAGTTCAATTCAATTTACTTACCTAATAAGTACCCACTACTCACTCCATTTCCGTTAACCCGCAGAGGTTTGGCCATATTAAGTCCTCTCCGAAACCAATGTGTTGCAATGTGCAGCACCAGATTGTGGTTGGCATGAAGGACAGAACGTATAAACCTAAGTTCATAATGTAAGCTATAAAAATCTATTTTGTTAAAGGAGTGGTTATCATGCTGTTTGTTACAAATTGAGTAATAGCTGAAAACTCTCATAGATGTGGAATTAATAAAATATTTTCCTTGGTCTATTAAGGTAGCCTTTGTTTTATCATTAATTACTACAGGGTACAAAAGTTAAAGGCAAATGCACACATTGACTTAGCTGTTGATGTAACAGTATCAACATTCATTAGGTGCATGTTAAAAGTTTGCGTCTGCACAACAGCGGCCCGCTGTCACTACTAATTGCGGCCACTAATAACAAAGATGATGTAGGCACTGCGCAGAGAAGGAGGAGTTAAGTGACCAATGGAGCACAGTTAGGATCATATGTCCGAATGGTCAGTTAACTCAATGTGCTATAATTTCCACTATATAGTCCCTGCTCTATATAGTGATTAAGGGATTTAGTTCTTAGAGTGGACATTTTATGAACAGTAAGCTTGTATGAGCTATGAGAAAAGCAACTTTTAAACAGAGTGTGCACGAGGAGAAATGGGCTCGTGCATGCTCTCGCATGTGCATTTTTTTTTAAATGAAGAGAGCAGGTCTTCTAAAAAATTTGCGAAAATCCTCCACAATACCCTTAAGATTGTGTGCTCGGATCAGAGCAAGAGATAATGTCATTGGGCACTCAAAAAAATAAAAATAAATAAAATAAGTAGCAGATCCAGCCCATCCTACAGAGATGCTCCACATTCAGGGAGTTCAGGAGCCACGGCTGGATTAAGACAGTTTTCCGTGGAGCATAAGGTACGTTTTTGATGAAGCTCAGGGAGCAGCAGGGAAATCAGAGCAAGAAACCTGGAAGAGAGAAGACCAGAACAGAGGGAGGCCGATACTGGCCCCGATATGGAGCCATAGAGGGAGATCAAGGAGGACAACAGTAGATTAGAGAAGTCCGCCGGGGATAGAAAGTCCCAGAACGATTTGCCCTCTTGGGATGGAGACTTAACACTTAAACCAACTTATAAATGGACTATTCTCCTCAACTGCAATGGGCATTGTAATGGTTTCAACATGACATTATTTTGAGTCATTGTCTCCAACAGAATATTATCAAAAAACGTTTAGTCCATTTCTTTAAGGGACATAAACCTCACAGACAGAACTGATTGAAATCCCCCCAAAAAAAATCAATGTATAAAATATCAGACAGAGTCAAGCTATGCGATAATCTTAGTCTTTTCTGCAAGCATTGTTATGCATCCAACAGCCGCCCCCCCCCCCCCCCCCCCCCCCCCCCCCCCATTATGGAATTAAATTATTCTTTAATATCTTGCTCAAAATCTGCACCTCGAACAATCACGCCACTGATTATTATCATCTGGATTATTATTAAGATCCTAGATCCCATCATTGTCATGTTCATTTTAAACTGAATATAACATAGTTCAATTTCATTAAGTTCTTAAACCTCATTTTAAATGATTACAGAGTAAAGTAGATGGGAAGGAGTTAAAAGCATTTCTGTAAAACCTCTTTGGGACCTACAGTATAAGCCTCTTAATATTCAGAATCAATGTGTTGAAGATCAGCAGGACTTAAACTGAGCCATAACTAGCATCATTTTGGATTAAAATTGAATCTGTTTGGTAGAAGCTTTTTTCTATATGCTCTCATATAACTTCTCATAAACAAACTAGCCATCTCTGCCTGAAGGACAGAATACTGGCTGGACTAGACTGCCCTTTTTCAACATTACACCAAAATTACATTATGCTGGTAAGTTGAAATACCTTACCTGTGCAGCACAAAGCCTGAAACCTCCATTTTGAAGCTCCGCTCCCTCATTGACTGTTTCCACCTGATAAAAGCTGGGCCTATGTAGACTTTGGTCTCACTGAACCAGAAATTGCAGAAGTTAGAATGATCTACGTTTGTTTTAAACTCTTCTCCCACTTACAACATTTTCTCATGTAAAATACATAAGGCTGTCAAGTTTGTCCCTGTTTGGCTACTCTGGTCTAAAACGGTGAGCAACATTGTTTGAACTTCCCCTTATGTAATTATAAGATATTATTTCTAAGCTATGAGAATGCTTACATTTTAATATTTTGAAGTAATAGACTTTGATAGAAGGTTTATTTATCACACACTGTCCCTTTAAAGCCATCTGTCTTTTGATAAAAAGTAATTCCCAACCTGACCACAGTGTAACCACAGGAAACCCCTCAATCCATCAGCTGAATTTTCATCATCTCGTGCAAGTGAAATTTTTCCATTTCAAAATAAAAGACTTTATCCAATGTAAAGAAATGTCACACAAGCAGATAAAGAAGCGATAGATTTGATTTTGACTTCTAAGGTAAAGCTAAACTTGCTCCGACATGAGTAAATTATACATCTGTTGTCAACGTGGGGGGTTAGGTTGCTTTAGGACCCATATGCAGGGATGAGTTATTGTAAGTTTAATGAAGCAATGAATGAATACAAAAATCCAAATACAAAATGCAAGAACCAAGAATCAGCAAACATCAGGGGAAAACTGACATGGCGAACCAGAGAAGAGGAAGCAACACACAACAACAAGGAACCAACAAACAGTGACTGAGCATGAGGTGTATAAATGGGAGACTGAACAAAGACCAGGCTAATCAGCGGATACCGGAAGAGACCAGGAGATCAAAGATCAACAAAACAGAATTACTGATAACTGAAAAACCAAAATTCAAGAGGACTCAAAGTCCCTAAATGGGAGAACCATAACATATTTTCCCAGTTGTGATTTAAATATATTTCATTTTACTGAGACCAAACAAAGTGATGACAATGCAACAATAATGCCATAACACATAAAGCAAAACTTGATTACTGATCTTGTATTGTAAAAAAATATGACCCTTTCTTAAGTAGGAATGGTGAAGTAAATACACAGATGTGTGATTAATATAAGATATTTGCAAATGTGCACTCTAGTGAGGGAAGGACATTTTTATTTTAAGGAATAAGGTGGTGTTCAGAAGCCAAATTCAAGCTTGTTGCCATTAAGGATGTTAGTTGTGCACAAAGAACCATACTTTCCAAGGAGAACTCCTACACCTACACTATTGTGGCTGTCTGAAACACAGAGGTCACAGGGCTGAGAGCATATGGCAGAGGGTTTCATTTGGATATCATTTTCTTTAGCTTTCTTTAGCAGGATAGATCTGAAAAAGGTCAAAGCAGTCCAGATATGGCCTGAATCCTGCTTATGGTTCTTTGAGTGTTCTTCTTCTCATATGTTAATCATCTTTTGCCAGCTATAATACCTCCAATTGATGTAGAAAACATCCACATTCTGCAGATAGAAATGTGGTTCACTGTCAAAGCAACAATCAGCGTTTATACTAATATTTAAGTTATATGCTGTAACTTTCAGACAAAGAAGCTGCGATCCGCAGTTAGATCATACAGCATAGAACTTCTAATTAGTGCATTTTGTTTATGAAAGATGCAGATCACTGACAGAGAACTTAGTTTTACATCATTATAAGACCAACAGCTTATGTGTCACATGAATTACTGTTTAAGACCAGATCGCTGACGGAAACTGAAGGTCAACCAAATATGTAGATGATAATTTAATGATAATTATAACCATCTGCAGTGGAATAGCCCACTGCATAGCGCCTCCGCCCAGCGAAGAAGACTATCTCCTTCATCAGAGCTGGAGAAGGACCACCAGCTGTTGCCAGGGTCTCTTCCTCTGGCCTGCTCACAATGGCACAGGATTGGGAGCTGATGGCAGACTTGGGGAAACAACTGAAGTTCCCAGGAAATGTGGCCATAACATCACTAAGGCCAGACGTGGTGCTGACCTCAGCAACATCGAAGCAGGTTGTGCTTCTGGAGCTCACGGTCCCTTGGGAAGACCGCATCGAGGAGGCCAACGAGAGAAAGAGGGCTAAGTACAGCGATCTGGCGGAGCAGTGTCGGCTCAATGGGTGGCGGGCAAGGTGCGAGCCCATTGAGGTGGGATGCAGAGGGTTTGCTGGCCAGTCCCTCTGCAGGGTGTACAGCATGCTGGGCATCACAGGGGCCAGCAAGCGAAGGGCCATCAAGGAGGCCACAGAGGCAGCAGAGGTTGCCTCGCGGTGGTTGTGGATCAGGAGAGGAGATCCGTGGGTAGGGTAGCGCTACCTGGACACAAGCTGGGGTCTGATCAACCCTGGCTGGGTCGCCTGGAGGAGAGTGTATGATGTTTGAAAGACCCGAAACACTCTATGATACCAGGTAATATCACTGATGATGTGTCCAGGTTGCATCACTAGTTGATGTATGTACAAAGCTTCTGTCTGGGATAACCAGTGACCACCAGGAAAGTCTGGTTGACTACCAAGAACAGAGTGGTGACAGCTGGAGAGACAGCGGACAGCCCGGAGAGACGGCATCGGGGCAGTAAGGGTTAGCAGCCCAAACCTGCATCTTTCTCTCTACTAGGAGGAAGAACCCATCCTAAGCTACAGATCGACCTATGGAAAAACACCCCCAGGGATCCCCGAGAGGGGGGGAGGATGAGGATCCCACTCGGACGGATCAAAGAATGACGAAACCAGGCAATGGAAATACGACGATGACTACAGAATGCTTTTGTGGCAAAGTGTGCAAAAACCCACGTGGTCTGAAGATCCACCAGACCAAGATGAGATGTGTGCAGACGGAGCAAGCATCACAGCGCGCAGGGATCCCCCCTGGTGAGACGCAGGAGGAGCTAGGCCTGGAGCCAAACCATAGTGCCCAGAGCCTCCAAGTGGTACAAGCCCCAAACCCACACAGACCACCAGAACATCGTCGGGTTAGATGGCCCAGAGCTGATAGGGAGTATGAGTGGCGCCAGTTTGATGAGGACACCGACTCCATCTTAGAAGCAACAGCCAAGGGGGAAGTCAATCGGCGTCTCCAGACCATGACCACCATCATCATCAGCATGGGAGCTGAGAGATTTGGCCTGGAGGAGAAGAAAGCAGGGAGACTGCCCTACACCATGAGCAATCGAGCACACAAGATCCACCAGCTCAGGAAGGAACTGAGGGTCCTGAGGCGGCAGTTTAAGCAGGCAAGAGAGGAGGAGAGGGGACCTCTCTCAGAGCTGCGCAACATACTTCGAAAGAAGCTCCTGACTTTGAGGAGGGCTGAGTGGCATAGGAGAAGAAGGAAGGAAAGAGCCAGGAAGCGCGCTGCCTTTCTAGCAAACCCGTTTGGGTTTACGAAGCAGCTGCTGGGGCAGAAACGCAGTGGTCAACTTACCTGTTCCAAAGCAGAGGTCGACCATCACCTGGCTGCAACCTATGGAGATGCATCCAGGGAGCAAGACCTGGGAGACTGCCAGTCCCTGATTGACCCACCAGCACCAACGGTGGACTTCGATGGGAGGGAGCCCAGCTGGAAGGAAATCCAGGAGGTAGTCAAAAAGGCAAGATCAAACTCAGCCCCCGGACCTAGTGGGGTACCTTACAAGGTGTACAAGAACTGCCCAAAGTTACTCCACAGGCTCTGGAGGAGTTTGAAGGTAATCTGGAGGAGGGGAAAGGTTGCTGAGCAGTGGCGATTTGCAGAAGGTGTATGGATTCCGAAGGAGGAAGGGTCTACAAACATCGAGCAGTTTAGAACCATCTTCCTGCTCAGTGTTGAAGGGAAATTATTCTTCAGCATTGTGGCAAGGCGTCTAACTGACTACCTCCTCAGGAACTCCTACATCGACACCTCGGTCCAGAAGGGAGGGATCCCAAAGATACCAGGATGTCTGGAGCACAATGGCGTGGTCACTCAGCTGATCAGGGAAGCCAGAGAGAGCAAGGGAGACTTAGTCGTGTTGTGGCTGGACCTTGCGAACGCATATGGATCCATACCTCATAAGCTCGTCGAGCGGACACTGTGCCGCCACCATGTCCCAGCTAAGTTCAGAGACCTCATTCTGGACTATTATAACAGGTTCAGTCTGAGGGTTGCAGCAGGATCCATAACATCGGAATGGCACAAGCTGGAGAAGGGAATCATCACCGGATGTACCATTTCAGTGATCCTCTTCGCACTTGCTATGAACATGCTGGCGAAGTCCACTGAGGTTCAGTGCAGAGGGCCCCTAACCAAGTCTGGTGTTAGGCAGCCGCCCATCAGGGCCTTCATGGACGACCTGACCGTGACAACATCAAATGTCCCAGGGAGCAGGTGGATCTTGAAGGGGCTGGAAGAACTGACCACCTGGGCCCGCATGACCTTTAAGCCCGCTAAATCGAGATCCCTTGTGCTAAAGAGAGGAAAAGTCACCAACAAGTTCATCTTTACACTTGGCGGCACCCAGATACCATCATCACCGATAAGCCGGTGAAGAGTCTGGGGAAAGTTTTCAACTGCAGCCTGAGAGACACAGCAGCCATCAACGCGACCAATCAAGATCTGGAGGCTTGGCTAGCTACGGTGGACAAATCAGGTCTACCTGGCAAGTTCAAGGCCTGGGTGTACCAACATGGCATCCTTCCAAGGATTCTCTGGCCCCTCCTTGTGTATGAGGTCCCAATCTCCACAGTTGAGGGCTTTGAAAGGAGAGTCAGCAGGTTCCTGCGGAGGTGGCTGGGTGTACCGCGGAGCCTGAGCAGCACCGCCCTATACGGAAAGAACAACATGCTGAAGCTCCCCTTCAGCAGCCTGAATGAGGAATTCAAGGTGAGCCGAACTAGGGAGGTGCTGCAATACAGAGAGTCATGTGACCCAAAAGTCTCTCAGGCTGGTATCGAGGTCCGGACGGGGCGGAAGTGGAAGGCGGCAGAGGCTGTGGAAGTGGCGGAGTCACGGCTGCGGCACAGGACTCTGGTGGGGACAGTGGCTCGGGGAAGAGCAGGCCTTGGTAGCAGCACAACACCTTGCTGCGGGAAGGCAAAGGAGAAGAGGAGGAGAACGCTGCTCCAGGAAGAAGTGCGGGCAGCAGTGGAAGAAGAGCGGTCCGGCAGGGTGTTTGGAATGCGGCAGCAGGGAGCCTGGACGCGATGGGAGCAAGCGGCAGAGCGCAAAGTCACGTGGACTGAGCTGTGGAAAGCGGAGCCCCAGCGCATAAAATTCCTGATCCAGGCTGTATATGACGTATTGCCAAGCCCGTCTAACCTGTTCTGTTGGGGGAAGGTGGAGTCACCAGCGTGCGCCCTGTGCCAGAAGAGAGGGACCCTGGAGCACATCTTGAGCTGCTGTCCGAGGAGCCTGAGTGAGGGGCGCTATCGCTGGCGTCATGACCAGGTCTTGAAGGCCATAGCGAAAACCATCTGCAGTGGAATAGCCCACTGCAAGCGCCTCCGCCCAGCGAAGAAGACTATCTCCTTCATCAGAGCTGGAGAAGGACCACCAGCTGTTGCCAGGGTCTCTTCCTCTGGCCTGCTCACAATGGCACAGGATTGGGAGCTGATGGCAGACTTGGGGAAACAACTGAAGTTCCCAGGAAATGTGGCCATAACATCACTAAGGCCAGACGTGGTGCTGACCTCAGCAACATCGAAGCAGGTTGTGCTTCTGGAGCTCACGGTCCCTTGGGAAGACCGCATCGAGGAGGCCAACGAGAGAAAGAGGGCTAAGTACAGCGATCTGGCGGAGCAGTGTCGGCTCAATGGGTGGCGGGCAAGGTGCGAGCCCATTGAGGTGGGATGCAGAGGGTTTGCTGGCCAGTCCCTCTGCAGGGTGTACAGCATGCTGGGCATCACAGGGGCCAGCAAGCGAAGGGCCATCAAGGAGGCCACAGAGGCAGCAGAGGTTGCCTCGCGGTGGTTGTGGATCAGGAGAGGAGATCCGTGGGTAGGGTAGCGCTACCTGGACACAAGCTGGGGTCTGATCAACCCTGGCTGGGTCGCCTGGAGGAGAGTGTATGATGTTTGAAAGACCCGAAACACTCTATGATACCAGGTAATATCACTGATGATGTGTCCAGGTTGCATCACTAGTTGATGTATGTACAAAGAAAAAAAAGATGCTGCCTTGCAGCAAGAAGGCTCCTGGTTTGATTCCCGGCCTGGGGTCTTTCTGCATGGAGTTTGCATGTTCTCTCTGAGCATGCATGGGTTCTCTCTGGGTACTTCGGCTTCCTCCTACAGTCCAAAAAAGTTTAATTGGCTTTTCTAAATTTTTCCTAATGTGTTTATGAATGGTTGTTTGTCTCTGTGTTCCCTGCGATGGAATAGCGACCTGTCCAGGGTGTACCCCACCTCTCGCTGTCGACAGCTGGAGATAGGCACCAGCACCCCTCGTGACCTCGCTTGGGATAAGCCTGACGGAAAATGGATGGATAATTACTAAATATTGAATAATCATTTCAGCCACTAAATAAGGTTAAACATGCCCCCTGTGATATTCAACACCAGGACAGGAATGACATGTGATGTTATGCAATAACTTTATATCAGGAAACCAGCGCAGCCGTACCCTCTGATGGGACGGTAAGGTCATTGGGCATAATTAAAAATAATTAGATCTTAAAAACAAAATCTGCACAAACAATAGTTATACCTGCACAAGTAAAGTAGAACTGAAAAAGTAGGCTAGATAATTTTGATGAAATTCAGAGCTTAATGGGGGAATAGTTGACCTATGGGTGACCTACAGAAAAAAATAAATTTTAATATCTCTGAAACAACAGTAGCACATGCAATCTTTTTTTTCATTTATTATTATGTTTCATTTTTACTGATAACCATTTAAAATCCAAAAACCTGCCCTACATAGGCAATAACCATTCAATCCATTTGCTGAGTATTTTTGTCAGTGGGGTGTTAGCTTCATACAGGTGAAGCTGCTTCTATTCAATGATGTGGTCCTAGGTTTAAACACAGTGCATCTGAAATGCAGTGCGAGACATCACCGTGGACCCGCTGTGTCGCGTTGTCAGCCGACTGGCTGAAAACAAAATCACAATCTGGGCACGGACTGAACTAGAAGACCAGGTTAGTGACTCACACGTTCATTATCATCCACTTTCAGAAATATTTGGTCACTAACCTGTTGTCTCCTCCTGCAGAGGTTCCTGCCTTGGATGCCGACGCTGCTTTCTGCAGTTCTGGTTCTAATAAACGTTTTGAGAAATCTATTTGAAACCCTTTTGGGCTTTTCTGGTTTGTGCATAGAATCCAGACAGAAAAAAAAGGCTTTCACACTCCAGGCTAAGATATACAATATAAATACAAAACATTCTGATTTAAGTAGTAGGAGAGATTTAAATGCCACAAAAATATAAACAACTTGAGAATTTTTGGTACTTTTTTTGTGGTACTTACCATTTTTTTTGGTACTTACCATGTATCCTCTTATCATTAAATCTATAAACCAAACTACAACTGTTCATCCTTTTGTCAACTGAGAATGACACTGTGATGCATGAAAAACGCAAATGTTGTTCAATGTGAATGAGTCTCAATGTCCTTATTTTAACTTCACAGTAGCACACAAAATAAACCAGAAAGAAAAAAGACTTGGACATTTCATAAGAGAGGATTTTATAAAGTGCATCTCCATGTAAAGTAAGCGACACAGCCAGCCTAATAAATTCAGACATTCGTGTGCACATCATCCGTAAATCATCTGCAATGTGATAGATGATGACCCCCGCCTCCTTTCTTCCTCTTCCACTTTGTCTGTGTCGCCCTAATCCTGTTTATAAGGATACATTACCTTCTCCCTCTCCATCCCACATTCCTCTCAAGGCCTCGGACTCCGACGGCAAATGATGAATCAACGACACATTTTACTTTAACCTTCCAAACACAAGCGGCTTACTGTATGCCCTATCCAGCCGTTTCCTGTCTGCCCTTCCCTCCCTGGCTCTCCGAAGATGATTTCAGGACAGGGTAGACATTCAGAACACATTGGCAACTCAAGCGTCCAATCTAATGGGGAGGTCTGGGAGTTGAGGCTGCAGCAAAGGGTCCATAATTGGCATCCTTCTAGTCTTATTAAAGGGGAAAGCGGTGGGATGGATCCCCCAAGCTAGGTCTAAGCCTTTATTAGAATGGTGTGTAAACAGAATCACAAGGAGACACATAATGGTGACACACTTCACAATGTGTTTGTTCTTCAGCTACAAGCTAAGGTAATTAACTTCTGAAAATGAAGCTGCAAGAAGTCAGTTAATACCGTACAGTAATGGATGTAGTTCATTTATTAAGCAAAGGGCATCATCAATTCATTTTGAATTGGATGAATGAGAGAAGGGTTTTGTTCCATAAAAAATAAATCTCTCTTTGATAAATCTGTTTTAACCTTTGCTCTTTATGAAGAAATGGTAAAAAAAAATATTTTTGCTCAGCCTTGGGAGCTCTTAATTGTGCTGTTTTAAAAACTGAAGACAGAGACAAGGTTGAAAGATTCCCACCTCGTCTCGGCAGCCTCTGCTTCAATAAAGCTCATTGCTTAAAGAAGTTTGTGCTGCTCAAGGCTTCAAGGTCTTGATCCCCAGGAGACAAGAACAAAGAAGGAGAAACAATATTCTTAATTTTTTCAGATCTGCCTGCATCGTTGGTGGGCGGGTGCGAAATCTGCCATCCGCTCCCAGCTACCAGCAGCCTCACATCTGCAGCCATCCCCCCATCCCCGCTCCCTTTATGAGCCCTATATAGAATCAGCTGACATATAAACAAATATTAAAATTAGCCTTTTTTCTGTTTTAATAAGTATACTGCAGTATGGGTGACTTTAATAGTTCCTTCAGCAGCTGAGTGAGAGGGTGGACACTTGGAAGAGGCTCTAGAGAGAGTTTGATAGAGATGGCGCATGCACAATTATCATATCACCCTTGTGGTTTGCTTCAGCAGCTTCTTTCTGGAATGGTGGCTGAATTGGCTCTATGCACTAGCTGACACGCTCTAAACACTTGTATAGTGTATACATTGCCCACTTTGCAGTGTGGGCAATGTTTCAGCTTTGTCAGAGGTTTCAATGTATTGCGTTTGCTATTATGGCCAAAGATTTTTGCAGAGATATCATGTTCCAGCAAAGAGACATAATGTTTCACAATTTTTTATATTGGCTTGTTTATTTTCATACACTTAAATAAAACCCAGAGCATTCAAACACAATTAGCAGTAGTTTCCTGGATAAATGGAATCCACCTCTGCAAATTATTCCATTACAACTGTTGTTTTGCATTAGAAAACAAACAGGATCATGAAGACCAAGGAACCCAACAGACAGGTCAAGGGGAAAGCAACTTTGAAAAACTCACAGAGATCAGTTTAATCCATCATCTGAACATGGAAAGAGGAGGGACCAAATGCAGACCTGCCAAGATGTGGACGTCTACCTAAACTGACTTGTTGGGCAGGGAGGGGGTTGATCTGAAAAGCAGCTAAGATGCTGAATATACTTTTGCGTAAATGTGGAAATCCATTGTATGGTGGCTGAGGGACAAACACAGTGTAAATACATGATTTCACAGCTAATTCAAAATATGCAGTAAAATGAGAAATGAGACCAACATACAAAGACAAAGAAAAACAATGCTATAGTAGAAAAACATGCGGGAACAGAATAACTTCCGAGTAGGAAATACTTTGTTTTTCCTACTTTTTTATTCTTTTGTCTTTTTGGGCGGGGGGGTCCTTTGAATATTTTTGTATTTGCGTAATAATTGAATATTCCAAAAATAAAAAAAAAAGTAATACATAAAAAAAAATAAAAAATTAAATAGCTACTGTGACTGTCCGCTGATGAGAGAGAGAGAATGTAAAATGTATCCATTTCTTCCAGAAAAGTCTTCTCTTCTCTTGACAGTTGACACACAAAGCAGGGAGAGAATAGATACCGAACTTTTCACTACTGTTCTGGGTAATAAGTAACATTTTTGAGGAGCTTCGGCAGCAGCACCGTTGTCATGAATATCAGATTTACAGTCCCCATACTGCAGAGATATTGGAATTAGAGCTTAAATGTCAGCTAAACCCATTACCTGCCACATATCTGACTTAATAACCATTTGTAACAGTTATTTTTATTAATTTCAGACGGAACTATTCACATACTAGGGGGAGTAGTGGCCTAAGGTGAATGGCGGCCTAGTGGTTAGGGCACAGGGCTTGGAATCCTGAGATGTGAGTTCCAAACCCACTCCCACAGACTGCCACCCTGGCTCCCTGAGCAAGAAACTTAACCTCCAATAAAGAACATTTATTTTTAACCAGTATTATATTAAACTGCACTTACAATAATCCCCACTGTTTGGCTACAATTACCTTTTTCCTCTGAGCATAGTACAGCTGGCTTACTTTGACTACCTATATATCATGGGATACCCAGGCTACGTAGGATACACCAGACCCATCCTTCAAAACGAGCAAAAAGAAGGATGCATTTGTTGTCTGCATAGTCCTCCAGTCCAAACAGACCTTGGTGTTGCAACACCAACAAATTTGTCCTTCGGAGGACGCAGCCCTTGAATTCGAACTCAGCAATAGAGTATTTAAAGAAGTTTAAAAGGAGGTCTTACATTTGATTCTTCCCTCCAGATGTCCTTTGGACAGCAACCCTTTGATGTTATTGCTGAGGGTCTGGTTCATAAATATTAATTCCTAGGAATGTCCATGTTTTCGAACAATGTGAGTTGATAATTGTCTCCCCCTAATTAATTGGAGCACTTGATAGTAGGCAATTAACTTAGTATAAATGTTTTTTCCACAGAGGAAGGAAACCCTAAATATGTAAAAGAATATTTAAACTATTGAGGAAGGCTGCCAGACAAGATTTAAACCCAGAACTTTCCACTTCCAAGGTAACTGCAAAAGTGTTCAGGGACTAAGTAGTTGTAATTCAATAGGTAATTTGTGACTGACTTTAATTGAGGCATTTTTTTTCATCATTTGTTGGGGAGGGGTTTATTATTTTGGACCCCCTATATCAATTTTTGTAGACACATTTGGGAATTGAAATTTGTCAACCAGCTGTTTGCACATCATCCTCATCAATGTTGCGTATTAATGAAGCTCGTACAATTCGCCCAGATCAGAGTACCTGCATCTTAAATTTGCAGTTGAAGGACAGGGAGGGGAGGGGGAGCAGACAGAACAGGCTGTTGATGGAGGAAATGCAGCGATGATTCTGATCCCGAATACTTGTGTCAGAAGCAGTGACATAAATGATGTATCTCAGTAGACCCATCAATAACACCCAAAGAGGGCCTAATGGACGTATGAAACTGGGCAGATAAGAAGTTTTGCTGGAAGCTTCCATAAATCAGCTCTCATTGTGACCCATATAGGAGTGGACAGCACTGACAGGCTGCATAAATTACTAATGGATGCTGTGAGAAGTATTACTGTTATTGTAATCATCATGAAGTCCTGAACACCTGAGAAGATGTGTATTAAAAATCCGGCTGAAACGTTTTACTGCATATGCATGTGATTTATGGTGTCACTGATTCTTCTTTAGCAGTCTGTAACACCAAGGTTACAGGCAGTCAGCTCTTTGTGTGAAAAGCCCTCTCTCCTGCCATCATCGGTTACTCTACCTCAAATCAAATCATATGCGCAGTATTCTGGAGTTTGTTCCACCGGAATCAACGCTGCATGTGGATTTCTGCATGTTCGGGCTGTCATTTGCGTTGACCTCGACGAGGTAACGACTCTTGAGTTGGAGCTAAATATCACCAGAGTCTAGTTCATTTTTAAACCCGCTGCCATTTAACACACAGGGCGGTAATAACACCAGGCTCCTCAATCTGCCTGCAAAATAACCTTTCACAGCCTCACTCATTTCCACCAGGAACAAGGGTCCATGATGGATTACTTAAGCATCTACTCAACATACCTCATGTTGCCTCAAGGACTCACACCAGGTTGGCAGGTAGTGGAACAAGATTGCAATGTCTTACTTATCAGCCAAAATGTATTTTAATAGTCAAAAGATGTGGTTTACAGCAAATGTGGTACTTTGAATCTGATTATTAACTTAACAGTCAGGTTTATTTACTAACTTCTTTGTGGAACTAATCAAATTATAACTAGGGTCAGAGTAAACGAGCTTTGGCAGCTTTACGTTGTTATTTGGGAAAAGTCTTTAGCATATGCCTTTTAATACTTGAACATGTCTTGTTAACTTTATTGGCAGTGAAAATTGATTAATTTAATAAAGAGGTTGTCCAAGGCTCGATCCTTGGTCCCCTCCCTTTTAGTTATCGGAATCACAGTTAGAATGCACTTATTTATTATTGTACAGAGGACAGTGAAATTAGTTTTAGAATAACCCATCCAACAGATACTGTACAGTAACACAACATAAATTAGGGACAGGTGCCTGAGGCAGCAGCCATTGGAAGCCGCTGCCCTTGCATTAGAAATATAATTTAGCAAACATAGGGAGTAGATTAGGATTAAAAGAATTTAATCTCACACTGTGTCCTTTCAGGGCACATTTTGAGGTTGCAAATAAAAGCCCTGCATGAAGCATCTGGAAATGGGGAAGGTAGGGAAGGAAGAAGGAGGGAAAAGGTTATTGTAAGGGTAAGGGAAAGGGGAATAGGTTGGAACATGCTAGGCTGAAGCCATGAAAGCTGTTAGTTTTGAAAGCATATGTTTGTGTAGACATGGCAGGTATTGTTAGTGCATGTTTGCATATGAGGAATAAGTCCATACAGCCCCCAGCCAACCATAGATTCTGATAAAGATAGCATTTATTGGGTTGACCTTGGTTACTCTCAGACACCAGGTCACAGATGTAGGAGAAAGGATTACCAGGATTTTAATCCTGTAGTTTCTGAGTGCTGATAGTTTGGTATATTCCATCACACATGCTGTGCAGCCTGACCATGGCCCGGACGGCTGCCAAAGTCTCGGAAGTTCAGAACAGACCACCAAGTCCAATAAGCAGAAATCCTACTATCAATAATTAATTATTGTATAATTAAACAGACATCTTTGACATCCTTGACCAGCACAGATAGAAACATTATCTTCCACTTCTCCCAGGAATTCATAACAAACCCAGCAGCATTTTTCCTGTATGGGCAAGAGGGCTCTACTTTGCCCAGACTCCTTTTGGAGAAATTGTGTTAAGAGATGAGTTGTATGAATCTATAATGTTCACTTTTCAGAAGCTATGTAAAGAGAAGAAAAACAGCATAACAGGATGGATAAAGGGGGTTAAGAAAAGGGGAAAGGGGGCCTGCCTTTGTTAAGAGCAGGAAGAGAAAAATACATAAATTATTGTAT
This sequence comes from Cyprinodon diabolis, assembly GCA_030533445.1. Classification (NCBI taxonomy): domain Eukaryota; kingdom Metazoa; phylum Chordata; class Actinopteri; order Cyprinodontiformes; family Cyprinodontidae; genus Cyprinodon; species Cyprinodon diabolis. The sequence continues at coordinate 9,162,783 of CM060066.1, forward strand.
TTCCTTTGTGTGGATTTTACTTGTTTATATGATTTATATTCAACCAGCAATGGTGGCTGTAGATTGAATTTATTGGAGGGACAAGAGGAATACTGTTTTTTCATAGGAGCAGAGAGAAAAAGCATGAAAAAAAAAACAAAAAAAAAACAAGGAAATAGATCATTGTTTAATATGAAAAGTAAATCCAACTGCCATTTTTGGCTCCAGAGACCAAAGACATGAGAGATCAAAATGATACTGTCTCAACAAAACTGAAGCTAAAAGTACATGAGCTGAATTTTCAATCATTGTTCATAAAAGAATTGAATTTAAGGAGACCAATCAGCCATGGTTTCAGTGTCATCATGAAAAATGTATTTAGTCTTATTTCTTAAGCACATGGTCTAGAATTGGCCATGATAATAATCGAATCTATGTATAACGGAAATGTGGCGAACACAGCTGTTCATCACAGTAGTTCAACATCGCGCTGCGCATGTCCCTACAAAAACAGAAGGAAAGCACAAAGAACAGAAACACATCAAAGATGCTCTTCAAACCTGCGAATAACTGGGCGTTTGTTAAATCAGCAAGGAAATCCAAAAGGCACGCAGCAGAACATAACGGTGAGAAGATAAAAATACGAAAACATCGCCATCCCATATGTTGCTGGAGTCTCTGAAAAACTCAAGAGGTTTTCCTCCAAACACAAAATCCCAGTACATTTCAAACCAAACAGGACCCTTTGACAGAGAATATTGCATCCTAAGGACAAAACCCCCAGACCCAATATGAGCGGAGTGGTATCTGCAGTTCAATGCAGTGAGGAATGCTCTGATCTTTATATTGGAGAAACCAAACAACCTCTCCAAAGACGCATGGCCCAACACAGAAGAGCGACCTCCTCGGGACAAGACTCTGCGGTATATTTGACCCTGATGGACAGAGGAATTTCTTTTCGGGACCAGAATGTTCCCAATATGGACACAGAAGACAGGTGGTTTGAAAGGGGTGTGAAGAAAGCCATCTATGTTAAGAAAGAGAAACCAACCTTAAACAGAGGGGGAGGACTCAGATTTCAGCTTTCAAAAACCTTCAATACAGCAAATGATTGCATGTGTGAAGCTGTGTTAAATGCCTATAATAAAAATACCAAAATCCAGTTGATGTTTAGCTAGCAAATAAGTCTGGACTGTGCCAACCTTGCCATCATGGCTTACAGACAAACTGCAGCACTGAAGATAGGGCCTAAATGCATAGCTAACAGCTGTAGCAATATTACCAAGGACATGTACTTCCATTTCTACGAACTTTACCATTTGACAACTTGAGCTGTTGCTCCAGCTTTAGATTACTCCAACAGTTAGGCTGTTTTCTAGCACAATTCCAGTTTTATCCCTGCTTGAATCAAATATCTTCTTGCACCATTTCAAACTTGAAGTTCCATTTTTCTTTTTTTTTTCATAACTACACTGGGAGGTTCACTTTTGCTCACCTCCATTGCTTCGGTATGTTTAGACCAATGGATCAGATAAGCAGACAAAATCATGGTCACATGATGTTATGGGAAATACAACTGAAAAGCTATATTTACTAACTAATTGAAAAACAAATGTTATGCCACCAGGACGCTACAATTTGTCATCAAAATGCATGGAGGGTGTGTTACGGTGACCAAACGTCCGTATTTCCCGGGACATATCCGTATTTCACGTCCTGTCCCGGGTTTTTTTAGAAAGTGAGGAAATGTCCTGATTTCACTGCGCACGACGCTCCGTGTGACGTAATCACTGAGCCGCGTCAGTGCGGGCAGCCCTGTTCTTAATCAGAGGCTCTTGCTCTGTTCGAAAACCTACGGCGCATCCTCCAAGGACGCGGTCTACCTAGACTGGATCCTTCGAAGTCCTTGAAAATAAGGAGGCCGGAAGAGTTTTGGCTGTAAATTCGAACAGGTCTACTCTTCGGCGGGTTTTACCGCCGTATGCTCTGTTGCTTAGCAACCGTGAAAGTTGACACACAAAGCAGGAAAAGAATGAATACCGAGGTTTTCAAAACTGTTTGTTTATTTATTTATTTTTTAAAAAGTTAAAGTGAACAAAGACTACACTCACAAGAATCCAGAGTGGAATAAAGGTTCCAACCACCGGGAGCAGGAACAAATAAAATCAAATGTAATGATAGAAACCTTAGTCAGTTAATTAACATGCTGCTGTCATTCTGCACATCTCTGATGTTGCTGCTATTTTCAAATATCCATTACTGTAAAAATGTCCATAGCTGCATATTGGTTTTTTATTCTCCAGTTTTATATTGTTAAAACACTTTACAGTATTGTATTTTTTATATTTTAACTCTTCCCTATTATGTTATTCTTATACATTTTTCTAAGGTCCACATTTGTGTGACCATTTTCAATAATCTTTCTGCTGCTGTAAATCTGCCCATTGTGGGACAATAAAGGGATTTTCTATTCTATTCTATAAAAGGGGTAGAGAGTTATAAGTAAATCTAAACAATGTATCTACAAATTATATCTGCAAAATCTCTAATATTCATCAACAAAAAATACTTAGTTAAGCATATTGTGCAAAACAACAATAAAAAAATTAAACTCCTATCAGATTTACAGTCTCCACACTGCAGAGATATTAGAATCTGTCCTTAAATTGCAGCCAAACCCATGTACACAGTAACAGATAAAAACCTTTAGATAAATCAAACATTCCTGCCACATATCTGACTCAATAACCATTAAATCAACTATTTTCATTCATTTCAGACGGAACTATTAAATGACTTGTATTATATTGAACTGAATTTCCAATTTTCACCACTGTTCTGCGCCAAGTAACATTTCCTCTGATCACGGAGCAAATCCCGATGATGAGACATTTGTTCTATCAATCAACCCCCCCCCCCCCCCCCCCCCGCTACAAGGTGTCCTGGTTTTCCCAAATGAAAATATGGTCACCCTAGGGTGTGTACTAGAGAGGCTTACTTCTGTATACATTGAAATAAATGCAAAATACTGTACCCCTTAAAGCCTCCAACTTCAAAGGATTTAGGAAAAAAATCTGTGACAATGTTTGACCATTTTTTAAGCTATTCTACTTACTGTATTTCTCCATTTGGCTGCTTCCATACTTTGGTAACTATAGCCGATCATTATGTCTTTACATAATATGCCCTCACTGGTGCAATCGGGATTGGAATCCAAGATTCCCACATTTCGATCAAAAGCTTTAAGCCCTTCACCACAGTTTCAGCATTGGGACATTTTGTGGTTATTCTAAAACACTGCATGGCTCTGTAGAGCACATGTTATATCATACCATTTGTCCTTTTTTCTATAAACACATTGTCAGATGCTGTGTTTCTGAGTCAAAATAATCCCGGACCATCCCCCAATTATCCCCATGTCCCTTCTTCTTCAGTTGTAATAAAGGGGGAAATGAAAGCTAAGTTTACAAACTAGATTTATGAAGCCATTCAGTGTCTCAACTGTCTGTGCAGGCCAACAATTTTCTCTGAACCCCTATTGTTTGATGTACTGCCTTCCCGATGATGCAAATGTGAAGATATTTACTCTAAGGTTTGATACTGCTATCAGATTCTACGTATTGTGAAAGGACAACATTATGTTCTTACTTTTACCAAAACTGTGCATTCCATTTAGTCATGTTCAAATGGAAAACACATGAATGCTAATATGTAACCTATAAAGAATCCAAAGGAAGAATAAAATAAAATGGCACATGTTGCCTTCACATCATGCTGCAGGCTGCAGATTAATTTTTTTAAGCTGCAGCCTGGGAACCTCCTCCAGCTCTTGGAATGCCATATAGATTATCTGTTAGAGTGTTTGATTCATAATAGAGCAGCAAAATCTTCATGGCTGTGCCTTTATCCTGTGATGCTGCACAACGCAACGCTTTCACAAATGTACCAAACAATATTATGTGAAGAAAGTGAAACAGTTCTCCTTCTACTTGTGCTCTTAACTTGAGCAATCAAGTGAAGCTCCCTGAGAGAGCTGATTCTGCCCTGAACTCCTAAAAAAAAAAAAACTGTGAAAGAGTTGTGTGCTCGTGACATCCTGCTTAAGAAGTAGTTTGTCTTTCTCTGTAACAAGCTCTGTCCATGCTTGAGCAGTTGGAGAGGCAGCTGTTCTCAGCCAGCCAGAGTACAAGCCGAGGCTTTTTCCACCCAGGAATTAGGAGTGATGGAGGGAGGAGAGCGGGGAGAAGGCAAAGAGACTTAATTAGGGAGCAGGACAAGGAGGATGAGGTGCAAGACGATGGCAAAGATGGAAGTTGGGAGGAGGGAGGGGAAAAAAAGCAAATGAGGAAGAGAGAGAGAGAAAAGGAGGAGAGAAAAGCTGGCAAGAGCAGAGAGACAGTTTGAGCTGAAAATCATTTAGCACTAAGCCAAATGCCAACTAAGAATAGACTTTAAATCAATCAAGCCCTGCTATGTGGTTGGAGAATTAATATGTCCCCCAGGAAGCATTGCCTTTCTCCAACGGAGGGTGCGGGGAATATGTTTTCTAAAAGTCTGTCACAGGCCCAGAAAGACCAGGCTGGAGCAGATTATTTATACGTCGCACGCATGAAATATAAATGCGTCTAAATCAGCATCTGATAAACTTAAAACCACAAGAGACAGACAACAGGAAAGAACGATAAAAGCTGACTTGTATTTTTCTAAGAAAAACACTTACTTTGAAGCTGGCTCTCTGCTACAGGTACTGTGATTTCTCTGAAGGTACAGCAGCTATGTTTGGTCCCTCTACATCTCTTTAGAGTCAATCTGCACAACACAGTAACTATGTGACAAACAGGGCCCCGGTAGGCATCTATTCTTGACAACAAAGAATCCATTTGAACAACAGAGGTGGAAACAAGGTCCGTTTGTTTGCCTGGAATTGGATCTGGCCCCACAGCACCTGATTATGTGCAGAGAGAAGCAAACTGAGCTGAAAATATAGTATATCAGATCCTCATGCTGTGAGCTGTTGCATGCATTTTACATTAAAGTCTCTGTGATAAGTAGTTCACTTCCTAATTGTCGGGGTCGAGGTAAAAACAGTGCAAAAAAAGCGCTCTTCTACTTTTAAGAATGTGACAATTTGTTGCCTAATTAGCAAAGAGACTTTTTTTTTCCATTTGATGAAACATTAATCATAAAGCTTCTATTATAGTCACAGTTGTTTTTCAAAGGAAGCGGCTTCAAAAGGAACTCTTTGCCAGCTTCCAACATGAGGGTGGCAGGCTTTTTTCTTTTTCTTCGACGGGTGGCAACTAGAGCTGTTTTCCTCCAATGATGATATAATGGATGTCACATCAAACACTGTCCTGCAAAATTCCTGCGTCCCCATTTATCACTCTTAATCATTTCCTGCACATTTCTCAAGAACACATTTATTGAATGCATCTATCTTTCCCCTGTTGAGGCTGAAGACAGAGATGGATCGCTCCAGCCAGCAGATTTTAAGGACTTTCCAGGCCAAACGGAGCACAGCTGACAGTCTTTGACTCATTGGGATTCTACCTGCTGCTTTGCCTCAAACATGTTTTTCTAGTCTGAGGACCCACATGAGTAAATTACAAATACTGCAGCTGTTCCACAGAGGTTAGGATGAGATTAGTTGGAGTACCGAGTAACTGCCTTGGTCATTTATGGGGTTAAAATACCAACAGAACAACTGTTTTAAACTTGCTTTTTTGTATATTTCAAGACAAGAACATCTATTTATTAAATTTTTACCAATGTTTGATTCTTTGAGAATTTTTTTTTAATTCTCCAAATGATTCTTAATCAAGTTAAACATGTTGCATTTATTTTGTAGTAATACAAATTTAAAATAGATTAAGGTTAACCTGTACGTATATCTGAAAGATTTCTATGAAATAACTTTCTTCTTTTTTGGAAATTAAAAGTTCTGTTCCAGTTCTATTATATTTGGGACTGAGCTGCTTTATAAGGTGTGTTAAGGGGGGAAGCATTAGAATTACATCTCCAATGGTTGTTGTTTGTTTGTTTGGTTTGGTTTGCCACAGAGTGAGTGAGATATCTTGGATTTTACATGCTATATTGCATTACTTTTGAGAATTTGGATGTATAGAATAGAATAGAATAGAATAGAATAGAATAGAATAGAATAGAATAGAATAGAATAGAATAGAATAGAATAGAATAGAATTCAACTTAATTGTCATTACATTTGTCACGTCAAGTTTAGAGCAACAAAATTCCCACTCTGCATTTAACCCATCCCCTTGGGGAGCAGTGGGCTGCCATTGTGCAGCACCCAAATAGCAGTGTGGGAATTAAAGGTCTTGCTCAGGGACCCAGAGGCAGTCCATGGGAGTGGGGCTTGAACCCAGAACCTCAGGGATCCAAGTTCAATGCCCTAACCACTAGGCCACCACCTCCATGGAAGCTGTTGGTGTCGCAGACGAAAGCTAAACACTCTTTGGTTCTGATTTGTTTACATATCTAAACATTACCTCACTTATACTATGTTCTTTGGTTTAATGTTTCTCATTGGATTTCCTGGATTCCATTATTATGTACTTTTCTCATATCTTATTGTTTAACCTGCTCACTAATTTTAGTATTTTATTCATGCTGCTAATTCAAGTCAGTTTATTTATACAAAAACAATTCACAGAATACATAAAGAATAAGCATCTAATTTTCTGTCAGTCCAGAATGATGATGGAGTGCTTGAAGCATGAGGGAACCTCACCAATGAAGATAGCCAGTTGGTAACTACAGGGTTTCAGGCTTGTTATAGAGACATTGTCAGATCCAGGAGCTTTCCTGCTCTTCTGATGACGAAAGACCCAATTTACATCTTGCTCTGAGATCTTTAATCCAGGTTGGGGATGAGAAGAAAGGCATGGTTGTGCATGGAAAGCTTTTTTTTATTTTATTCTTATATATCATTTTTACACTGTTTATATGGGAATTGTATAATTTTACTGTGTGGGTGAACTTTTACTAATTTTATCTATTTTAATCCGTCTTACTATACTGTATGTTATTTTGCACTATTGTACTTACAATCTTAATTTTCTCTCTTCTGTAAACGGTTGCACTGCAAGAAAATAATTTCCAGCAAAGCAATAATAAAGTAATTCTTATTCTGATTATTTATAAGTGAGATGTTGACCCAGGGCTGGGAGGCATGAAATATCATAACTCATCATAGCATAATTCCCCATATCTACATTCAGAAATGTATATCTACCTGCAGAAAAAAATCCTAACCCAATTCCTAGAGTTTAGGATTTTTAACTCATGTTCAAACCAAATCTGAATCTCAGTCTTCAGTTGCCACATCACAAAACGGTTCCATAGGCACAGCCTCAGTCCTTGCAAAACCTTCAAACTGAAGAGCCTTTGTGGACTTGTTTGAAATGACTTCAACAGCAAATCTCCATTATTCATGCATCTCTCCCACACTCCTCGTACACAAAAATCTTTTTTTCTCCTTCCATGAGCCCAGCCGGGGGTCATCACCCCCATTAGAAGATGCAGAAAAAGACATTTTTAGACGCCTTGAGCGGAATTAGAATCTCTCTCTGTCCGTGGTGGGAAGTCCTCTCCTGCCTTTGCCCCCATAGCAGCTAATGCTGTGGAGAAATACTTTCCTGATTTGCCCACAGCACCATTTCACTATGTAATCACTAAACTCATGAAAATTGCAACAGTGGTGAATAATTTAAAATGGCTGCATTAAAAATTATGTCTTGTGTGGTGTCAAAGCGATGGCGGTCCAGACATAGGAATCACACAGTGGAGCGGGGTAAAAGAAATTGGGGTGAAACATTTTTCTTTGTCGCAGTCTTATAGTGGTCCCATTATGTATTCCTTTGCTTCCTCTACTGTTTTTATTGTTGCTCCTAGGCATGCTTATATTGAGATGAGGACCAGCTGTTTGGCTGCAGGTTGACTGTATTCTACCTGTAGTATAATTCATTTCAAACCTCACGCACAAGAGTTCACACCGTCCGCCAGAAATTAATAGAAAATGTTAAATGATTGACTCAAACCGGAGGTTCAGCTTGGACTGTTTGCCCTTGTGAGCTGTATGAACAAGTGAAGGACAGAATATTGAGCTAAGCTGTTCAGCCACCCGGGAGGCTTGCACTGATTTTATTTGATTAAGTGCAATCATGAGATCCCAACTCACCAGGGTCTGCTCCAGTCAAGCCCTTCATAAAAAAACACCATGTAATAAATAAATACTGCTCTGTCTGGGGGGGATAAACACTGTTATTTGTGCTGATGGGTTTGTCTGCTGTTGTGTTGCATGTTAACAGAGCGAATAATGGATAGTTTTATGGAAGATTATGTAACGAGAATATTGTGTGCAAGCACATATCAAACCTAGTGACCCTTACCAAAATAAAAGCTTTAAAAGGAGCATCCTTATATTCACATCTAGACTGGATCACAAGGGTGCCAATTTCTTAAATCCTCACTTTATCCAAATAAAAATATATATTAAAAAATTTAAATTATCTTGAAATATTTTTTTATGTACAAATTAGCAAAAATATTTGCTTTGAGGCAGTTTAGACTGATGGTTTTTAAATAAAGTGTATAGTCAATCACATTCTCTTAACTCTTGGGGGCAGGTTTTGCTCTGGAGGGACTCATTTGCAGCATTTCTATTTGTCTGCATAGACATTGGCGACATCATTTGTATTGGTAAATGTTTGTGTCAGGATTCCTGTCTGTGTATGTGTTTTTTCTGTGTTTGTCTCCCTTCCTCCACCAGGAGGTGCCTGGTTCTGGTCCGCCTCTCCACACACCTGCTTTGTATTATCTCATTAACGGAGCCCTCTTAAGCTGCTCACTGCCACTACCTCGACACCAGAGTGTTTGCCAGTTTTGGGTACTCTAGCCAAGCTGAGTTTTGCTGAGTCAAACTGAGTTCTTGTCAACCTGAGTTTTAATTTTGTTTTTGTCTTTGCCTCTCGGCATGAAGTCATTCTGCAAACTGGATGTTTCGGACCTTCTCTCCCTGGAAGGATCATCTGAGCTTCAAACTGAATTGAGGATTCAAACTGGAGGTTTGGATCCACTTTCCCTCAACGGATCATTTGAGCTTCACACTGAGTAAGGGATTCATCTCCACTACGACCCGCAGAAAATCTGAGTGGCAGTCAGCTTCTCCGTTTGCCTACTAACCGCATTCTGGGTAAACCCTGTCCGCCCTCCACCAAATCAGACAAACACTGAAACTTCCGCATACAGACTGGAGTCTAAGAGTCAGCAACTTCTCTGGAAACGTGTGTTATCTACCAAATTCTCCTCTTCAAGTTCGAGAATCAAAATTCCTCCTGAGCCTGAACTAACCGCAGTGTCTTCCCCTCACCTTTCAGTTCCGGTTGAGCATTGTTCAGAGCAAAACTGGATTCATCACAAACTCCTAAATAAACCTGTTAAACCTTTCCCCTGGTCTTTCTGTATTCGTCTCTCTGCATGTGGGTCCGAGCTCTTGATAAAATCATGACAGTCTGCTTCAAATGCGGTCATTTGTATTGGGCTTAAGTGAAGTGAAAAGAATCTGTAAAGATACATTTGAATTCATAAAACTCAATCTAAGAAAAAGAAAAGTAAAAAAAAAATAGAGCAAAATGAAAATCTGTAAAACTGAAAAAAAAAATTAGTAAATATGAACTAAATAAAATAAAACTGGGGAAAATGAAATATGAAAATTGGAATCTCTCCATTTTTAAAATTTCCATTAAAGGAAAAGTCCTGTCATATTCACAACTGTAACTTCTGAAAGAACTTTAAATCTAAAATTATTACACACTGTTCAATAAATGATAAGTGTTTTTAATTAAGAGTAATTTTCATTTGAATGTGCTTTATTGGAGGCATCTTTGTCAAAGAACACTACTGCCACCTACTGGTTTGTGACGTCACGGTGCGGTATCGCCTGTTGATCAAGTCCTAGTGCTGTATCTGGTGTTTGTCACAACGCGCTATTATCCAAGTCATCTTGAAAACATTCTTCCCTAGTAGTTCCCATTGATTTAGCCTGTAAAGCGGGGAAAAGGGAGCTATGCTTACCGCACCGTGACGTCACTGCTGGACGATGGCAGGAGTGAGGTGTTGCTATATTTGGGCAAAAATGGCCGCATCCCAGACCGCTCCCAGACAGTGATCCCGCCGAAAACATTTTTTGTTTTTACTAATTGAGGCTAAATTCATTAAACCACCACAAACGTATTAGTTTTAGGTAGAGATAATGATCCATTGATTATTCCTTGCTGACCGGACTTCTCCGTTAACGGAATGTGTTCTTTGAAACAATAAATGAGCAAATTTCACTCCATAGCACTGCTTCTAGCACCTATCAATTTTAATCTAGCCCTCATTGTTCACTGCCCGCCAACCTTGATGAAACTTTTCTGTCTCTCTAATTAGAGGTAACCAGCTGACAGCATCTAAGAACACGCCTCCTGTACAAGCCTGTGATGACGGTGGACTGGTCCTTCATCAGCAATATCTTGCTTTGCATGCATGTGGCACCAATGGGAAGAAATCTCTAGCAATTCATGGCTTACAATGAGCGGCCATCTGCTGTCCCTGACTGGGTGATTGAGAGGATGGAGTAGATGCTAAAAAAAATCAACTGAAGCACCGATCAAGCAGTATTTTGGAAGCTGTTCGTCCTTTAATGTCTTACTGAGACCACACTAAAATTAATATTGATAAATATCACTTGCGATGGCCATTTTTCCGGAGTCTTTTGTAGCTAAAAAGAAAAACTGGTGCAGAAGAAACTTCTATGTTGAAAAAAAAAAAAAAAAAAAAAAACAGAGAGAAGATAAAGTTAAAGTAGGCAATAATTGCCGATAGGGCAAAATTGGAAAGTAACAGGAGAGGAGCCTCATAACTACAAGATCTACCTCCCATCCTATTTTTAGAAACTCCCAGTAACCCTGCAGCGTCAGAGCAGAGCGCTCCATTACTGTGGGTACAAATAAAGCAGAGAAGCCAATCTGAAGGAATCCATTTTAATTTTCATTAGATCTCCTGAACAGCATTCAGGAAGAACTTTTGGTTTTCCAGAAATAAAATGGTTAATTTAAGCATCATTTACAATTTTAATTCCCTATGGTGTTGTAAAGGAATATGCAACATGATTAAACTTTATATCCCTGTTTTTACATCAGCAATCTCTAAATGCTCTGATAGTGTTTGTTGCAAATAAGCATCGAAAAGAAAGATATAATTGATTACTACTTTTGGATTATAGATTTGATTCCTATGTGTTGAGACTTTGGAGAATTTCTTTCTCACACCTGATCAGAGATGCTTCGGCCAATCGAGCTTTATTTTTTTGGACTCAGAGAACTGTTTGTTGCCTTAGCAAAGGGAAAGAAAGCAGAGCAGATTCCTGCTCTGATCAGTCATTGAGCCAGTAGCTGTAAATGCCATCACATTAATGATGCCTCCAGGGTTTGGGCTTCCTGCATCTCTCTCTGCAGCATGTTTGTTAAACACTGGGTGGCCACATCCTCCCAGCTGCCATGCTGTCATTTTTGAGCTGGTTAACTATGTCAAAGCCCCAGAACTATTTTAATTACATTGTTCCAAAAAGCCCATCCAGATGTGTTGTCTGCATCCTCAGCACAAAGTCCAGCTGGGTACCGGTGCACGTTGAATTCCACCCGGGCTGCACCTGTTTATGGACAGGATCTGAACTTCAGGTTCTCATCTCTTCGCTTTGTGAACCATGTTTTTCTGTTTCATGCCTCGAGTTCCTGATTTAACTGGGAAGATTTGTTTCTAAGAGTGAGGCAGCCTGGAAAGAGCCAGCTTCTCTAAATCTGATGCCATTGATCTCAACCAGAAAATGCTGAAATGCCCCGACCCCCCGCCCAGTCAGGAGTAAACAAAAGGAGTTTAAGTATCTCGGTAGCTTCATGATTGACGTAGGGGGGAGTTAAAAATGGACAGACATGCACCCTGAACACACTGAATCTGATTTTCCATCCAATCCAAAAGAAACCCATGTCAGATGAGGTTGTGGTGTTTAGCGCTGAATTGAAGTAATCCTCGCCTATTTTGTGTACCCAAATGGAAAAGCAAATAACTGAGGGACTGTAAGCCCAGCCTTCTAGTTTCTGAAAATATCAATTAAAATTGGCTGAGTAAAGCCCAGCCTAAACTGCATCAGTTAAAACATGACTCAGAGTTGGGGTTTTTTTATTCTCGAAAATAATGGGTCTTTTTTGAACAGCAGTAATAAAGACATTCTTGAGATTAGCCAGGTCTCGTTGTATGACAGGTGTTCTACATCATGTCAACCACAAATGCAGTAAATTTCAGACCTCTAGCTTCAACAGTTCCAGAGCTGTGGGGTTTTGAACTTTTGGTGTCTCCACAGTCTCCAAACCTCTGAAACTGCTGCTTTTCAAGTAAATAAGCCCCAGTGCCTTTTCTGAGCTATATTTTTTTTTTTTTGGCCTTAGGCATTGTAATAAAATAAAATCAGCTTCCAAACTTAAAAAAAAAATATGTCCATGGACGGGTTCGTCGTTGGATTGCCAACTTGAAGAGGGAGGATTTTCCATTAAACTTCTGGTCAGAGAAAAAACACGTAACATGTAGCCAACATTTGGAAGAAGAATGTTTTCAAGATGACTTGGATAATAGCGCGTTGTGACAAACACCAGATACAGCACTGGGACTTGATCAACTGCCGATACCGCACCATGAGTCATGAACCGGTAGGTGGCAGTAGTGTTTTTTCACAAGCATATAACATATAAACATATAACAGTTGCTTTTTGTATCCCTGCTTCTGTCTCCTTGAACCCGTCAGTCTCAGCAGATGGCCGCTCACACTGAGTCTGGTCCTGCTGGAGGTTTCTTCCTGTTAAAAGGGTGTTTTTCCTCTCCACTGTCGCTACAGAAAATGTTAAATAATTTTGACTGTATGAACTGGTGAACTGTAAAGTGCCTTGAGATGACATCGGTTGTGAACTGGTGCTATATGAATAAACTGAACAGAGTTGAACTTCTCCTGTTTATGTTTATTTATTGATAATTTATTATCAATAAATAAACATGAAAAAACAAAATCTAAAAAATAAACCACTAAGTCACTATCAATATTTTTTTCTTAAATTTTTTTAGTCTCATTTCTAGATTAGATTTTTGATGAGATTTTTCCAAATTTTAATAAAAAAAAGAGTATATATTTTTTTAAATATCCATTTACAAAATGTTTCCTTTGCTAGCAAAAATAATGGGACAAAATTCACCACATACAGTATGGCAAAGTCTGAGTCAAAATCCAAACTCAAAAATCTCTGAAATGCCATTGTTGAACCTTAATAGTCATGCAGAGACACAAACTAAAGCTCCTGTCACACCTTGATGATTTAGACCAGTGTATGTCTGACCTAATCTGGAAAAAATGCTAGCATACATTGGATAACTTGTGGGTACATTTTGTATAAGTCATGAGCACGCTGTAGTATGCTGAAGCATGAGGAAACACGTCAACATACGTATAACAGAGTATGCCATACGTGGGCCATAAGTTACAGATAAGTTATCTGATCACTGACATGCTTTAAGTGTAAAATTACTCATAAGTCATGCTGTCTAGCTTATCCAAAACCTCTAAGTAACTTGTGCATAACTTCTGCGTAACTTATAAAGAACTTCCCTCCAAGGCATATCAACGTATCTGACGTGTTCCAGACGAGCGCTGAACGTGTTTCTAACTTCTACCTACTGTATAATGGCGTATGGGCAGCATTTTGGTATAAAGGGGGTTCACAGGAGGAAACCATCAGTTCTCCTCCAGACTTCATCCCCATCATAGGGTGAGCCAGAAGGTGAGCGTGATGGATCTTCCCTGTGTTCACCCCCACCACCAACAAACTTCCTAGCAGACATGACGCTGAATCTGCTGCGCCTGCAAACCTTCTTTCTTTTTCTTTATTCTGGGTAGAAGGTCCAGGCTTATCCAGTGATATGGGAAGGCTTCCCAATACTGGCCAACAATCTTGCGTCAAGATGATGACAGCCCGCTGCTCAAATACTCCTCTGGTAAAGACCCAATGAGCCGCAGGTGTGCAAGGAGTCCCAACAAGAACAGGCCCCCACCTGGTGGTGGAGAGAAGATAAACACAATAACAACCCACACAAACTGGAATCCTAAAAGCATGTTCATCATTTCATAGGCATTACGCTCCTGTGTGTTTTGCATAAGTTGGACATAAGTTCTGGACTCCTTATGAGTACTCTATGTATACGCCCAAAATGGAACAAATACATAGAAAGTTCAACCATCGTTTTAGAAGATTCTGGGACGTCGGGCATACGCTGGCTAAATTGGCAAGGTGTGGCAGGAACCCTTACAAAGGTTCAATGAACCAAAGCAACATAAACTAAAATCCCTCCACAACAATAAGAGTCAAAGTCACACAGGGGTTCTTTAAGATGCTGAAGGAGGTTCTATAAGCTGTAGGATTGTGAGGTGGACTTAGTTCCTCATTCACAGCTATTCAATATCACCGTTATCTTTTTTTCATGAGTAGCTACTGAAGGAAGGTTTTGTGTGATTACTTTGACCACAGTGTGGAAATAAAAGACATTGTCTTTTTCCCTATGATTGTAAATGCTCTGTGAATCGTAGCCTTGAAGAAAATTACATCTTCAACACTATATTTACTTTGAAAGGAGTGGGAGTGAGCATTATCTTTGGCAATGTTAATTTAACATGCTGCACTCATTGTTAATCTTCCTATTTGATGGTGTCCAATAGATCAATATGCCTTTTCCTGTTTTCTCACGTCTGCTTCTTTTTGTCTCATTGCTCAACTTGAGGTCCACAGAGGAAGGCAGCTGTACCCAGGGAAGCAAGATCTACGGCTAAAGCCTCACTCTGAGAGTGGTATAAATTAAAAAACATAAATTAAAATAAATGTCTCTGTTTTGATACTTTTCTATCAATGAGCAATCCGTCATGGATGCATTTTACTGGTCGCCTAATGGCTTTCTCTTCCCTCCAAAGGACTTTTTAGAGGAACTCCGTGGAAACACATGATCTGTAGACCGTGCAGCCGCTCTCCTGATACATCCGATTCTGATACGACTGACAGATTGACTGTTTTGTTTGCTAAAGCCCTTTTATAAACCCATAGATTGCAACACAGAGCATCCGCCAGAACCGCACCCCCCACCAATAAATCTAGCAGCAGACAGGGTGTCTATTTAGTCATAAATATGCAGAGTGGACTCAATTACTCAGAGCGTTATTCGCACAGCTGCTCCGGATATAGTTTACTGTGCGTCTCTCCCAGAAACACGAATCATATTTATTTGACTCCAGCAAACAAATCCGATGTGTCAGCAGGTTTCTGCCTTCACATGGCTTCAGGTAAGTTCCACCTCGCTGTATTTTGGTGATAGAGAACAATACATTTCAGTTACAAACATGCTCAGCATAAACATAAAATATGAGATGAATAGTGGCTGACGAATATTTTCATATCACTTTGAACTATTTGCAGATAGTATACACATTTTGCTTTGTTGAAACCACAAAGATTGTTTTCTTATGGAGCAACAAAATGCTGCGCATTACTTTCACCTGGAAGGAAAATAAGGCATGTTTTTTTGGAGGAATAAAGATCCTTACTCTGCTGTATTCATGTCCTCATCTTTTACTCTGGCATTACACTGCAAAAAATGTAAATCTAAGTCAATTTTTCTTAACATAAGTGCTTTTTTTTTCTTTTATTGAGCAGATAAGTGAGTCACTTTGCCAATAGAACTAGACATTTTTCATTTAAAATAAGAAAAAAATACAATTGCAGTGTCTTATTTCAAGTGCATAATATCTAATTATCTTATTTTAAGGGTGAAAATCCTTCTAATTTTCCTACTCAAATTAAGAGTAGATACACTTTTTTTTAAAATTTTCAGATGGTTTTTGCAGTGTAGAATTGAATTCTATCAATGCATATTTTCTAGTCTAGTCCAGTCTAGTCCTAGTCTAGTCCAGTAAAAAACTAAAATGAAGCTTGAAAAAAGGTTCTGAGAGTAACTTTGTTTCTTAGGTTTTATTATTTGTAAGCAATGTTTTTTCTTTGAATTTTTTTATTCTTTTTGATTATTTTATTATTTATCTTTATTTTATTGTTTTAATTTCTTCATATATTTTATATTTTAAGATTTTGTTGTCTAAAATGTTTTTGAGGTTGAGTTTTGTGACTAAAAATGTTTTCAAATACACTGGGGAAAAAATCCAAATCTAGATAAGTCATTTTTTCTTAAAATAAGTGCATTTCTTCTTAAATTGAGCAAATTAAAGAAACATTTTGCCAATGGAACAAGACAATTTAGATTTAAAACAGGAAAACACAATTCCATCTTCTTATTTCAAGTGCATTTAATCTAACTTGTCTTATTTTAAGGGTAAAAATACTCATTCCATTGGCATATTATCAAATTTACCTATTCAAATCAAGGGTAAATACACTTAATTTAAGAAATGTTTACTTATTTCTAGATCACTTTTGCAGTGTATAGTATTTTACAGATCACTGACCACTAAATTTGTTGCCGATGTTCTTGCTAACCTTTTGAAATGCGTCTGTTCTCTTCATTCGGGACAGAAGCCTGCCTCCAGAATTGAAGAGTATGTGATCTGGAAGAAAATAATGGAATATAAATAATAATGGAATATTTCATAAAATAGTGTTTTAAATATATGCATATATCTGCACACATGTGGTTTGCAGCTTAGTTCGTTACATTAGTGTTACATCCCAGTAAAAATTGGCTGAAAAGACATTGAAAAGACGACATGATTTATGACCAAAAAACGTCCACATTTGGTCGGAAAGTGAAAGGTGAAAAGGTGTCATTTTCAAATCAGATGCTGAACCCAGTTTTCCACGTCTTTTCAAAGTCTACTATTGGGCAAAAGTTGGACATAATCAGACCAACCAAACACAGCACAATCTTCAACAAATGTTTACGGACTAAATCAAGACTGTGACGGACCGACCAGATCTAGCCTAAAAACCAATGTCCAAATTATGCCTGTTGCTGTATGTGTTTGGGGGATTGGTTCAAGTTTCTTCTTTGTATTAGTTAATTTTTGAACAGAAACACAGCATTCATACTAGTATATAGATGTAAATGGAATGGGGAATGAGTAGGCCTAAGGATTGGTGGAGGAGTTTTCTCTCCCTACGGACATCTACAGCTACTATATAAACTAGTTACAGTAAGTTGGCATATGCAAAAGTACTTTGTGTATTTTCTTCCTCATGTCATGGAACGTTTAAAGTTTTTTAACTTTTTGTTTTTTCTACATCTTTTCCAGAAGGCTGTAGTCCCAATTCGAATGGTGTCATTCGTGTTTTGGTCGTGAAATGCCTACTATAAGCTTGTCCAGAGTCAGCAGTCCAGAGGTCTACTCAATTCAGTTTATTTCTATAGCATCAATTCACAACAACAGTTTACAGAGACTATTCAACCAGATCATACATTCATATTGGTTCAAAGTTTTCTTTCTAAGGAAGACCAGTTGATTGCATTGACTGATTGACTCAAATACAATCCCTCACACTAAGCATGCTTGAAGCGACAGTGGAGAGGAAAAACTCCCTTTCAACAGGAAGAAACCTCCAGCAGAACCAGGCTTAGTTTGAGCAGCCAACGGCAGAGACCGACTCGGGTTGAAGGAGACAGAACAATAAATAGAAATCATAGCAGTAGATTCTAAAGCTTACTGATAAACAGCTCCACAGGCGGCCCCGTCCAGGAAACAAACAGCCAGGCAGACGAGGGCCGAGCCAGCTCCCATGTCAGAGGATGAAGAGAGCGCATCTAGCTAGTCACAGAGAGAGAAACCGGACTACACTGAAAAACAAGCCACTCTCCAACATCTATAAGCAGAGGTGTTGATGGAAGCAGCACAGCTGATATTTCTCTCCAGAATGGAGTCACAGCCAAACAGGAACAGACCAAATGAAGCTACCATGAGAAAAAGCAGAGAGAGCTTAACGTTAGAGATTGAACTAACAGATTCTGCAGAGTGGGAGAATAGAGATAGAATTAAGCAGAATTATGAATTAGGGGTCCCTATGTCCTCCAGCAGTCTAAGTCTATAGCAGCATAACTATAGAGATAGCTCAGGATAACCTGAGCCACTCTAACTATAAGCTTTATCAAAAAGGAAAGTTTTAAGCCTAGTCTTAAAAGTAGACAGGGTGTCTGCCTCACGGACTAAAACTGGTAGTTGGTTCCACAGGAGAGGAGCCTGATAACTAAAAGATCTGCCTCCCATTCTATTTTTAGAAATTCTAGGAACCACTAGTAAACCTGCAGATTGAGAGTGAAGTGCTCTGTTAGGAACGTAAGGAACAATCAGATCTCTGATATCAGATGGAGCTTGGCCATTTAAGACTTTATATGTAAGAAGGAGGATTTTAAATTCTATTCTGAATTTAACAGGAAGCAAATGAAGAGAAGCCAGGATAGGAGAGATATGATCTCTCTTTTTCATTTTCATCAGAACTCTGGCTGCAGCATTTAGGATCAGCTGAAGGCTTTTAACTACAGTTTGTGGACTTCCTGATACTAAAGTCCCTTCCCTACCCTGGATAGTTTTCTAAATGTTGATTCTAGGAAAGATGATTGGTATGAAATTGACTGAGAAAGTTGAATGCAATTACATGCCATTCAGTTTAAGAAGTTGTGCAATTAGTAAATGAATAATAAAAATATAATACACTCTTTACTCTTCCAAATCAAAAATTATACTCTGTTAATGTGTCACATAAAATCAAAATGAAATACATCGAGGTTTGTGGTTGTGA
Source organism: Cyprinodon diabolis (assembly GCA_030533445.1). Lineage (NCBI taxonomy): Eukaryota > Metazoa > Chordata > Actinopteri > Cyprinodontiformes > Cyprinodontidae > Cyprinodon > Cyprinodon diabolis. Next base: position 9,181,646 of record CM060066.1, read on the forward strand.
TGTCTCAAATCTAAAAAACCTTACAGCGCATAAATCCTTTTACAATTTATGTACACCACCCCCATTCCTGGAGTTAATTTGGAAAGAACGTCTGGAATAAAAAATCCCCTAAAGCCTCTGGCCTATGAGAGAACAGATGTGTCTAAATATGCAGGACCTACATTAAGATGGCCGGTGTATCCTCACAGACAGAGGATGTTGGGTTTCATTGAATACAGGCAGGAAACTGTTGGAGCTTTTCAACTAAAAGAAACCTTTTAAAGTAGTCAAAGAAACATCTATTTATCCTTCATTCTAGACGCAAAAAGGTTTTTGAGTTTCGGCTCTGAATTGGCCATTTGAATGCAGGTAAATAATCGTTCAACAATATTTCCCTCTGAACTCAACAGATTCCATACATAAATCACAAACACAGTCTCTCTGTCATTATTCAGCGACATCTCACATCAGGGAACAGATGCTAATAGCTGCTGAGAAGAGAGTCAAGCTGCTTATTAAGCATGCTCAGGCTGAACTAAGAGACCACCCTCCGCCTTGAAATGATTCTGCAGGCTCTGTCTCAAATTACAGCTTAATTGAACTTTTTACAATCATACAATAGCAAACTCTTCTTCGAGGTCAAAGTTGACGGAGTGGCGAGGGGTGCTGAAACTTGAAGACATCATTAGCGCGGCTCGTCTCATCATTATCCTCTTAGGCTGATGGCTCGGTTCAGATGTGAGGTCAATCACAAATATACCTATTTGCATGTTAGCAGGTGCTCTGCAGCATCATCAGGACAAATAGATCTGTCAGCAGGCTAATGCACTAAGTCCTTCTTTCAGAGCTTCACTGTCTGTATCATTTGATGTAAAACAATAACCATAAATTATTTTAATTCATAAAAAATCTTTCCCAAAAATGCTTTTAAAAAATGTGATGAAATAAAATATGAGATTAATAAAAATGCAACAGGATAAGAAAACATTTATTTTTATAATTTCCACAGGGGTTGTTTTTGCAGAACAATAAGGCCAAATGTTTTAGGTCAAAGTTTGACTAACAGGGAACAGACTTTTCCCCCCCCTTTTTTATTGTAGAAGGGGAGGAACCTATGAACATACTGGATGCAGATAAGAAGTGTACATGTACCCATGTTTATGTATTTTATACTTGAGAAGGTGATGAAAATGTGATGACCCCTTATTTCATGGTGCAAAAACAGTATTTTGATAGCTAGAAACTGTGAATAAGAATAGCCTTGGTTTGTTTTCAACATCGGTTTAATAATATAGACATATATTTTTTTTATAATCCAGCTGCTGTCTATTTGTGTTCCTGTTGTAGCTGGTTTCAGTTCTTCTTCACCATCATCCAAATGTTGTCAGGAATCCAGTTTGTGTGGTCTGTTTTTGTGTTTCCTTTCCTCCTCCACCAGGTGGTGCCCCGTCCTCATTGAGCCTCCCGGCACACCTGCAGCTCATTGCCTCATTACCTGTGGGGTGCTCTTAAGCTGCTGACTGCCACTATCTTGACGCCAGAGTGTTTGCCAGTTTGTGGTACCCTAGCCATGCTTAGTTTAGCAGAGTCTAACCTGAGTTTTGTTTTGCCAGTTTGGGTACCCTAGCCAAGCTGAGTTTGCTGAGTCAAACTGAGTTTTTTGTTTACCTGAGTTTTAATCTTGCTGTCTTTGTCTTTGCCTCTCAGCAGGAAGTCATCCTGCAAACTGGATTTTTCGGACCTTCTCTCCCCTGGAAGGATCTTCTGAGAACCAAAATGAGCTGAGAATTCAAGTTTGTGGTTTGGATCAACCTTTTCCCCCAAGGATTTTTAGGGGCTTCTCTCTGAGCAGGAGATTCATCTCCACAATAACCTGTTCAAGTACCGCAGGAAATCTAAGTGGCAGTCAGCTTCTCCGTTCACCAAGGAACAACCGCAGTCTGGGTAAACCCTGTCTGCCCTCCATCAAACAAGACAATCACTGGAACACCCCCACACAGACTGGATTCACCTTTTTCTGGAAACTTGAGTCTGCAACCTATTCCTCCTCTTCAAGTCAAAGAATCTAATTTCCCACTGAGCCTGAACTAACCACAGTGTCTTCCCCTTCACTTTCCAGTTCCGGTTTCGACAGTGTTCAGAGCAGCACTGGACTCATCTCATTTTACTAATAAACCTGTTTAACTTTTCCCTGGTCTCTCTGTTTGGTCTTCTGCATTTGGGTCAGATCTTTAATTAAATCATGACAAATGTACTTTTATACCTTCACTATGACTGGAAATCCTGACATTTTTTAGATGAAGACTGCTGTTATGCTGAGTATATATGGGATATTGAATTATTGGCCGTTCCAGATAAAAGACAAGCCGTTCTGGGAAAATAATGGAGAAATCTTTATTTCTGCTTCTAAAACTGTGTTCTTATGTTTCACAGTGAGGCAGGTTCTATGAATGCTGTTTCTAGAGATAACTTTTAGCGGTTATCTGATGAAAGTTTATGATATTTGTAAGGACAATCTAACAGTGTGATAGCTGCTACAGTAGCACCCATGTCTATTAATCAATGGAACTTGAGCTGCTGCCGATGTATTTCTAAGATAATTTTTCTGAGATAATTTGACAATGAAATTAGTATTTGTACTCTAAAAATAGTATAATTAGATAATAGGCACTTGAAATAAGACTACGTTAGTTTTTTTTTCTTGTTTTAAATGTAAATTATTTTGTTCCATTTTCTTATGCAAAAAGCAGCAACAAGTATATCATATATTATAAAATTAACCCCAAACACTGATAAATTAATAGCCTTATAAATATAAAGTTGTAAATTGAATTTATTAAGTTTACTGGCTGCGTTGAACTATTAAAAATGTGGAATAGTTACTATGAATGTTACTCAGTGTCATTTGTGAACGTTAGGACTCATCTGGAACAAGAATCTTCATACGGGAGAAAGTTTTAGGAGATGTGTATACAGAAATTTTCCTGATTTACATATTTTATAAAACACCTAAATTGACGGTTTTCTTTTCTTTCTTTTTCCTGTCTTAATGAGAGCAGTGGGCTTTTTGCTGCCCTGAAAGGCTTTAAACCTGGGTTTGAATGGAGACAAAGCCATTCTCAAGCACAAATCAAGGTGCTCATTTTGAGCCTGGATCCATATTTATTTTTTATTCTGTTCATGGTGGAGAATCCTGCTTCACAGCAGCAGGTTGAGCCAAACATACTCAAAATGTTCAGGGTCATCTTTGAGCATGCCATTTCAATTTTCTTTCACCAGTTCACCACAGTTCTTCCAGCAGTCCACACTTTCTCTACTCTCTTTTTCATTGGCTCATTGGTTCATTTATATCATGTGTAGCCTGGTGCAGGAGGGCTTTACCGTACAAACATGAGAGGTGGCGCAAATGAAATTAGACATTGCCGTCGAACAACATGAGGAAATTTATAAATGTGTGTAATCAGGTTGGGTCCGGATTAGCCAGCAGTTTGGTCGGGTGCGGACCACGTCCCGCTAATCTGTTACCTCTGATTTAGGATATAAGAGTGCGGATCTTGTGGCCGAACAGCTGATTTTGTTTATTATTGAATACAACTGGCCTTTGCATCAATATCACCTGTAAAGGTGAGATCTTGGAGCATACCTTCAATTCTTGCCACGACTCCATGTCCATATTCTCCTCTGTTTTTTAAGATTTGTTTTCATTTTTTCTTGACGCAGAGATTGATGGTAAACACAGATGAAGTAACTAATTGATGCACTTTGTAGGACATTTAGAATTAGATCATAATATGAGCACCCATCAAACTTGACATTGTACTAAAGATTATTAACTACACATCACATAGTGTGTCATATAATTGCAAGGAACGATGAATGGAATGCAAGTAACTTTCAAGGTAACACAGAAAATGAATATTTTGAAAGCAAGCTGGAAAGGAAAGTATAAATGCAAATATATTAATAATGCAAATAAATAAGATTCCTGCAGTCTCAGGGTCAGTGAAGATGATTCAAAAGGATCATTTATTTATGTTGTTTTTTTTTTTTACACACTCAAAAAAATAATGCAACCAGTTTTGGCATTTACTTAATCTGATATGATATGAGATGTTACTTTAACACATTTTTTAACTAATTGCAAAAACATGCATTATTTTTTTCAGTGCAGATTTGATAAGACATAATGGATGTTGTGCTGCATCAAGGTTCCGGTGGTTTTTCATGACCCATTCTGTAAAATATGAACTCTAAAAAAAACTTTAATTATTATTTCAAATTGACATTTTTTTTTTTTTTGGGTTGTAAGGCAGATAAACAGGTGTCAGTTACTAGTAGCAGAAGCTCACCCATCAGCTGATGACACTTTTTCCATACATCTCTACACACCCCACCTACAGGAAACACTAGTATAGATGTGTAAGATGTCTTAAAATACATTCTTGCTCAAAGCAGCAGGAAGTCACACAGGATTTTTGACATAAACGTGTGCACCCTCTTCCAGCCTTGTTTGTCACGTCGTTAGTTACAGTGTATGATCCTCAAAGAACTGACATTTTTAACCTCTCATTTTCTCCTCAGGTCTTCTCAGGACTGTCATGTCCGATTTCAGTGTGAAACAGAATGTTATTATTACCAGTCAGAGTGTGCAAGGCCAGAGACCCTGAGATCTGACAGGAGAACAAGGATCATTTCTTTGTCAGACTGAGGTTTTTCTTAGACACCCAGACAGCTGAACAATGTTGTGGTGCTGTTGCAGCTTTAATTATTAATAATGTTTATGTCACATGGTTGAAGTAAGTATTGTGCTTCTGGCAATCAAACGTTATGCTTGTAATGCTATATTATTCAAATGGTAACGTTTACAGGGTAACCCATGCATAAACATAAGAAACTTTCAAACAATTCAGAGAAACAAACAATGACTTATTATCTTTATTATGTTATATCAAGCCAGCTTAATGTTTTTTTTTTATTTTTTAATGCTTTTTTTTTCCTTTTTAATCCTGGGCTGTTCTCTAATGTTGACACACTACATCTGTTGGTTTGTTAGTTAGCTAATGTTATCATAAATAATTTCATAGTACTTTATTAGAATTATTGAAATTTAACCTACCCGGTTTATTTGCTTCATTCTAATATTTAAGAATAAAAACAGTTCTGTGAAAAAAATTTGACTAATACATCTGAAAATAATTGAGCTAATCTGATCACTTATCACTTATTTCCCTACTTAAGAAAAACAAGAGAAAACTCATTAAAACTACAAAGATGACTCACCCCTGCTGCTATATGACTTCAAACTCAACGCTACTCCAGATATTTTCAATTAAGAAAGCTTCCTGGATGGGAAACGAAACGTCTTGACACTTGGAAAGCAAGTCCAGTGGATTATTTTTCAACTTTTTTGGAATGACTATGACCTGGATGACTGAGAATCTTCACCAGCATGTAGTGGGCTAATACACTTAGGGCCGGATTTATCAAGATCCAATTTTGCGTGCAGTAATTTGTGCTCGCAAACTGGAAAAGAAGTAAATCATGATAATCTAATTAAAATCAAAATAACTCCAATTGGGGAAAAAGTTAAAACAATTAAATGCGGTCTGTTTAACATAAGATCACTTTCCTCTAAAAGTCTGCTAGTTAATGACTTGATTTGTGATAATCACATTGACTTGTTTTGCCTTACAGAAACCTGGCTGCAGCAAGAGGATTATGTGAGCATAAACGAGGCAACTCCTTCAAGCTATTTAAATTTTCACATACCCAGAAGTTCTGGGCGAGGAGGAGGAGTTGCAACAATCTTCCAGTCTGACTTACTGATTACTCCCAAAACAGTTAATACCTACAACTCTTTTGAACATTTAACCCTTAATTTCCCTCATCCAAATTTCAAGGCAAGAAAACCTCTTCTTCTTGTAACTTTGTATCGTCCGCCAGGTCCTTACTCTGAATTTTTAGATGAGTTTTCAGAGTTCCTTTCTGATTTGGTATTAAATACTGACAGGGTCATCATAGTGGGAGATTTTAACATCCATGCTGACATTGAGGGCGATAGCTTAAGAGCGGCCTTTGATGCTATCTTAGACACTATTGGCTTTGTTCAAAATGTGAATAGTCCCACACATTCTCATCTTCATACTTTGGATCTTGTGCTGACATACGGCATAGAATGTGAAGAAATAACAGTATTTCCTCACAACCCTGTCCTCTCTGACCACTTTCTAATAACCTTCAGGATTACTTTAACAGAGTTCTCCTCCCCCAAAAGAAGGTTCAATTTTAGTAGATCTTTATCAGATAGTGCAGTTATAAATTTTAAAGAATCGGCTTCACTTTCTCTCTCCTCTGTGTCGCTAAACAGTGCTGCAGAGTGCAAAAGTATAGCTTATTCCCCTTCACAGGTTGATGATTTTGTTGATGGGGTTGCTAGTTCTCTGCGTACTGCCTTAGACAACGCAGCTCCTTTGAAAATGAAAACCGTTAAAAATAGAAAGCTTGCTCCTTGGTTTAATGCAGAGCTGCGTACTTTGAAGCAAAATGCTAGGAAACTGGAGAGAAAATATCGCTCCACAGGCCTGCAGGAGTCCTTCCTAGTCTGGAAAAATGGTTTACTGCTGTATAAGAGGACCCTTTGTAAAGCAAGAGCAGCATACTTCTCCTCATTAATAGAGGAGAATAAGAATAATCCTAGATTTCTTTTTAATACAGTTGCCAAACTCACCCAGAGCCATAGCTCTGTTGAACCGTCCATTCCACCTGCTCTTAACAGCAATGATTTTATGGGATTCTTTATAAATAAGATTGATGTTATTAAAAATAAGATCATAAGCACTCCTCTATCCGCGATTGTACCTGAGGTAGTCATGGAATCTGAACCGGGTTTAGACTGCTTTGATCCAGTTGAACTTTCTGAATTAGCAAAATTATTGTCTTCATCTAAGCCTTCAACTTGTATGTTAGATCCAGTTCCAACCAGGTTATTTAAGGAGGTATTCCCTTTGATCTCCTCCTCCATTTTAGATGTGATTAATCTATCTCTGTTACAGGGATATGTACCTAAAGCTTTTAAGGTTGCTGTAATTAAACCTCTGCTTAAGAAACCGTCTCTTGACCCAGATGACTTGGTTAATTATAGACCTATATCCAATCTTCCTTTCTTATCCAAAATTCTTGAGAAAGTAGTTGCCAAACAAGTTTGCGACCACTTACACCATAATGAACTTTTTGAAGAGTTTCAGTCTGGCTTTAGAGCTCATCATAGCACTGAAACAGCTCTGGTGAAAGTCACTAATGATATTCTCATGGCCTCAGATAATGGACTTGTATCTGTGCTCGTCCTGTTGGATCTTAGTGCTGCATTTGATACAGTTGACCATAATATTCTTTTAGAAAGACTTGAATATTTTGTTGGAATTAAAGGAACAGCACTAGACTGGTTTAAATCTTATCTATCTGATCGAATTCAGTTTGTTTATCTTAATGATAGATCTTCAACACACTCAAAGGTTACCTGTGGAGTACCACAGGGATCAGTGCTAGGACCAATTCTCTTTACTTTATACATGCTCCCAATTGGTAGAGTTATTAGACAGCATGGGATTAATTTCCACTGTTATGCTGATGATACCCAGCTATATCTGTCTATAAATCCAGATGAAGCTAACCCATTACATAGATTACAAGCATGTCTTGAAGACATAAAAACCTGGATGACTCTTAACTTTCTGCTTCTGAATGCAGACAAAACAGAAGTTATAGTCTTTGGACCAGAGTCTCTGAAAAAGAAGCTGATTAGCCAGTCACTTCATTTGGATGGGATTAAACTGATTTCAGATAATAAAGTAAAAAATCTTGGTGTTGTTTTTGATCAGGACCTGTCATTTAAATCCCAGATCAAAGAGGTTTCTAGAATTTCCTTCTTTCATCTGAGGAACATTGCAAAAATTAGAAATCTCCTGTCCAGGGGTGATGCTGAGAAACTAGTCCATGCATTTGTTAGTTCAAGGCTGGACTATTGTAATTCTTTACTATCAGGAAGTCCACAAACTGTAGTTAAAAGCCTTCAGCTGATCCAAAATGCTGCAGCCAGAGTTCTGATGAAAATTAAAAAGAGAGATCATATCTCTCCTATCCTGGCTTCTCTTCATTGGCTTCCTGTTAAATCCAGAATAGAATTTAAAATCCTCCTTCTCACATATAAAGCCTTAAATGGCCAAGCTCCATCTTATATCAGAGATCTGATTGTTCCTTATGTTCCTAACAGAGCACTTCGCTCTCAATCTGCAGGTTTACTAGTGGTTCCTAGAATTTCTAAAAGTAGAATGGGAGGCAGATCTTTTAGTTATCAGGCTCCTCTCCTGTGGAACCAACTACCAGTTTTAGTCCGTGAGGCAGACACTCTGTCTACTTTTAAGACTAGGCTTAAAACTTTCCTTTTTGATAAAGCTTATAGTTAGGGTGGCTCAGGTTATCCTGAGCTCTCTCTCTATAGTTATGCTGCTATAGGCTTAGACTTTTGGAGGACATAGGGACCCCCATTTCATCATTCTGCTTCATTCTCTCTCTGTTCTCCTATTCTGCAGAATCTGTTTGTTCAATCTCTAACCTTCTGCTCTCTCTGCTTTTCCTCAGAGTAGCTTTGCCTCGTCTGTTCCTGTTTGGCTGTGACGTCATCCAGGAAAGAAACATCAGCTGTGCTGCTTCCATCAACACCCTTGTTTGTAGATGTTGGAGATCGGCCTGTCTTCCAGTGTGGTCCTGTTTCTCTGGCCGTGGCTGGGTGGATGTGCTCTCTTCATCCTCTGGCATGGGAGGTGCCTTGGAGCTCGTCTGCCTGGCTGTGTGTTTCCTGGACGGGGCCGCCTTTTACAGCTGCTTTTTGTATCTCTGCTTCTTGTATCTCTGCTTCTGTCTCCTTGAACCCCAGTCGGCCTTGGCAGATGGCCGCTCACACTGAGCCTGGTTCTGCTGGAGGTTTCTTCCTGTTAAAAGGGAGTTTTTCCTCTCCACTGTCGCTACAAGCATGCTTAGTGTGAGGGATTGTATTTGAGTCAATGAGTCAATGCAATCAACTGGTTTTCCTTAGATAGAAAACTTTGTATCAATTTGACTGTATGATCTGGTTGAACTGTAAAGTGCCTTGAGATGACATGTGTTGTGAATTTGGCGCTATATAAATAAACTGAATTGAATTGAATTGAATTGAATTTTGCGCGAGGGGCTGAACCATGGTTTGCGGGGGATTTAACAAGAGCGATTGCGTAACTGGTGGCAGGTGCAAAACTGTTGGAGACGCCCTATTTAAATGATGGTTTTGCGCCTTTTGTGGTTTGCGGCAAAGTAGTTTGTAGTTTGTACAAACTAGTGCATTAAGAAATTTAAATCTTACATTGAACCCCCCAAAAAAAAAAAAAAAAAATATATATATATATACACATATATATAAAGAAAAAACTTTGGTAACCTTTATTCCCTAAGGTGGTATGTGACTGAATCTCCACTTCACTGTATTGGCCTGTAGAAAAATGCACATACCAAATGGCTCACAAGAAGTAACAGTGGATGAGATCACTGCGCGTACGCATTCCCGCAGTATTGGCATGTTGCTCCACAGGCGCAGGGGGGAGGTCGGGGTTCTCCGGTAGGGCGTCAGGGCGACATGGCATTTAGAATGTCGGACAGCACTTCAGAAAAACGAGATTGGGAGATCCCAGCTCTCGCTGCAACCGTACGCTGGAATGACCCAGATGCAAAAAAGTGCAATGTTGGAAGGAGTTTTGTGATATCTGGTATTGCGTGGGTCCTCCTTGTGGCTGGCTCCAAATCCATTCGGAGTTCCCCCAACAGCTCCAAAATGGCAATGCTGGATAAACTATGTTTTGATGATCGTTTCCTCGTTCATTCCAAAAATATTCACACGGAGTGAAAAAAAGCGTTCTCTGCGTCTCCTTGCTTCATTTCGATGTCTCCCTCTTGCGACAATAACCGCTGCCATGTGTGCGCAATTACGCATACAGACCATTTGCACCTTCTTTTGAAACATGTTAAATATAGAGTCAGATACCGTTAGCAAAATTGCTTTCAGGTTTGATAAATCACTTTGCGAGTGCTAAATTAATATATTTACATGTTCTCCTCCCACAAGATGCACTTTTGCGTGTAAACGCCCCATATTGCATATTCATTGCAGAAAAAGTACTAAATGGATAAGAGGCGCTATTTAGCACGTTTTAAAGACCATATCCTTTTAGCACGCTGTTGATAGATCGGTTTGTACATTTTTTAGCGTGTGCAGTGAAATAGCTCACGTTTTTATACACGCAAACCTTTGATAGATCCGGCCCTTTGAGCCTGTGTTGCCATGCAAGGCTTATATAAAAGTTCTACAGCTGCAGACAGATAAGGGCCATCTTCATCAGTGTGTTTAACTCCAGCAGGAAATAACTCATAAGCATCGACAAACAACTTTCTCAGGACATTTTCGGACTGCTCAGTAAATGTAAATATTTTCAGGACTGGACAATTTGATAAATTTTTGTGCATCTTTTTGTGGTTTTTCTTCGTTTTTTCTGTAAACGAATAACAATGTTTGATTATCCTTTTTGTTCACTGTATATAGTTGCACCTATTCTTTTAAATTAAACTTTTTCTAATAAAAAAAGATAAAAAAAATAAATAAATAAAAAAAAAGGACCACTCTGCTTCCAGCTATCATCACCTATAATAAGTGGTTGAAAAACAGAGGTGTGGTCAGTTTGGATAAACAGAAGATAAATGCTGAGAGCCTGCATCAGCATCCCTAAATACCTACTCTTCTTCAGGTAGCAAAGTCTAAGGAATACACCAATCATTGAAGGCCCCCTGCACACTGCAAATGAGCGTTCTCATAGTTTAGAATAGAATTAGTCATTTATGAATATATTCTGCGCCAATGTAAAGAAATTTAGACCATTAGAGAGAAGAATTATATAGTAATAATTAGTGTATAGCACTGATACCGATACCAGTATGGGACGGGGCCCCGATACTGCCCTAAAATGGTGGTATCGGTATCGGCGAGTACCAACAAATAGGGCACTGATACCATTTTGAGAGCCATAAGTTTATTCAACTATTGTCACCCACTCCTGGTAGGCAATAAAAAGTTCTACTGGATTCACTTTGTATTAGTCTTTTTCCTGCTTTACAAAGGTAGGCAGCAGCTTGACAAAGCCATGATGGCCATTATTTTACATTATTATGGTATCGGTATCGGCCGATCATGCACAGCCAGGTATAGGGTATCGGTATCTGGGCCAAAAAATGGCATCAAAATGCAAAAATGACTGAATTCAAATATTTTGGCATGTTTATAAAAAATGGAAGATTATGTTTTATCCAAAAGCAAGAGGACAAGGCTCAAAAACAGTTTTTACCCTGCAGTACTGCAGAACTCAAGCCACACTCATTTCAGCTTCATCTATTTCCCTTTAGTTCCCTTTAATATTAAAATTGTTGAACCGGGATCTGAGTCCAAACAACAGATCTAAAAGCAACTGTGAGATACTATGACAATAAAAGAATCCTTGAATCCTTTAGCAAACTTGGTTTTATTAACAAATTTTCTCCAAATTGGAAGTTTTAGACTTGCAACGTGGAGCACGTTCGTCTGGGTGCATACAAAACTCACTTAACAATAGGGTACAGATTAATATGAAACATGTCATTAATGGATAAGGCAAACACAGTTCTTATTTCACAGATTGAATTAGGAAGGACTCAAAGAATGCAAGTCAAGTTAGTTTAAAAGTTGTCCTACTGTATAAAGCCTTGAACTCAGCAGCTCCTTTGAAAATGAAAACCGTTAAAAATAGAAAGCTTGCTCCTTGGTTTAATGCAGAGCTGCGTACTTTGAAGCAAAATGCTAGGAAACTGGAGAGAAAATATCGCTCCACAGGCCTGCAGGAGTCCTTCCTAGTCTGGAAAAATGGTTTACTTCTGTATAAGAGGACCCTTTGTAAAGCAAGAGCAGCATACTTCTCCTCATTAATAGAGGAGAATAAGAATAATCCTAGATTTCTTTTTAATACAGTTGCCAAACTCACCCAGAGCCATAGCTCTGTTGAACCGTCCATTCCACCTGCTCTTAACAGCAATGATTTTATGGGATTCTTTATAAATAAGATTGATCTTATTAAAAATAAGATCATAAGCACTCCTCTATCCGCGATTGTACCTGAGGTAGTCATGGAATCTGAACCGGGTTTAGACTGCTTTGATCCAGTTGAACTTTCTGAATTAGCAAAATTATTGTCTTCATCTAAGCCTTCAACTTGTATGTTAGATCCAGTTCCAACCAGGTTATTTAAGGAGGTATTCCCTTTGATCTCCTCCTCCATTTTAGATGTGATTAATCTATCTCTGTTACAGGGATATGTACCTAAAGCTTTTAAGGTTGCTGTAATTAAACCTCTGCTTAAGAAACTGTCTCTTGACCCAGATGACTTGGTTAATTATAGACCTATATCCAATCTTCCTTTCTTATCCAAAATTCTTGAGAAAGTAGTTGCCAAACAAGTTTGCGACCACTTACACCATAATGAACTTTTTGAAGAGTTTCAGTCTGGCTTTAGAGCTCATCATAGCACTGAAACAGCTCTGGTGAAAGTCACTAATGATATTCTCATGGCCTCAGATAATGGACTTGTATCTGTGCTCGTCCTGTTGGATCTTAGTGCTGCATTTGATACAGTTGACCATAATATTCTTTTAGAAAGACTTGAATATTTTGTTGGAATTAAAGGAACAGCACTAGACTGGTTTAAATCCTATCTATCTGATTGAATTCAGTTTGTTTATGTTAATGATAGATCTTCAACACACTCAAAGGTTACCTGTGGAGTACCACAGGGATCAGTGCTAGGACCAATTCTCTTTACTTTATACATGCTCCCAATTGGTAGAGTTATTAGACAGCATGGGATTAATTTCCACTGTTATGCTGATGATACCCAGCTATATCTGTCTATAAATCCAGATGAAGCTAACCCATTACATAGATTACAGGCATGTCTTGAAGACATAAAAACCTGGATGACTCTTAACTTTCTGCTTCTGAATGCAGACAAAACAGAGGTTATAGTCTTTGGACCAGAGTCTCTGAAAAAGAAGCTGATTAGCCAGTCACTTCATTTGGATGGGATTAAACTGATTTCAGATAATAAAGTAAAAAATCTTGGTGTTATTTTTGATCAGGACCTGTCATTTAAATCCCAGATCAAAGAGGTTTCTAGAATTTCCTTCTTTCATCTGAGGAACATTGCAAAAATTAGAAATCTCCTGTCCAGGGGTGATGCTGAGAAACTAGTCCATGCATTTGTTACTTCAAGGCTGGACTATTGTAATTCTTTACTATCAGGAAGTCCACAAACTGTAGTTAAAAGCCTTCAGCTGATCCAAAATGCTGCAGCCAGAGTTCTGATGAAAATTAAAAAGAGAGATCATATCTCTCCTATCCTGGCTTCTCTTCATTGGCTTCCTGTTAAATCAAGAATAGAATTTAAAATCCTCCTTCTCACATATAAAGCCTTAAATGGCCAAGCTCCATCTTATATCAGAGATCTGATTGTTCCTTATGTTCCTAACAGAGCACTTCGCTCTCAATCTGCAGGTTTACTAGTGGTTCCTAGAATTTCTAAAAGTAGAATGGGAGGCAGATCTTTTACTTATCAGGCTCCTCTCCTGTGGAACCAACTACCAGTTTTAGTCCGTGAGGCAGACACTCTGTCTACTTTTAAGACTAGGCTTAAAACTTTCCTTTTTGATAAAGCTTATAGTTAGGGTGGCTCAGGTTATCCTGAGCTCTCTCTCTATAGTTATGCTGCTATAGGCTTAGACTTTTGGAGGACATAGGGACCCCCATTTCATCATTCTGCTTCATTCTCTCTCTGTTCTCCTATTCTGCAGAATCTGTTTGTTCAATCTCTAACCTTCTGCTCTCTCTGCTTTTCCTCAGAGTAGCTTTGCCTCGTCTGTTCCTGTTTGGCTGTGACGTCATCCAGGAAAGAAACATCAGCTGTGCTGCTTCCATCAACACCCTTGTTTGTAGATGTTGGAGATCGGCCTGTCTTCCAGTGTGGTCCTGTTTCTCTGGCCGTGGCTGGGTGGATGTGCTCTCTTCATCCTCTGGCATGGGAGCTGCCTTGGAGCTCGTCTGCCTGGCTGTGTGTTTCCTGGACGGGGCCGCCTTTTACAGCTGCTTTTTGTATCTCTGCTTCTGTCTCCTTGAACCCCAGTCGGCCTTGGCAGATGGCCGCTCACACTGAGCCTGGTTCTGCTGGAGGTTTCTTCCTGTTAAAAGGGAGTTTTTCCTCTCCACTGTCGCTACAAGCATGCTTAGTGTGAGGGATTGTATTTGAGTCAATGAGTCAATGCAATCAACTGGTTTTCCTTAGATAGAAAACTTTGTATCAATTTGACTGTATGATCTGGTTGAACTGTAAAGTGCCTTGAGATGACATGTGTTGTGAATTTGGCGCTATATAAATAAACTGAATTGAATTGAATTGAATTGAACTCAACGCTATTTCTGACATTTTGAATTGAAAAAGCTTCCTGGATGGGAAGAGAAACGTCGTCAAACTTGGAAAAAAAGTCCAGTGGATTGTTTTTAACTTTTTAGAATGACTATGACCTGAGAATCTTCACCAGCAGTTTTAAAAAATGTAGCATCCCAAAGTTCAGGACTCCTGGGCTTTACACTGCTTGCATGTTTTATCAATTAGTACAGAGCCTCAGTGCTGATTCAGTGTCATTTTCTCTAACCTGTTAGGGTAAAGTGTTGAAATCATTTTGTATTCTCATTTGATTGTAAATCAAATTTTGATTGGCTGGAATTAAAGGGGTTTAATTTGATTAAGGGTGTAAAAACTATATAACACTAACATTTTACATGACAATGTGGTAGGTGAATTTCCCACAATTTTTTTTATCCATTATGTTTTCTCAATTTCTTACTTCCTTTTGGTGGTGAGAGTGGATTTTTGAAATAACAGCCTTGGTTGAAGCAGACTGAAGCTGAATTGGATTCTTGAGGATTTATTATCCAAAGAAGTTAGTGATGATATGAGATGAGGTGGGGGCGTTTCCCGGAAGTGTGTGTCGAGGCGTGATTCATTTAGGGGAGGGGCAAAAATTGAAGCCTCTCTACTGTGAGGTGACCGCTTCAGGAAGTCGTTCAAACCCCACAAGAACTTCATCAGATACTCAGATACTCACTTGACTCACTACTCAGTCAAGATGTGGGGGTTTGTAGGAGAGTTGTGGTCAGTTAGATATAGTCTGGATAGATTCTAAGAATAGATAGGTTGGAAGAACAACTATTCTAGTCGGTTAAAACTATTTTGGTTAGATTAAACAATGTAATGATCAAAATCTGAGCAAGTCACTGGACACAGGTATAACTTTAGTTTTAATCAGTATTGCTCTCCGTTAAACAGTTAACAGTGTTGATGGTGTTGTGCAAAATGATTTCCTGCAGATAATGAATAAATGATTAACTAGAACTGGAGTTATAGTTAATTATTTAACTTATTCAAAATCGGAGGTTCTTAGTTTTAGTGTTCTTAGTTGAATAATTGTAGCTTTAATTTGCTTACTTATCAGGGTTTATGCCTTTCACCTCTGGATGGTTCCTCGACCGGCTGTTAAAATCCAGGTATTCACACCAATTTAGTGACCTAGGCTACGTTATCAGCAGAGCTATTAATTATCAATCAAAGAACTATTTAACTCTGTTTATTCACACTGTTACCAAAAGAGGGTGGATCTGGCCTGAGTGATAAACCATCCGTGTATATGGATCACAAGACCACTACAGGTTAAACAATGACGTCTTTATTCTAATAATTCAGAATTACAGAAATCTAACATCTATGCAAAACACTAAATGCTAAACACACTTTAGATTTTAAAATGGAAAAAAAATTTGTTTATATTTTTTTTATTTAAAAAGTCAGTATATAACATGGATGCATAAAAACCTAATTTTATTTCAGTGTTAAATTCTGTCTAAAGTAACAGATCCTAATTAAAAAATGTCTCCAGACCTTTACTGGTTGTTGTTTTTTTTTTTTTATTCAGACCCTGCTGATTTTTAATTGGTGACCCCTGCCTTAAATGATTGTTCTCTTCTAAGACATTTTACACGCAAAAAAAGAAAAACACCTCATGAGGCTCATCTCACCATCACTACAAAAAGTACAACAGAAGAAAAAAAAAGATAAATCCACAAAAAAAGAGAACCAGGAATAATCACAACAACAGGCAAAGAAATGACAACAAGCCAGCCACAGTGACTGAGGAGGTGTATATATGGGGGAGAGAAACAAAGACCAGGCTAATCAGCCGGTTGGGAGCAGGTGTGGACAGAGGAATCTAGAAAGGAGCTAGGAGAAGGAGACTGACAAAAGCAACAGAAGGGCAACAAGAAATAACTAAGAACTCAAATACATCCAGAAAACAACACAAAATAGGAATTAAACCAATATAACTAGAAAACAAAGAAAAACATGGATCAAAGGAAACTAAAACAGAACCAAAACCATGACAGTACTGACCCCAAAAGAGCCCAATCAGACGTATAAATGTGACTGACACGTTTTCACCATGCTCATGAATTAGTCATGCGAGCACGCCCACTAAGGTAAACAAATCAGCATGATGAACTTCAACTGCAACCAGAGAATTCAAACAGATTGTTCATTTCTCCTCTACTGACTCCAGATAGGAGACGGCGCCACGCTCTGCCTCTGAAGGTCACCGGCGCCCTGAACATCAGCACAGTGGACGGAAAATGAGATTCATTAATTATTATCGTTGCTTCGCTCTGGGGATACTAGTGATGTTCCTGAGAAGGGAATATTAATATTTCAGCCTTAGTGAGAATGCTTTTAAAGCAGTCACTCATTTTGCCCTCTTGCATTGAGTAAAGTGGATCTTGTTCTTCCTTTTTTTTTTATGTCTTTTTCATTTTTTTTTTGTGATGTTGACACAGGAGCTCAAAATGTTCGTGAGAACTTTTGATGAAAGCCCTTCTGAAAAAACGCACTCCCCTCCGCCTCCATTCTTAAGCCTGATGAATAGAAACTAATGACTTATCTGTGGCAGAAAGAAAGAAAAGGTGAATACACAGCAGGTAGATTCAGTTTCACAGCTGATTATGTGTTCAATCCAGAGCACTTCATGGAGGAGTCATTTCAGCCGCGGAGGATGCTGAAATGGAGGGGATTTCAGGGGAGGCAGAAGAATCTGAATGCAAGGAGTGAGAGCTGCCTTTGTGTGTGAAATATGCACTTTTCCCAAACAGTATGAATGAAGTCACTGTGTAGTGAAATGCCTCCTTCAATAGACACTGAAATCCTTCCCTACTCCTGTTTGCTCTGACAATTAGACTTTCAACGAGCCACAGTTGCTTCATTGGCCTGTTAGGTAGATTACAAGAAAACATCCATTTATGTATTTTTATTAGCTTCTTGGGAAATGAAGAGATTTCTGAGAGTGTTGCCACCTTAATGAGCCTCTGGAAACTCTGGGCAGTGGGGTAGTAAGAATGTCTAATGAGAAGGAAATGGGTAGGAGCCAGAGTTTTCAAACTGGAAGCCAGAACGGAGCTTAATCTCTCCGAGGAAAATCTACCAAAATCAGGTGTCACCTTTACATGGTGACTAGAAGGTCCACCCTGGATGTTCAGCTATATAACTCTATGTCACTTCTAGATTTTTGTGAAAACCTGGGTAAAAGGCCTGATTCATGAAAGAGGGAGCAGCTTTTCTAATAAATGCTGTCGATAGCAAGAGATTTAAAAACTTCTCCTGCAAAGAAAAATTCAGAAGTTTAAAACGTATCACCTTAAGGCTGGTTTATACTCAGAAACCAGGTCATCTGCGTGTGTGTGGCAGTGAACACAAATGTGCCCCCGCCCCTTCCACAGAGACTCTGCTGCACCTCTCCAAAATTATAGATGACCACAGACAGTGCAGCAGACAGGAGGCCTCTGATTGGTTAAATCTACATCCGCTATGCTACGCTACACTATGCGTATTTCCTGTTTTTGTACCCTACCGGCTTGTTTTGTTTGTATGACCGCCATTGTAGAAAACGACTCGTGACCAGCTAGAAGTGCGAGGTGCGCGAGAACACTGGGACCCTTTTTCCGTCTGGATCCCCGCTCTTTTTCCTAATGTCCTCCGTTGTCAGACAAACTTGCCCCTACTTCCTCACCGCCTTGGAGTGGAATAACAGCGCAGACCACGCTTCAATATTGGGCATAAATCAGAAATATCTGCGACAAGCTCACTGCGACACACTGCTGCGGGACGATAACCAGGCCTTTATTCTTTACCTTCATAAATCCCAGTTTACATAATTAATCCCAGGTTCATGGATTATTCACCAACCCCATACCCTTCCTCAAATACATGTGCAAATTAGAAAGAATAGCCCAGAATAAACCCTCCATATGTCAAAACATGGCAACACGCAGTGAGGCTATGCAGTAAATTTTCCTCTAATATTGTGACAAACAAAGAACATGTTTTGTGAGTGGAAATTCGAAAATAATTTAAAAAAAAAAAGTTATCCAGTTTTCTCAGATTTTATTTTTTCCCATAATTGTTTTATTTCAATTGTTTTTTCAAATATCTCTTTTTCAAGTTTGGTTTCACAAATTGCATTCTTTTTTTTCATTCTTTCATACAGATCAACATATGAGAGAAAAAACATGAGGAAGAAGATGACTTGAGGGGAAAGGTCAGATGATCAGGACTCTAACCTGGCCTTTATAAATGGGCCTCACGCTGCTGTGCCCCTTTGTTGCTAATTAAACCCACTCCTCTTTCTATCTATCTTTTCTCCTCTTGAAATGCAAACCATCATACTGACCCAGAGAGATGCTGCTCTGTTATTTGCCTTAAAAAATTGCCCCTTGGGAATCCATAAGACCCTGGTCACTTCACCCCTGCTTTCAAAGCTTGCTCATTTAGCGCATGCATTTACCTGTTGCTAACGTCCATCAGACCAATAGAAATAAGTCTTCAGAGGAAAAACAGACCCAGAAATAAGAAAATACACTCACCGGACACTTTATTAGGTACACCTGTCCAACTGCTCGTTAACACTTAATCTCTACGCAGCCAATCACATGGCGGCAACTCAGTGCATTTAGGCATGTAGACATGGTCAAGACAATCTCCTGCAGTTCAAACCAAGCATCAGTATGGGGAAGAAAGGTGATTTGAGTGACTTTGAACGTGGCATGATTGTTGGTGCCAGAAGGGCTGGTCTGAGTATTTCAGAAACTGCTGATCTACTGGGATTTTCACGCACAACCATCTCTAGGGTTTACAGAGAATGGTCCGAAAAAGAAAAAACATCCAGTGAGCGGCAGTTCTGTGGGCGGAAATGCCTTGTTGATGCCAGAGGTCAGAGGAGAATGGCCAGAATTTGGCGTCTACAACATGAAAGCGTGGATCCATCCTGCCTTGTATCAACGGTTCAGGCTGGTGGTGGTGGTGTCATGGTGTGGGGAATGTTTTCTTGGCACTCTTTGGGCCCCTTGGTACCAATTGAGTATTGTTGCAACGCCACAGCCTACCTGAGTATTGTTGCTGACCATGTCCATCCCTTTATGACCACAATGTACCCAACTTCTGATGGCTACTTTCAGCAGGATAATGCGCCATGTCATAAAGCTGGAATCATCTCAGACTGGTTTCTTGAACATGACAATGAGTTCACTGTACTCAAATGGCCTCCACAGTCACCAGATCTCAATCCAATAGAGCATCTTTGGGATGTGGTGGAACGGGAGATTCGCATCATGGATGTGCAGCCGACAAATCTGCGGCAACTGTGTGATGCCATCATGTCAATATTGACCAAACTCCCTGAGGAATGCTTCCAGCACCTTGTTGAATCTATGCCACGAAGAATTGAGGCAGTTCTGAAGGCAAAAGGGGGTCCAACCCGTTACTAGCATGGGGTACCTAATAAAGTGGCTGGTGAGTGTACATTGTTTTTTTCAAAAAGTTACTTTTTAAAATATAAAATAGGTTAAAAACAATTTCTTTCTCCTGCCACTAGGTGGTGTCTTTACTTTTTGGGCTTGGCTTAAAGAGACTGCAGACCGCAGCAACATGAACATCTCCCCCCCACCGCTTCTCCCCCCCAACAGTACGGCGAGCGTTACGGGACAAAATGTCTTCCACGACATCCGCATCACCATCTTCTCAAGTGATGAGGTTTGTTTACATAGATAATTTTACAGATAGTATTTCATTACTGTCTGTGTGTTCAGTACCGTCTCAGTTCATCTCTCTCAACTTCCCGTAGTTACTTTCGAGCATAATGGGCGATCTCGCAATCCCTAGTTTGTTGGCTCTGCGCTGCCGTAGCGCAAAGATGTCTGCCTCCATGGCTGCGAGACCCGCTCCTATGTAATTATAAATAACGAATTCTACGGCAACGCAAATATTAAGGTTAAGAGGCTGAGCTCGTAGATGATGATAAATAACATAGTTATGTATAATATATTACATTTCTGACTGTATATCCCTGTAATTATTACACACTGTAGCTTTAACATGTGGGCAGTCATACTGCAGTGAGACTAGTTATGGCATGGTAGTGTGAGCAGCAGCAACATCTTAATCCATCCTCTTTTTAAACCATGCATAACAGCATCGTTTATGAATATTTTTTAAGTATATTTTTAGTATAAATATTTCATGCTGTTTCATATATCCAGTTGGTCAATGTAGTAGCTTTCTAGGTTAGTTGGGGGACATATATTTGGGGATGCGTATTAGATATCCTAGTTTTTGCATATTTTATGCTGATTGTGTTTTATCTTGTTTCTCCATTCTAGTTTTACACCTATTTGCATGCTGTCAGTTTGAATGAATCTACCAAATCTGACCAGTGTGTGATGGGAGTCATCTGTCTGTCCAGTTGAAGAAGGGGGACTCTTTGATGAGGGCAGAACAGAGATTAAAGCCAGAATTCCGAGATTAAATTCAGAATTCTTAGATCAAAGTCAGATTTCTGAAATTAGTGTCATAATTCTAAGATTAAAGTTATAATACTGAGATCAAAGTCAGATTTCTGAGATCAAAGTCAGAATTCTGAGATTAAAGTCAGAATTCTGAGATTAAATTCAAAACTCTTAGATCCAAGTCAGATTTCTAAAATTAGTGTCATAATTCTACGATAAAAGTCATAATTCTGAGATCAAAGTCATAATTCTGAGAATAAAGTTAGAAATCAAAAGCCTTTTTTATCTAGTGTTTTTTTTTCAATGACTCTAATCCTCTTCAATACATTTAAATCAGGAAACCTGAGGTAAGATTTTGCTCTTGTTTTACTTTAGATGACAACATGCAGAATTAGATTCCTTCATGTTTACACAAAAAACATTTCATCCCTATAAAATACTCAAACAGAACTGTGAATTGATTTAATTGAGTTATTTTCTTTCTGAGACTAGATAATTGTAACTCCTTATTACCTATCTGAACTAAGCATCATTGGACCATCTCCAGGTTGTACAGAATGCTGCCCCCAGAATCCTCAACAAACCAACATTTTTTCCACATAAAAACTCCCCTTGCTCATCTTCTACTCCAGATTAAACATCCTGATTCTCACATATGGGGCTTTATAAGCACCAGCATAGAATGTTTTTTCCGCTTTTGTTTGCTGCTGGCCCACATCCTTCAGTTCTTCTCCCCCTCCAGGGAAACGTAAGGGTTAAAGTCTGAATTAGGCTATAAAATATCTCCCCTTACGTTTTCTGGTCTTCTTAGCAGCTCCTGCCAAATCTTAGACATTTATCGGTAGTTAATGGGATTAGACTGATTTATAAAAATGTAAATCATACATTTAATCTTCATAATCTAAAATATATTGTGTATTAATCACTTTTTAATTTTTTTTCATAAACATGGAACCACTGAAAATATACCGAAACATTTTCTTATTTTAACGTGTGATAGAGATCACTTAATGAAAGGGGAAAGAGTTGAGATTCATTTTGTGAAGATATGAGGTTGATTTATGAGCATTAATTTAATTTAGCTTTACTTCCCTACACCAGCATTACTCAGCAGGAGGCACGCTCATCCCAAAGATGCCCAGCTGACATAACTAAAGGGCTTCTCCTCCAACATTAAATGGATTATCCAATTAATGTATTTCAATATGCATGACAGTGTAAAGCAGAGCACCACACTGGTGCAGCTAATTTAGGACACTTCTTGAGATGTAACTTAGAACGTGGAAATAAGATGCTGACTCACCAGCAGACTTTTTTATTATCTTGTTTTGATTTTATAAAATATCTAACATAAATTTTTACTTTTAAATATAAGTTTTATATTTTATTTTTGAACGAATTAGTGATTAAAAGTCAGAGACAAACATTTCAGAAG
Source organism: Cyprinodon diabolis (assembly GCA_030533445.1). Lineage (NCBI taxonomy): Eukaryota > Metazoa > Chordata > Actinopteri > Cyprinodontiformes > Cyprinodontidae > Cyprinodon > Cyprinodon diabolis. Next base: position 9,204,094 of record CM060066.1, read on the forward strand.
TGCTAAAATTTTAAAGATGGTTAATTCAGATGTTGCACTCGTCTCCATAATCCCACAGCAAACGGATAGCTCCTGACCCCATCTCTGCTCTCTGATGTTTATGAATACCAATAAGGTGGATTCCGCAGCTGAGCATTATTCAGTCCAGGGTAACTTGTCTTTTAAGCTCAAAGCAAAAAATGTCAAAATGAGTCATTTTTGCAATCATCACAACAATAATCTTCAGGCTGACATCAAACTGTTTTTGTTTTGAGATGTTTTGCTGCAGAGGTTTCTGCAAACATATTCACATCCAATCAGGCTTCACATTCTGATCATTTATAACCATAAAGTGATTCTTGTTCCATTATTGTTGCGAATAACACTTTGTGTAAATTAAATAAGAAAATCATGCAGTCCAATAAGAAACTTTGAAAAACATTACGATCAAAAAAGGTTTTGATATATTAACATGTATATATATATCTATAGAAATTAGGTAAGTAGCCTCGGCTGCTAAGGTAGACATATTGTGGTCCTACCACTGAAAACTGACACTAATTGATGATTTTGTGGCTGACCAAAGCAGCAGGATGAATACAAAGCTACTCCAGAGCACTTATGGAGCTTCTATTTTCACAAAGCATTTAAAACAGCAACCGTCTCAGCAATCAGCACAACAAACACTACTATAGATTAAAAAAAAAACAAAGCTAGTGAACATTTTCAGGTTTACAATGCTTTTTTAGCTTGAATTTAGATCAGAAGTAAAGTATACATCATCAAAAATGAGCAAGATACAAACTGATGTTTATGCATGTTTATGCATTTTCTGATGCTTTCTTCGAAGTTGATTTACTTCATGTAGAAAGCCTGTTTAGAAAGCCGTTAATATAATTTTCTTTTTAATTTTATCTCCTTGATCCAAAACGTGCATCAAATGATCCAGATGACAGAGTGGATGTCACCTGGTGAAAAGCCAGGTGACTGTGTCGCAATGTCATCTGCTTCTGTCTCCTTGAACCCCAGTCGGCCTAGGCAGATGGCCGCCCACACTGAGCCTGGTTCTGCTGGAGGTTTCTTCCTGTTCAAAAGGAGTTTTTCCTCTCCACTGTTGCTACAAGCTTGGTTAGTGTGAGGGATTGCCTTCGAGTCAATGAGTGGATGCAATCAACTGGTTTTCCTTAGATAGAAAACTTTGAACCAATCAGACTGGATGATCTGATTGAAGTATCTGTATAATGTGCCTTTCATTGATGTGTGTTGTGAATCGGCATTATATAAATAAACTGAATTTAATTGAATTGATTACGATACCAGATCTCAACGGTCACCAAACTGACAGCATGCAATGGAACCAATCAATTGCTTCAGAATAGAATCGGGTTGATGGTAACTGGTATATGTGACCCTTCAAACTGGGTCGTGTTTGATGTTGGAGCAAATCCAAAAAAATTCTGAACAAGAACAAAGGAGAACTTGGCTAGAGCCCTACAGCAATTATGCTACATCCTAGATGGTCTGTTGAAGGTAACAGATAATGAAAATAATGTTTTCAAGGTCTTTATTATTTTGTAACTATTATAGCTTTAAGCTAATCACTTGTGATATTCAAAGTGCTCCCAGGACTCTCTTATATTTAAGTAGGATGTTTCAGATGAAGAAGACCACCTGACATCAAAAAAGTTGGGGAATCCTGGGAGCAAACACCTCCACCTGACAAAGGAAGAGCGTGTTTATTTAAAAACATGTGGTCAGGAACCAGGAGCTGGAGAGTAGAGTGAACAAAAAGGGTGCAGTCTTTGTGTTAGTTAATCCAAATCCTCATGTTAATAGAAGAAAGGCTAGAATGTCTCTCTAAAACGACAGCAGTGTTGTTCTCTTCCCCTCTACACCCACAGCATGGCAATCCATGGTAAAGTAGAGCTCTACCAACATGGGTAGAAATGGTCATTTTCCACATGTATCCGTCTTTGGTCTGGTGTTAATAGTAACTTACGGATTAAACATTGAACCTGTAGTCCAGCTGAATGGTGTTATCAGGAAAAGACGAAGGATTACAGACGCTTTTGGAAATAATCCCATTTTTATTGTCTGGATCGATAAATATTCCAGAGGTTTTATGTAAAAATTGGAGGAAAACCTGATGATTAAAAGCAGTCTTGAGCAACAAGAACCATGCTGACATTTCCAGATCTACATATTTTTGTGGGTCAAACACTTTCAATAAGCTTGGAAGTCATAAGATATAAACAAATCTACCTCATGAAAAGCAACCAGGTTCCACCAAATGTTGAATAATGCTGCAAAAACATTAATGTCTGCCCAACCTTCCCGACTGTTCCAAAACAGACTGTTCGATAACTGCCTGTAAACATAAATGGTCCACATAACAGCCAATAATGCCTTTATTCTGGACATGCCTGCTACCAGCCTACCGGTTTCTGGTCTGTTTATGAATGAAATTTTATCCAATAAAGACCTTTTGTTCTGGATGCCTGGTGTCTTTTGTCAGAGTAATCTTAAGTATGCAGAGAAAAAGAGCCTGAGGGGAAAACAAACAAACATGAAACTGTAAACTCCAACAAATCAAACATTCATTGTGCTTTTAAAGACCAATTATGACTTAAGAAAATGTAGAATGCTTCAAGTTCTTTTTTATTTAGCATGTGAAGCCAAAGGCAGATTTCTCTGCCCCCATTTCCAACATACAAGAACATCTTGGCTCCTATTTGTGGATTCACAATCTGAGCGAGCAGAAATAAATCATACAGTCCACTTCTGCATATTGCCTTCCTCAACATTGTCAAAAATCAATTTTTCAATTGGCAGAGCATTGATTCCCTGTTAATGGATGACAAGCCCAGTCAGGTGGATGAGATGATTCGGTGTGAAATGGTTAAAGCAGTAGACACACTGACATAAGCACCAGAGGCCTGGTTAATGAGTCTATGAAGGCAACGTGGGCTGGTCCATCGCTAAAACATGAATCAGGAATATGTGTCTGCTTAATGACATGCCTCATGATGAGACAGGGCACTGGTCTCTAAGGTCTGGTAAGACAGGGCTGCAGTGGATCAGGCCTGGGACAAGAAGGGTTCATTCAGGGGAAGCATAATCCGAGTAAATGAGAAATGGTGGTATCTGCAAAGCAAATCTGGTTCTCTTTTACTTGATATTTTTCATTTTTGCATCAACAGATGTTTTTCAGTGAATTTCCATCAGTACAAAACATATTTTGTTAATTGCAATTTGGAGAAAAAACAGCAATCAACAAATGAAACACTGGAAAATGTATTGAAAGATTTTATTTTGTTTTTATTCTTTTTTAATATTCAGTTTTTCAAAATTGCATTTTTCCAACAGTATTTTCCTGTTTTTCTTTTTAAATTGCATTTTTCCAACAGTATTTTCCTGTTTTTCTTTTTAAATTGTGTTTTTTCAAAGGACCATCCAAGGACGAGCCAATGACCAGCCAAGGGCCAGCCAAGGACGAGCCAAGGACCAGCCAAGGACGAGCCAAGGACCAGCCAAGGGCCAGCCAAGGACGAGCCAAGGACCATCCAAGGACCAGCCAAGGACCAACCAAGGACCAGCCAAGGGCCAACCAAGGACCAGTTAATGTCCAGCCAAGGACCAGTAAAAGACCAACTAAGGCCCAGCCAAGGACCAGCCAATGACCAGCCAAGGACCAGCCAAGGTCAGCCAATGACCAGCCAAGGACAAGCCAAAGGCCAGCCAAGGAAAGTGGGGAATTTTTAAATGGTGCTACTACTGTAGAGAAAAAGAGAATTTTTTTGTTATTCAATTAAAATGTATATATTGTAAAACAAAGACCACATAACCCTATTTTTGTGTTTGTTTGCTTTTTATCTGTTTCCAAAATCAAAATGAAATGACCAAAAGAAACACTGTTCAGGTTCATCTGTAATACAACTGAAAAACATGCAAGGTGTAAATATTTTTGGTTTTGGACCAATTTAGGTAAGGATTGTTGAGAAAACTACTGTCTAGACATGAAGATAGTTTTTAGAATAATATTAAAATTAGTAAACAATAATTTAATATAGCCGAGATAGTTAGGAGCTTATAATTTTAATGCACTAAGGGTTTCAGATCTGTTAAATTTTTGAGGAAATATTTATATGCAAATAAAACATGTTTGTTCCATTCCAGTGTATATATAGACAGATAGAGTTAATCAGCTCTCCAGGCCCCTTAATGCCCATTTATCTCCACAACTGTTGGGATCTGGAGATTCTCCACCTTCTCCAGCTGAGTGCGCTGTGGATCTCCTGGGCTGGAGCCCTCCAGCACAGCTGACGTTCATCAGCCCATCAGGAGACCTGCCTATATAATCAGCAGCCAGACCTTCCTTCAACGCCGCAGTGTTGACCAAGTTTGGTTAGCGAACCTGAGCCTCTGAACTACTAGAATCTTTGTCTCTAAGAGAAACCCAATTCTAACCTGCCTCTGTCTTCTCGCTCATAGGAAACCTGTCTCTCGACTGAAGCTCTGGATGAGCTTAGCCTGTTACCTGCCTGCCTGCCCTAGAGAGCCAAACCTGAAGATCTCACTCTGGAATCCACCTGCTGCTCTTAAGGAAAGAGCTAATCCCTCAAACCAAGGTCTGTCACTAGAAAGTCAGAAGCTAGACGCTGCTGCTGCTGAGCACTCTGCTGAACCAACAGTCTCTGGACCCAACCGGTTCCCTCTCTCAGAAAAGAAAGCCTGGACCTCTTCAAGGTATTTTCAGAAACATCTGAAAACTCAACAACTATCAGTTAACCTGGCTAATCAAACTAGCCGTCTCTGCAGACGCCTGAAAATCCTGCCTGGACCAGTTTCCAGAATCCAGTTCATGTTATGTCTGTGCAAACCTTTAATAAACTCTGTTGAACTTTTTATCAGTCTCCAAGTGGTGTTCTGCATGTGGGTTTGATTTCTAAACCAACCATGACACCAACGGCTCAATCCTGGACTGTGAGGTAGAAAGCAGGAAGCTGTTGCAGTAAACTGTGACCATTTGAACTTCCCTTTTGGCTACAGACACTCATCAACATTCACCGATAACCTAACGATGATTAGACACACAGAGCTGCAGAATCGCTATCACTAAGATGAGCTTTCATTGTTTCCGCTGGCTTTTCGTGCCGGATATAAATTCATAATACATTTTCCAGCCTAATTCAGGAAACAGTGCAACCAGCTCCTTCTCTAATGGACTCATACAGATAGAGATATGTTGTGAGAAAATCTCCTCAAACATCTAATTACACTTTAATAATGTATAAAATGTCCCCCGTTGTTGGTAACCTATTTATTTGTTGGAATTGTTATCAGAGGCTTTCTTTATTTGCAGGTAATGTGTGAAGCTTTAAGTTGCGAGTGAGAGAAGGTCCCAAAAGCTTTACATACAATATTTAATGGTCAGATTGAAACGTATTTAAATTAAAGCCAAAAACAGAATGTGGTGTACCGTTTATGTGCACATTTTAACGAATGGAAACAGAAGACAGAGAACTCAGCCAAACAAGATCAGATAGAATGAAACAGTTCATTGGAATGTAAAGTGCTGCAGGTTGAGGATGAATCACCAGCATCTGGGACAGGAACCATTGGAAGTTTAGACTACAGGTTACTGACCAGAAAGAGACTTTGGGAGCTTTACAGTCAGTAAAACTTTGGTCAATAACTTTCTCACAATACTAGAACAGATTTGGAAGGTGAATGATGGCTCTGGTAGGTGGATTACGTCACTGGTAAAGCACGATGTGATCCACAACCCGATTAGAGCAGCTCTGAGGATTTTACTCACGGCAATGGCAAGTAACCGATAATCAAAGGACAGGCAGTGGGTCAGAACCACAATGGCAGAGATGGGCAGAATGATCAGGCGGAATAACTAGAGTCCATGGTCAGACAACAGAACCAGAGTGATCAGAAATCCAGGTAGAATCCAGAGCAGAATCTAAGGGCAGGGTCCAGACACAGGTGAGCGATCCAAACAGCACAACTAAACATGTCTAACAGGGGTTAGGCAGGCTCAAAGTATCAAAGGGCAAAATCAGGTCAGAAACAGGAAGACAAGCTTTCAGGGATGCTGGATTAGACTCACCGGTGGTTCGTAATAATCAGGTTATACGGTGGTGGGCCTCATCAGAGACGACAACGACTAAAGGAAGGAGGTGGAGCAGCTGGTGGGCTGGTGCAGAGAAAACAGCCTGATCCTTAATGTGGAGAAGATGAAGGAGATCATCTTGGACTTCAGGAAGAACCATCCTAATTACGCTCCACTGGTCATCAACAGCTCAGCTGTAGAGGTGGTCAACAGCACAAAATTCCTGGGGGCGCACATCACGGACACCCTCACCTGGAATGTAAACACCACCTCACTGATCAAAAGGGTACAGAAGCACATGTACTTCTTGTGGAGGATGAGGAGAGCCCACCTGCCCCCACCCATCCTCACCACCTTCTACAGAAGCACCATAGAGAGCATTCTGACCAGCTGTCTCACTGTGTGGTGAGGAGGCTGCAGCGCCTCAGACTGGAAGAAGGTGAGGAGAGTGGTGGATGGATCCTGTATTTGGCTCCATCCATCTATTTGAACCATTTTAGGAAAAGATGCTGAAGAAAAGCAGGCCCAGACCATGATGCTTCCACCACCATGTTTTACTGTGGGGATATTGTGTTCAGGGCGATGAGCTGTATTGCTTTTATGACAAACATAACGTTTTGCATTGTTGCCAAACCATTTTTGAAGTCATCTGACCAGAGCATCTTCTTCGAAATTGTGGTAAACTTTAAAAAAAGACTTTGTATTGATATCTTTCAGAAATGGCTTTCTTCCATAAAGGCCAGATATTTGCAGTATATGACTCATTGTTGTCCTATGGACAGAGTGTATCACCTCGGTTGTAGATCTCTGCAGTTCATCCAGAGTGATCATGGACCTCTTGGCTGCATCTCTGATCAGTCTTCTTGTTTCAGCTGAGAGTTTAGAGGTCGGGTCTTCATAGATTCCCAGTGGCCTGATACTCTTTTCATTTCAATATCATCACTTGCACAGAGCTCCTTGGGATGTTTAAACCTTTGGAAATCTTTTTGGTGGTCGGTGGACAGCTCCCACATGAGTTCAATCGTGGGTGAAGAGAGTAAGAGCACTCAAGAAAGTTCTGAACATGACATTTTGAAATGAAAGCCAAAACTGTCAAAAGGCTCAAAAGCAACAATTGGACCACAGCCTATAAGGAAGGTCAAAAGTGACACAAATTCAATTCAATCTGTGGCCCAATTAAAAATTCTTTTAACTTTTAATTTGACTTGAGATGCAAGCATTCAAATGATCGTTCTCCCGAATGAATGACCAGTTAACTCATTTCATATTTAAATTATTGATGTTTGATTACATATTTATATTTTATTGCCATGTGCTGAAGATATTACGATTTTTTTTTATCTCTCTGCCTGGCAAATTAAAGTCTTTCTTGATACAAGAAACACCATCAGAATGAGGTAGGTTTTTAAATTCATCAACAGTTGACTTTCATTATGAGCCTTAGAAAAGAAAGGGAAAAGGAATTAAAGAAAATATTATTTTTTGCTGGAATTAATCAAATTTATATTTAAAAAGAGGGACTGAAGGTTTTAGTAATAATTATTGTATAGAGAAAGTGACATTTATTTCACCTCTGTGTCTTTAATGCCTAGTTCTTTTGAAAATGTGAAGCTTTCAAGTTAATTAGAGAAGTTGTCTTGTTTATATAACATTTTAAGAAATTAAGTGTGGTTGTGGAAAGACATTTGTTTTATTATTGTTGCTTTTAAAGGACACTTTTTGTAAATCATTTGGGGAAAAAAACACAATTTAGAAAAAAAACTTTGAAAAATTCTAAACCAACAAAGTTTTAGGTAAACTTCACTGTTAATTGTATTTTATTTTTTACAATTTCTTTTAATATTTTTATGAAATAGTTTCTACTTATTATGTATAAAATATATATTTCTTTATTCAAATTGTTCAAACTTTTTCCTTTTTCAGATGTAGTTTAATAATTTGCATTATTTTGAAATTGAATTTAACAGATCACATAGTTTTTACTTCTGTGGGCGGGCTCCCTACTATGGAGAGGAGCAAAGATACATTTCTATTGGTCTTCTGGACATTTGCAACATTTTATTGGATCCAAACCGAGCAATCAATTTTTATGACTCAATCCGAAAGAGTGAATTTTGAAAAAAATACAATTAGAAAATGTAGAATGTGTTTAAAAATTTTATAAAAATATGAGAAACAATAAAATAAAATAAAAAACAGAAAACTGACTCTCAAAATCTTTTCTTTGAATTTACAAATTTTAAATTTCATAGCAGATGTGAAATTTTATCTGTTTACAAAGCGTGTTGTTGGATGGGTTATTGGCTCCATAAAGGAGGCAATGGTCTTGTCATAATTGGTTTTAGGAATCTGACCCACATGCAGAGAACTACTCAGAGACCAAGGGTAAAAGTTTAACAGGTTTATTGAATGTAGAAAAACACTGAAGAGGAAGCTGGAACTCAGATGACTGGGGAACCGGAACCGAAAAGTCTGAAGGGGAGTTCACAGTGAGCAGTTCAGGGACTGTAGGGAAAATGACTGAGGCTTGAATATGCTGGAGAGAAACTCACTTTTGGGGGGCTCTTTGTTAATCCTTGAATCCAGTTTGTGGGGGTTTATTCCAGAGAAGAGGGAACTCGTTGGAGATCGAACAGGCAGACATACGTTGGACCAGAGGAGTAAAGGAGCGGACTGTCACTTGGTTTCCAGATGAGGACTTAAACTGATTGTGTGGAGATTTTCCCTTGCTCAGTGTGAACTCAGTAAATCCTTCCGGGGGGGTCCAGGCTATCCAGTTACACGGGAAGACTTCCTGCAGAAGAGCAAAGGCAAAAAAACAACAGAAGACTAAGAGAAACGATGCTAAGGTTTAGACACTGCTAATCTCTGCTTGGCTAGAGTACCCAAAACTGGCAAACACTCTGGCGTAGAGGTAGTGACAGCCTGGTGCTCAAGTACTCCTCTGGTAATTACCCAACGAGCCGCAGGTGTGCATGGAGGCCCGAAGAGGACAGGGCACCACTTGGTGGTGGAGAGAGAAAAACACAAAAACAACCCACAGAAACTGGAATCCTATAAATCCCCCCCCTGCTCCTGGTTCCAGCTTAGGGCCACATTTACTTAACCAAACTCTTGATTGGACTTTGTTCCATTTTAAACTGTGTGAAGGGAAGCTTTTTTAACAGTGTCCTTTAGGAAAGTGTCACTAAAGTCTGTTGGTTAACTATAAGCCCTAATTTTTGGTTAAGGGTCAATATTATCTGGGTTATAAATATATCTGTTTTTATTCTTTTTCAAAGTATGGATGTTGTGATTAAATAATTTTAAGTGTTGATATGACATAAACCAGATTAATCAACAATAGAATCTTGTAAAGTAAGTTTTATTTGTGTTTGTAATGGATCTATAGAACATATTGCATTATCAGGTATAATCCTTCACCTTTATGCTTTTAATTTCCTTATCTGTCTCCAGATAAGAATTCATGGAAAGCGTTCAACTATTTTATGTAATTTGCCAAATTCAGAGACCTACTTCCTCTGGAGGAAGGTTAAAAAGCTGCAACAGGGGAAATAAAACAAATACAATAAAACAATTACAAAAAACAACTGTCCTAAAAATGCATTTGAAATGTAAATAGTGAACTAGAAAAAAAATCAACGTTTGACTGAGTATTTTAATTAAGCTCGGCCATATGGTGGGGAATTACAGATATGAGACAGACAGATGCAACATTGTTCTGAGTCTGGATGCTTCAGCTCCTCCCTCTGCGCGCGCGGGGCTTCGTTTCATCAAACCCTTCAACTTGGACCACTTAGGCTCAGCCTCACTTTTTACTCCACCGCATTTGGCCAACGCCACAACTTGCAGCAGTTCTCCTCCGCATCTGAGCGAAGAACCACGTCCCAGTGAGTCAGAGCGACGACTTCCAGCATCAGCCGCATCCTTTCTGCCCCCAGCGATGGAGAGGGAGGTCAGCTTCTGCCCAAAGTGGCACGGTGCGCTCTGCTCCGGGCTTTTCTTCATCCTGTCCTGCTTGGCTCTCGTCGCCGAGGCGAACATAACCTGCAGGTCATGTCAGGATGGGTATAAGTGGCGTCCACAGGAATTACTGCTGAGGGTGGAAACAAGTGGCCCCGCTGCGGGGTTTCAGGGGGAAGTTTGGGGGAGCGGCGGCCGGACCGGGAGGGTCCTCTGCGAGCCTGGGTCTGCCGGATGCGCGGAGCTGAGCCGGATTACAGACAGCTGGAGCGGACAGCCTGGGCAGGGGAAAGTTGGTTTGACTTCCCAGCGCTTCAAGAGGGACAGTGGCGGTGCTAGAACCCCGGCTGAAGGAGCGGGCGCGGCGGAGGAGCGCAGAGTGCCGCGCTGGAGCAGAGAGGAGCGCAGAGCTGCAGGTGCGCGGCAGGAGGACTTAAAGCTCAACAGCTCCACGTTCGCCCTGACAGGCGACTCGGCCCACAACCAGGCCATGGTGCACTGGTCAGGACACAACAGCAGCGTAAGTCATCCGTCATGTGTGCGCGAGCCGCGCGCGCGTGCGCGAGAGCGAGTCCGGTGGCGGAGAAACTCGTCTTTAATTAAAATGTCATGTCCAGCTGCCTCACTGATGTAGATCACTGGTGAGATCAGCAATTAGAATGAAAACTGAACACCTTTACTCCATGGAGACTCTTTATTTAGGATGTAAGGGGGCCTGCAAGGGACAGACTTGGAGTTTATCCCTCAGCTTCTTTATTATGAGAAGCTGAGCTGATGTGAGGATGAAGCATGCTCTGTGAGCTTACAGGTCGCTCTGCAGGTTGTGGGAGAGGTGAGGCTTTTCCAACCCTCCCCTCCTCTCTGCTGCAGATCCAGAGTCATGCAAAGTTTCTGACAGCCTGGATGGACGTTTGGTCCTGAGATTAGAAGGATCAGCAGCTCCTCCAAAGTTAGGTCCGAATTCAAATGCCACCTCTGGGAATATTATCCATTTTTTCCCTCCAGAAATGCTCAAAATTCCAACAAAAAGCTCAAGCCTAGTTTTTGAATTATTAATCAGAATTTATTTCTACTCATGTAATTATTTATTACAGATGTTCACCCCACTTTTATCAGATTATTTACAGATTGAAAAACTTAAACTTTCATTCCAAATAAAAAAGCAGCATTTTTTTACTGTCTAAAGCAGAAAACATTTTTATTAAACCATTTTATCAAGGAATTTAGTATTTGAGGTGTTACGGTTCTGATTTAGCCATGTTAAACTTCTGTTTTGCAAAAAAACACAATACATAGATCCAGTCTGATTCCCTCAGAGCATCCGTCTTTTCCCTGCAGGTTTTCATTAGAAGGCGGTGCGGTTTGATTTGTCAGTGTGCAAAGCAGGTCAGGAGTTCAAGTTGGTCCTTATACAGCATTCTGGTTCCTTCTGCGGAGATTAAAAAGGATGAGAGGGGAGGAAAAATGAGGAAGGTTTCTGTCCAAAATGTTCCCATGAAACAGTTTCCTCTTAAACTGATGTAGGGGTGATATTCTTTTCCAAAGGGATCAGTCTAATAAGGCAAAAATTAAATAAAACCTTCAGACATGAGGAGAAAAAGACCAAATTAAACATAAAACAAAATACTAAGATACTTTTAGCTTTCACATTTAAGTCAATTATTCAACTTCAGAATATACTACTTCTATACTACTATTGTCCGCTTAAAAGTCCAATTTTGTAGAGTCAGATATGAACAAACATGTTCATTTAGCAGAAAAAAATGTAATTACACAAATCAATTATATGAAAAGAAAGCCCAATAATCTTTTACTGCAATGTTCTTGAAGAGAGAAATTATTTTTCCAGGAGCATTAGGGCTTATTAATTCAAATGATCTTTTGTGAAATCAAAGCTGATGGGTGAAGGATATATAATTATCTCTTATTTTATAAATTTAAGATAAAGTCTACAGCAAGTCAAGGGTTCCCACAGTGGGGCTTGGGACCCCCAGGTGGGCCGTAAGACACCAATTGGGGGTCATGAAATGGTTTTCACACTCATTGTGATACAATCCCTGAGGTATACAGGGTGACAAAGTATATCCTGTGACAGTCCCCTTGTATAACATTTTAGCTTTATAATATTATTTATTTATCTAATGCACAATTATAATATTAAATATATCAACACATTTTAAAATGAGCCATTAAAGGCCTTTTTAAATTGTAAATAAGTACAATTAAAATGATGAATTAAATAATTAATGCCAATTTCAAAAAATACATTTATTGAAAGCAGCACTGTGTAACTTTTGGAGGTCTAGCGCCCCTAGTGGCTAGAAGTTAGACAGCGTTAATTTAAAAATGATATTAATTGCCTAACTTTTTATTTTGTGTGTTTTTAAGGGGGCCTTCACATCCTGAAACGTTTAGGAACCCCTGTCCTGAGTTTTAAATATAAAATCCCAAGGTAGTATGAATAAATGATAATACTTATACAACTTAATACTCATTTTAGTATAAGATTTATATTGGAAACTTAAGATAAATAATTTCCGTGTTTTAGATGGGTTGATAAGCAGCATTGTTGTGTTGAAATTTACATAAAAAGTTCAGTTTTTTTTCTCCAGCTTTAATGCCAAAACAACCATATTTTATTAAATAAAAGCGGGTTTGAGCTGGAGTTTCAAAGTTAGTGTTTGCCTCCTAGAGACGGACAATAGAATTGAACTGGGCCTAATTCTAAACCTGGGGGAACACCTTTTATAATGGCTAAGACCCAGAGAAGCATTTTTGAAAATTTTATATCATCAAACAGAGACTAAGGCCTTAACTTATGGTTTGGTTGTCTGACATAAAAAACTTTGATAAGTGTAGAATAATAACAAATTTACTGAAGCAGATTGGAGAGTAAGAAAATGTTATAACTTTTGATTTGTTTTCCTTATTAAAATGGATATGTTGATATATATTAGTGGGGGAGTGGGGGCCTAGAGTTTAGAACATTAAGCTTAAAATCCTGAGGTTCTGAGTTAGAGCCCCACTCCCACAGACTGACACTCTGGGTCCCTAAGCAAAGACCCTTAACCCCACACTGCTCCATGGGTGCCGCACGATGGCAGCCCACTGCTCCCCAAGAGGATGGTTAAATGCTGAGGTAAATTTCTCCAATGTGAGATCAATAAAGTTCAATTATATTATTTTTGTTTTGTAGGCAATAAAATGGTGAAATGATCTCCTATCTAATTGCTTTAACAGTCAGCTCTATCTGAAATAAAAACCCCACTGGCTCTTCATCCTCTGCTTTAGGTTTGGTGGTTGGCCTTTAAAAGCTGCTTAAGGTCCAAAATCAAATCGACCATCTGTTGTTGACCCCATAACTCAAATAAAAACTCCCAGTCAGAAATACTTCTGTTCTCTCTTTAATTCTGTTTCATTTACTTTTCTGTAGATTTAATTTATCCGTGCAGTTGGATCTTAGATCTCCTTGACAATGCAGTAATTAGCTCTAGTTTCTCCAGCTGGCTCACTTGGACGGATGAAATTAAAGAAAAAGCCCCCCGCATGAAATATGCAGAGTTGTAGCTGTAATCAGCAAACAGACGTGTTGGGACTGAGCTGCTGTATAAATAAACAGACACGTCGACAACGCGGCACAGAGCTGTAGTGAGAGCGACGCAGATAAGGGCTGCGACGCTCTTAATATTTAACCTCCATGGCGTTTACAAAGCTCTCGTCTCTGAGTCGACCTGCTCGTCACTGGAAGCCTGTATGTTTGGATCTAATTATGACTCATGAAAAAATTGGCCACAGGAGTGAAATCAGCTGTATGCCATAAACAGATAAAAACAGAAGCTTTGTAAACACTTGGAACAGCTGAACAGAAAAACCTGCTTCCACTAAGTCACAGCATCACCACAATTTAATAGGATTTGGCCTGTCGGAGATAAAAAAAAAAAATCTTCATTAATGTTTGATTATGAGTGTTGTGTTAACGCGCCATAGCTTTTCGCTCTGCGAGTTTATTAAAAGGTGCATGATGTGTTTAGTTTCCTGCTGGATAAATCACAATAGTTGTATTTACACCAGTTTTTCATTTAAGCAGATGGATATAATTTCTATTTTGTTTTGTCAAGTGATGCATGAATCATTGCATGACACTGGTAAAGTCTGACATCATTAAAAAGAGCAGTTTTTCATTTAAATGCTTTTGCATATTTTTAACTGTGTGCAAAGCAAGACTTAGGTTGAAATGGAGTTAATTCAATATTTGGAGGATAAACAAGTTATGTGAGAGAAAGGGAAATTAAGTTGTCCATATTTTTTTTATTAAACTTAGTCTACCCTCAAACTTTAGGGGTGATCTTCTTTTCTAAAGACACCGACCTATTAAGGGAACATGGAATGAAAATAGCCAGGAAAGAGACCTAATTAAAAACAGAACAAATACTGAGATGAATATAGCATTGTAATTTAAATAGAAGTCATCCAATTAACGTCAGTAAACAAAAGGACTACAGAGTAAAATATGCCACAGTTACTGCCAATATTAGATCAATTTAAAAGTCAAATTTACTGATGAAGTGGAGAATCTACAAAATAAATATGGAGAAATGTGTACTCTACGTACGTATGTAGATAAAACAATTCATCAACATAAACCAAATACGCTAAAATAAAAGCCCAGTGATGTCTGAAATGTCTGAACTATTCATGTTATACTCTTACAGATACATTTCAAGGGTTGCAAGAATATATGCAGTATTTATGATTCTTAGTTTGAATGATCCAACATTAAATTAAAGCTGGATGGTGAAGTAAATCAAATAGATTACATCTCTTGAAGCATTGTAAGCGCATCTAACAGCTGAAAGGAGAACCATGTTTTCAGTAAATCACAGCAATCTGACAATTTAATAGGATTTGGCTTGTCAGCCATGCTGTTGACTTTTTTTTTCTTCATTTACGTTTGATTGTGTGTGTTTTGTTAATATGCATGGCTATTCGCTCTACATTGTTTATCAGAGGTGTTGGATTTTATGGGACCTGGGGGAGGACAACGGGAAAGTCGTACATTATAATACTGTAGGACTGAGCGGGAAATCTTCCTTGTTGAAGAATTATGAAGAGGAGTCATTAATTGGCAGGTCCATCATTTGTACTGTCTGACAGCTGGCAGGCATCTCAGAGCAGGATTTTAGCTTGGAATATTTCATAAGGTGTACACCTTGATGGATTACATCTTTAGCATTTGTGTGGCACAGAATTTAAGAGGGTCTAGGGGTATCATCCCCAATAAACTTTTAAAGTTAGATTTTTAATTTGAACTTTTTCACTTTGTGGCAACACTTATTTTGTCCTGTGCTTAACTAAAGGTGGAAATTTCTTAGGGAAGACATGAGATCATTTTTGGGTACAACATTATGTTTCATAGGTTAATTCAAACAATCAGAAAATGTAACGCAAATTTACTTCTAAAGGTGAAACTTGATTGTTATCCTCAAAAAATAATCCTATAGTTTTCCGGAATTTGAAAAAAGCTGTACATCCCAAAAACAAGGCTTACAATTCCAAATATTTTTAGTAAAGGGCATTTTTGAATCTGAAAAACTCACACAAAGAGAAAAGACAATTAGAAGAAATTTATTGATACTTGGTCTTTGGCGCTCAGCCCTCGGCAGGAAACATAGCACTTAATTTCGATAGATATGCATGAACAGGAGCAAAGAATAGGGCTGTTTCCCCCCCAGGCCTAAAACTGGTGGTGGAGTGGAGATAGATGAGGTTGGTCAGTCTGTAGACTGCTGGTTAGAGAGACGGTCTGCTGAGCTTTCTGGGGAGATCCAGTGGACTGCATGAGCTGATTTTAGAGCCTTACTCAGGGACCTGGAAGATGGAAGTCCAGTTAGGATAACACATGTTGAGAGAACCTGTCCATGATGAGCAAGCATCAAGCGACAGTGGAGAGGAAAAACTCCCCATTGGGAAGGAAACCTGTGATAGAACCAGGCTCAACATGGCGGTCTTCTGCTGGACCGGTTGGGATCAGACAGGGAACGCAGTAAGAGTCCTGGAGGAATGACACTCTGATGAAGATTTAGATGCGATGGTGGAGGAGGGGCTGGAGGTGTGTTGAAACGGGGTCATCTGAATGAAGTCACACAGCGCAACCACCGCCTGCGCACAGGAGTAGACAAGTTGCAGGCCTTTTAAGATGAACTTTGGATGCTGATTGGCTTTCATGAAGGTATAGTTCAAGACTTATTGGCTGTGTCGTAGGTGGATGTCGGAGAGCAATCAGTTTCTTAAGCTGAACTTCCGCCTAGACTCTATATAATGTATGCCCATATGCATTGCTAGCTTAAAACCTGTCTCAGAGAGATGATGGATTTCTATCAGTCAAGATCAGATTGCTGTAGAGTAACGATTTATTTCAACCTCGCACTCTGCGCTTGTGCAAAAAGACAATTCTTCTTCTTCTCTGAATTTACTTCCACATGATTGAGTCCGATCATCGCCATCTCACTATGTAGCTGAATCCGACGTGTGGTTTTTGGATGTACAGTGTCAGCAGTCAGATCTAATCAGCACACAGTTTGCAAACAGTTATCGTGAGTTGTGAACTTTTAAGCCCTGTGGTTTTGTCAGACAGTTAGAGCTGTATTGATTTATTGTCTACTGTATTGAAATGTCATGTCAATTTAATTGCATACATTTACATCATGATATCAATATATATATATTTATTTAATAAAGTGATATCATGATGTATGTTAGTAGTGAATTACTGTCCGAAGAGCTTACCTTTTCAATAGAGTTCAGGTCAGCAGTTTCAGGCAATCAGTGTTACCACTTTTGAGTCTTTTCAATATCATGTTTGTCAAAAATTGTCCCACTTAAAGACTGTGTTCAAGGTTTTGGCAGACACATTTTTTCTCCATCATGATGGACATTAGGTACCATGCTCTTAGGGGGAACACTCACCAAATTGGCTTATGTTATTGGAATTTTCCATTTTAATTATACAAGAAATTTATATAAAAAAATGTATACAAGGCATTTAAATCCAGAGGATGTGTGGCTGATTCATTGGTAAAACATAAACTGGATGGAAATGAAATGGAAGCAATACTTTTAAAAATGAAAAAAAAAAACTTTCTTTTTGTATTAGTTTTTAGATCAGTTGTCGGACTTCCTATCTGATTTAGAGATGAAGTAGGGACAATATCCGGTATTGTATCGGAAATGAAAAAAGTCATATCAGGACATTCCTTCTTAATAAATAAGAGACTTTTTAATAACAAAGGAATAATCCTATACAAGCAAAATAGTTAAACACAAGCAAAAACACTGGGAAAAAGCAACAGATTGTTAATATAAAACAAACTCGTGTTTCTATTTTATCTCATTTGGTAGAAACGTAGAAAATAAAAAACCCTTTCAGCTTCAGAGGTTCTAGTTTTGGCCATTCTTCAACCTTCAAACTGAAACACAGAGATGCTTTTGTGGTTTCACTTTTTAGGTTTTAAAGAAAGCAAGATTTACATAGACAATTTAGATGGTTAACCAAAAAAAATATCCAAATTCTATACAACTTTTTATTTTTTTTGGTGCTGAAACAAAAAGAGAAACTAGGCTAATGGAGCATCATTGAAATGCGTAGAAAAAAAGGTTAGAGGGAAAGAGCACTCTCATCCAGGGAGCCATGGCATATTACTCAGAAGGATGTAAGACATTCACAGGGACAGCATTATTTACATTATGAAATGTCAGGCATTAAGTACTTCAGCCTGCCACTCACCTAGATTTTGGCTGACATTTTATCTGTCAGTCTAAGAAGAAGTTTTTTACTTCTGCAGACATGCAGCAACCTGCCCTGGAAGGCGTCCAATAAAAGCAATTAGAAGCAGAGGAATTAGAAACTGAAACTCAGTGGCAGCGGCGTGGTGTCTGGATTCTTTATGCACAAACAGACGCTAAATATCAAAAGAGCTTGTGACAGATTAATAAGGTGTCGATCACATGACGGCCTCCAAAGGGGCGCGAAAAACTCACTCGCATATGCTGCCTCAGTCCCAGTCTCACACATCTCTCTGCTGTTGAGAGGATCTATATTTGCATCCCTACAACCATGGCAACGTCCCATTTCCCTCTGAAATCTGGGTTTATTCACCAAATTCACATTAATTCTGCTTTATTACTGCACCAGAAAGGACCACTATCTGTCCCTTTGCAGACTGTCGAATCTGAGTGCATCAAATCACAATCAGTTTGTCTGCTTTGAACAATAAAAACAGCCTCAATTACTGCAAAGTTACAATTCATGAATAAAAATGTTACCAGGTACCCATCAATGAGAGGATGCTGTGTGCAGGATGCTGTATATATTACATAAATATGTGTCTAGTAAATATGTCACATTAATTCCAGATTGCTCCATAAAAACGCCTATAATACTACGCCTATAGTACTTTTTTCAACCTGTGCGCATGATTCAAATCATGTGCATGTTTCATCCGATTTTTAACAGTATTTGTGAGAAAAATGCAACTACCAATTTCCTAGCAGGTCTTCTATGTGATTCAGAAAAGCCAGAAACACTTTCAAAAAAACGGTCCTAATTTTTCCAGGATCTGTTTTAAAAATATTTTATCCCCAGCATCACACCTAAAATAAAGTCAGGAATATTTTCAAATCAGCTCATTGTAAATTAGACTGTTCAGGGGAAAACAAATGTATGATTATAGTGTGACCATTACCAGTCTTGTTAAATCAATCAAATAAAATCAGGTTAGAAACCACCCAGCTGAGCTGTGGACTAACTGTAGAAAAATAGGCTGATTGAACCTGAAAAGATCACATTGACCCAAACCATGAAGTGGAAATATCAGAACTGCAGAACTCTGGGAAAACTGATTTCATTATCATTCCTCAATATACAATATTTAATTAGGGCACTGATGACAAATTCTCCTATTTAGAAAGATGAGAGAGGTCTGTCATTTTTATCATAGACCAACTTCAACTATGAGAGATGAAATGAGGAAAGACAAAATGATAAAACGGAATTAAAAACGGAATCGTTTCGTATTTAGAAATAGAATTATCTGTCCCGTATTTAGTGGAAAAGAAACACACTTTGTCCCGTTCACTGTGAGAGTAAAAAGTATTCAGGTAAAAGCTAATGGAAAATGAAACACAAGGGCACGTTACATACAAAACTTACAGTAAGCTTGTTCCTGGACCCTGTCCTGCGTCGTGACCAATGAGTTGACAACATGTATGTAACGATCCGGAATCCCCTCATCCCATTGGTCGACGCTGCTTTAAGGGGAGGTGAACCTTCAACAAATATGTTAACAAGTTTGCACAAGTTTGCTGTTGCACAAAAAATTTGCAATATTTATTTATTGTTTGATATTCATTTTTACAGTTTAAAGTTAAGCAGGACAGTGTTATGTTTAAGATATTTATTTTCTCTGCAAAGTTTGTTATTTTGTATTAAAGTGAATTGCAGGATAATAATTGGCAGCCTTACACCTAAACCTAACTACAATTAAATTATAAAAAGAGAATTGCAGGCTTTTGTCATGGGAATTTATTTTCAAACTTACATATTTTTAGACTTAATAAAATCCTGAGGAGTTCAGTTGAGCTAAATCTATCTAAAATGTAAAAGGCTGCAGTTGTAATCTGGGTGTTGTCATGATGAAATCCAGCAATGATCAATTTTCTCTCAAATACTTGTGATTGAAAAAGAAGATGATGAACCTGTTACTGAGGAGATTTAAAAAGGGTCAGTCTATTACTGCCAAACTGACTTAAAGACCAAATATAATTAAAAAAAACACATTTTCAATCTGAAAAACTCATATGGAGAGAAAAGACAATTAGAAGACTTTCACAGATACAATTACTTGGTCTTTGGCGCTCAGACCTCGGCAGGAAACATTAGGGGTGAATTATGATAGATTTGTATGAACAGGAGCAAAGAATAGGGCTGTTTTCCCCCAGGCCTGACACTGGTGGTGGAGTGGATAGATGAAGTTGGTCAGTCTGTAGACTGCTGGTTAGTGAGACTGTATGTTGAGCTTTATTGGGAGATCCAGTGAATTACTAGATACTAGAGCTTCCCTTAGGGACCTGGAAGATGGAAGTCCAGTTTGGATAACACAGGTTGAGAGAACCTGTCCATGATGAGCAAGCAAGAAGCGGCAGTGGAGAGAAAAATCTCTCCATTGGGAAGAAACCTCTGGCAGAACCAGGCTCAACATGGCGGTCTTCTGCCGGACCGGTTAAGATGAGACGGGGAACGCAGTGAGAGTCCGGGAGTATTGAAACTGATGAAGTTTTAGCTACGATTGTGGAGGAGGGGATGGAGGTGGGTTGAAACGGTGTCATCTGAATGAAGTCACAGCACAACCACCAGCTGTGCAGTAGGTAGCAGACGATTTGTGGATCGGAGGCCTTTTAGGATGAACTTTGGATGCCAATTGGCTTTCGTGGAGGCGTTGTTCAAAGCTGATTGGCTGTGTCGTAGGCGGATGAAGCCGAGTATTCAGTTTTTTCAGTTGAACTTCCGCCTAGACTCCATAATGTACTGATGTCAGCAGTCTTGTTTCTGTAGTGCTGATGGGTCCAAAAGGATTAGGGGTGGAACGGTTCACAAAATCCACGGTTCGGTTCGGTTCACGGTTTTGTGGTCACGGTTTGCGGTTCAGTTCAGTATATGTTGATTGTTAGGAAAATCTATTATGTCTTGCACACTGTTGCACTTTTATCCACAACTTTCTTTCCGCCGTCATCGTAGGTCACTCTAAATGCAAAGTGCTCCCATACAGCAGACCTATAAAGTGCTGCTGGGGCGTCTTTCAACTCCTGTTCTTTCCCACTCGCCATACCCACACAATTCTCCACAACAACTGATTTTTTTCTGCTACACCCGGCTACACTGCTTCACTTCTTCTTCTTGTTTACTACTGGTGGTTGGCTTTGGTCGCAGTACCGCCACCTTCTGCTCTGGAGTGTAAACGCTTCGCCTATGAGAAAAAGGAGCAGCGCATGAACCGAACGAAACACACGCAAATTTAACCGAGACAGTCGAACCGAACGGTTCGGACGGTTTTCATAAACCGTTCCATCCCTAAAAAGGATATATCAGGAATCTTGTGTAGATGTTGTCTTAATTGGTCCAGTCAAGGTCTTTGTCAGACTCCACTTATTAAATGAACGTCTGATATTTCTCTGAAATATAGAACATGAAAATTCTCAAAGGAAGAATCAGTTATACTTTATTTAAAGAGGAAACTGTTAATTTAAGAAGCTAATATGCATATTTCTATTTGGTGTACATACAATGAAATTAACTACAAAATCAGTGAACCTAAATTGTAATTTTACAAGAAGTGCTTGTCTGGTGAAGGATGCATCAACTCTAATTAAAACCCTTTAATTTTAGTTTCAAGGAATTTTAAGCCTCATTAGCTGGAATGATAAAGGACAGGTGGTTGCTGCATCGTTGCAGTCATTTAAGATTACATTTCCTGAGTTCTAGAGTTGTACTGGAGTTGTTTTTTTCTTTCTGTGATGATTTTCCTTCATCCCCACCCGTCTTAAATCTCCTTTCATCTCGCTAACACGCACCTTGTGTCTTGGCCACGCTCCTCTCATGTCATGCTGCAATTACAATACAAGCTTCCAAATCAGGTTGTGAACATCCAATTTTAATGTGATCCGAGTCTAATCTCTGTGCTTTTAGAACTGTTACTTAGCACATCCTGCTGAGAGGAGAGATTTAAGGAAATGAGGAGAGAAGACATGTTAAAGTAGAAACTGTAAGCGACAGCACTGTGTGGGCTAAGCGGTAGGTGCGTGCCCTGGAGTGCTGGGGAAGGCGGATGCAGTCCCGCTCCGATGAGCAGCGTTTATTTGCCGTCAGGCTGCTTATATGCCAATGAACAAAGCAGGCTCCCAGTCCCCCTGTCTTTAGGAGCAAACATCCCCAGTGACTCCCACACAAATAAGTCATTATTTCTCTCATTGTGTACTTATATGCCTCTAAACTCTCTGGAGTCGACTCTTCACTGAAACTAAGCATTTTTACCGGTTATATTTTCAGGCATTCCCATCTGAGGCTTTATGTATACAGACTTTATTCAACAAGCAGGCCCAAGGATAATAAGAACCACTCAGACTGCTCCTTCTATTCTATGGCATTCAATGATCCAGTCATTGTCATTTTCTTTACTTTGCAGTCAATTTATGACTTTGTTTATATGCAGCTGGTAGGTAGGTAAACAATGAAAGAAAAAAATGTGCATTTGACAGTATTTAAAGATTTATTTATTGTTCCTTAATCAACTATTAAATCTGTAATCCATTAATGTTGCAATAATGTCTCCATGGAGGTCGAGGTGCAAATGTGCTGCAGAAACATAAATGTGCAGCAATTACAAAAAGTCCTGCAAACACCAAGGAATGAAACTAGCAAACACAGAAATCCCACTAACAAAGACACAAGTGAAAGATAAAAGCTGCAATAAGAAAATAGAGACAAACTTGCTAACACACTGCAAATACGAAACCTTCTGCACATGAAACACGCTAACACAAAAAGACACAAAGCTTATACAAAGTAAGATGTTAAATCAATTCAGTTCATTTATGTAGCCCCAATTCACAACACATTTCATCTCAGATCATACATTCAGATTGGTTCAAAGTTTTCTTAGGAAGAAGAGCTGATTGCATCGACTCATTGACTCGAAAGCAATCCCTCAGTTATTTGGTGTTGAGATGATGCCATTTTTTGGCCCCGATACCGATACCTGGCTGTGCAGTATTGGTCGATACCGATACCATACCGATATCATCTGTTTGAAATTGATGTGTGTGTGTGTGTGTGTATATGAAGAACTGCATTCTACTTGGATGTAAAATAATTGCCATCATGTCTTTGTCAAGCTGCTGCCTACCTTTGTGAAGCAGGAAAAATACTAATACAAAGTGAATCCAGTAGAACTTTTATTACCTTCCTGGAATGGGTGACAATAGTTGAATAAACTTTTGGCTCTCTAAATGGTATCGGTGCGCTATTTGTTGGTACTCGTTGATACCGATACCACTATTTTAGTACTGGATCAGGGCCCCACTCGATACTGGTATCAGAGCAACACTAGTTAAGGCTAAGGGTAACAAAAACAAACCATCAAATTAGATAACAGAAGTTCTTCAGACCATCAGGGGAGACGTTTAACAACTCATAGGGGACCAAGACCCTTTGTAAAGATGTAAATAGGATGCTCAAAGAGGATCAGTTATAAAAAAAAAAGATTCATAGTCAATCATACTTTTTCTTATCTCTCTTCAAATGTCCTCAGTATGGGCCTCCCATTTATGTTTCTGGTGCATTGGCATGCATTGTAGTAATGCCTATGGTATGGCTGTCCCCTGTAGGTTAATCATCTCCAACGAGGAGTTAGGAACATTTACTATATGTAAACTTAGTTTGGAGCTTTTCTCAACCTGTAATGCTCACATTACAGCGCCTCACCTTTGGATGTTCTTTGTATCTTAGTTTCATTTATGTGTTTGCAGTGCATTTAAAGTTCATATAAATACATTTTGTCTATAATAAGTCAAAAATATGCTCTTTTCCTGAATCATGATTACAGATTACAAAAAGATCATCCAAAGAAAATCTTTATTTTGGCTTTATCCAAAGAATATAAACATAGTACTTTCATTAAACCCAATATTTCACTTTAGTCCAACTTTATTGGCCATAAAATCATATATCTCAAAAACGTGCTTTTCCTTTAGTTCTTACAATTGTAGAAATGCAGCACATAATCCACTGATACACTGAACAACAATTAAAAACCTTTTTTTTCACTTTGGTTTTTCAAATGGCAGCCAATAGGCCACATTGTTTTTAAATTCATACATCGAGTAGAAAATATAATGTTTTATAACAGCAGCTTTGCTAATGGTGATAGTGATACACTGACCACAGCAATGATCCGATGGTCAGCTGATGAGATCACATTCATCAATGAATATGAGTGACATCATGTGGTCATCTACATGAAGTAGAGATTTACCTGGAAATTATTATCTTAGATATCTTTTTTTCCCTGTTGTGAGGGGTTTTTAATTAAAGGTAAACTTGACAGTTTAAACCATAAAAAATATTTTTTTTGTTGAAATAACATAATATTTATAATTTAACCAATTTGACTTTTTTCAGTTCAGAGTCGCAAATGGTTCTTTGGCTTCAAGTCTCACTTAATATATCACACTATGATCTATTGTCCTCTTTTTTTATTGTTTAATGATTTTTTTGGTGCACCCATGAAAACCACCCTGGCCCCATTTTGGCCTCTCTGGTGAATCTAGTCTAGAACTGCCACTGAATGCAGTCATTTTCTTTGCAATGTGTTAAAATTAGGAAGTTATGTCCCCTACAAAAGGCCATTGCACCTCGGGGGCTTTCTCACGGTTCTTTTCCTGGGAGCAAGTTCTTTACTACTCTTAACTCAAACTGGGTAATAACATGTAAAAAGGACTATAAAACAGGAGTAAAAAAGTAAGAGTTTATTCCAGATGAGGTCGTTACAGGACAGAGAAAATGCTTGGAGCTTGCACAGTTGTGGGCTCAAAAATCACGTCTGCGAGCGTCTGGCAAAGATTGAGCCCCGAACAAGGTAATCTCCTGCTTCTTATACCTTATGAGTCTATGTGTTGCATCATGTGGATGGTTAGCTGTCCTTATCAGAAACTGACACGCCATAAATGCCCTGACCTATATGCACCTTGCCTCTATGCCTCAGGGTTACAGATAGCCATCCTCTATCAGACCGGCTCCAAGATGTGCCCATATCCTGTGTATTTTTAAAAACACGAAGGCTGTCTTGATTAGATGACCTCCGTACACACAGTGACATCCACAATGTGAAGGAAGGCCTTCTACTCTGTCTAATCTGGCTAACAGAATAACAATGCACATGATGTATAAATAATAAACCTTACAAAAGTTTAGTGTGTTTGTTTAAAGTTTATATTTGGAAACTTTTTTTTCTGTTTTAGCAGGTTTTTTTTTTTCTATTTGCAACACATTTACGGATTTGCAGCGTGTTTACACCCCCAGGCTACCATATGTTTGCATTTCATATGCAGCCAACCCAGAGTTTTATCAGGATCACAGCTGATTAGGCTGTTCTTCCACATATATTTTAGTCTCTAAATTAAAATGTTAATGAGATACATGCCAACCTCCACCAGCTTACATCTTTACCTTTGATTATATACTTAATATTGCAGAACCTGAATATTTTATACCAGGGGTCGGCAACCCAAACTGCTCAAAGAGCCATATTGGACCAAAAAAAACAAAAAACAAATCTGTCTGGAGCTGCAAAAATGTAAAAGTCTTATATAAGCCTTGATAGTAACATAGGCTCTAAATGTTTTAGACCATTATAACAAAATTACTACGTGGTCTTGAATATATAATAAGAATTCATGATTAAATGTTAATCCTGGAGCAAATTTCACATAGTAGTATGAGATGAGGGACGGGCAGTGAACGCTCTCACCACATGGAATTCACTACGCGCCTTTTCACCGCCCTTCACAGCGTGGTTTAAATGGAGCCTAAGCAGAAGTTCAACTAAAGAAACTGCTCTCATACATCCATCTATGACACAGCCAATCAGCTTTGAACTACATCTCAATGAAAGCCAATCGGTATCCTAAGCTCATCTTAAAAGGCCTCCAACCTGTCTACTACCTGGTTGCGCTGTGTGACTTCATTCAGATGACCCAGTTTCAACCCACTTCCAGCCCCTCCCCCACCATCGTAGCTAAAGCTTCATCAGAGCGTCATTCCTCGAGGCCTGTTACTGCATTCGTCTCATTTCAACCTGCCTGGCAGAAGACCGCCATGTTGAGCCTGGTTCTGCCAGAAGTTTTTCCTCCCCACTGTCGCTTCATGCTTGCTCATCATGGATAGGTTCTCTCAACCTGTGTTATCCAAACTGGACTTCCATCTTCCAGGTCCCTGAGTGAAGCTCTAGTATCAGCTCACGCAGTCCACTGGATCTCCCCATAAAGCTCAGCAGACCGTCTTACTAACCAGCAGTCTACAGACTGACCAACATCATCTATCTCTACTCCGCCACCAGTTTTAGGCCTGGGGGGGGGGAACAGCCCTGTTCTTTGCTCCTGTTCATGCATATCTATCAAAATTAAATGCTATGTTTCCTGCCGAGGTCTGAGCGCCAAAGACAAAGTAATTTTATCAATAAATTTCTCCTAATTGTCTTTTCTCTTCGTGTGAGTTTTTTAGATTGAAGGTTTGTTGCATTGATGAAATTATAGAAACGCAATAAAGGAATCTTTCTATGGTGGACGTGTTTCTGTTGGGAGGAGTTGATTGAGTCACGAGGAACCAAGCAGGAACTGACATCCATCAGAGCAGAGCTCTCTAACCCTGAAAATCCACATCCTCCATCACCATCGTTCCTACGTGATATTTTTATTTTGAGGATTTGGGGAGAAAAAATAAAAAAAATAATCACATCCCTGCATCAGAGCGCTACCTGACCATTTAACGTTTTTGTTCATGCTTGAAACAAAACCAGCAGCAGTAGTGGAGTTTGGAGAAGGCTATCCAGTTCTTAAATCTATCTTTGCTCTCCTCTAATTTATCCAGAAGTTCTGCAACGCGTTCTCTCTCTCCCTCACAGCTTTGTGTTTGGCTGCACATTTAGCCTTCCCTTCCAAATGATTATTTTTATTATTTGACAAATTCTCGTGCCAAAGCAAAAATGCATTGATAATGAAAGCAAATGATTTGGTCTATTCTTCTATGAATCCTCTGTTCTTATCAGGTATCTTCCTTTTTGTCCCTTTGGGATCCACGGCCCCGCCGCTTTCTTTGCCTGGCACCTCGCCACACTAAATGTGAAATAAATGTTTACATATATTGTTTAAATTTATTTATTAGACAAATGTTACGTCAGTTTGACCTCATGCACATCATATAAAAATAAACAAACTAAAAAAATTTGTTTTTCATAAATTTTTTAAAAAGCTCCAGGGAGCCGCAAGGGGGGCGCTAAAGAGCCGCGGGTTGCCGACCCCTGTTTTATACCAACCAAGCAGAGTTCAGTCAACTCTCCAAACAATTTTGGTTTCCCCCATGTTACTGCACTTTGAGTTCAATTACGGCCTCACAGATGCTGACAGTTTGATGATATCCTTTGAGCGACTGTCTGATGAGATGACAGTTACCTTTGACAGAACCAAAAAGCAAGTAGAGGCAGATAAAAACCAAACTTCGGCACTAAGCCCTAAGAGGAAAATTATGACATGGCAACTTGCCGGCAGTCATATGGAGGCAGACAGGAAATAATAGTACTCTGGAAGACGTGGTTACATAAAAGAGAAGCACAGACACAAACAAAGCCGCATAGTTCCTGCAGATTTTGCTCTCACTGCTTCTCTAAACTGATCAAATACGGAAAATCTTTGGAAGTTTAAAGCAGAGAAAGAACATTTAAAAAAATGTCCAAACTTTGACAGCAAAAAGTTACAAGATAAGACATAAGCAAAGTTCTTTAAATTAATTCATTTGGAACTAAATACATTTTTCTTTTTTTTTTTTAAGTATCTTAGAAATCTATAAATCTTGATCAGAGGTCCCACTTTTTATCTAATATGATCTTCAGCCTTTGCTAACTGAATGTCTTTATAGATAGATATTCTATTAAGGAGTCATGCTATTTTAGATACAATCTTTCTGATTTTTTTAAATACAGGTTTAATCATTTCTGGAAAGAAATAATAAATAGAGTCATTCTGTCTTCTTTTCATACCTCTTCTTTTTTGTCGTAAGAATATGTATGAGAGTTAAACTTGCTTAAATGTGCAAACGCAAATTGACTGCCTACAGCTGAGTCCCTGATTGTGGGAATAATAGAGAAAGCAATGCAGGCTAATGTTAGCACCTTTCCACGAATGGAGGACTAAAATCAAACTTTATGGACAGCGCACACTTGTGGGATTTTCTGGTTTAAACAAAGAGCTCACATGGCAAAAGAATGTATTCAATTAGGATGATAGAATAAAGGAGATGAGTTCATGCAATAAATAGTTGTATAAAGTGCAACCACAAAAAAATACTTAATTTACATATTTAAAAAATAAAATTTAAAGTAAGTGTATTTTTTTCAACTCTATCAACAATTTTTTCTTAATATTCCATCCATCCGTCCATCTGTCCGTCTGTTCATCCATCCACCCATCCTTCCATTGGTCCGTCCTTCCATCCACCCATCATCCGTCCGTCCGTCCCTCCATCCGGGGCCGGGTCACGGAGGCAGCAGATGCCCAGATCCACACACACCTCTTCCAGCTGCTCTGGGGGACCCCGAGGCGACACCAGGGCAGCTCAGACACATAGTCCCTCCAGCGTGTCCTGGGCCTTCCACGAGGCCTCCTCCCAATGGGACATGCCTGGAACACCTCCTGAGGGAGGCGGCCAGGAGGCATCTGAAAACAGATGCCCAAGCCACCTCAGTGGGCTCCTTTCGACGTGGAGGAGGAACGACTCTACTCCGAGCTGCTCCTGGGTAACTGAGCTCCTCACCTGATCTGGAAGGGTGCGCCCACCCACCCTGCGAAGGAAACTCATTTTGGCCACTTGTATTGGCACCCCTGAAATGAGTTACAGAAAGCAAATGCTTTCTGTAACTCATAACCCCTGTGCAGAGTGTTCCATAGGGGTGCAGAGAGGACTGGGTGGTGGTCAACGCGGGGTGCTTCAACTGCCTGGTCCGCACACGTAGTTTCTGGCTGTAGGGACGTGGAACGTCACCTGTATCTTAATTTTAATATGAAAAAAATGTCTTTTGGGTTTTACTATTTTACTATTTCTCTTTGAGTTTGAAAAAGAGAACATTTGACACAATAAAAGGTGAAAATATAAAATATTTGAGAAAAAAAACAAAATAGAGAAAAAAAGTCAACATTTTCAGGAATAAATTAGGAAAATATAAAACGACAAGTAAGAAATTAAGGAAGTTAGACTCAAAACTTTTCTTAATGAACCATTTCTTTTTATTTCCATTCACAAGGCATGTAGTGGGGGTGTAGCTGAGTGGTGGAGCGCATGCTTTGCATGTATGAGGCCCCGGGTTCAATCCTTGGCATCTCCAGTAATTTTAGGGGGAGTGGTGGCCTAGTGGCTAGGGACACCTACAGACTACCACCGTGGCTCCCTGAGCAAGACCCTTAACCCCACACTGCTCCCCAAGGGGATTTGTTAAATGCTTGTGACAGTGGAATGACAATAAAGTTGAATTCTATTCTAAAAAATTTGAACAAAATCCACCCCATACTGTATCATATTGTTCTGCTAAGGTGTTTTAAATGGAGAAAGTTTGTTAAAAACATTCTTGGAAAGAAGAACATTTTCTTTTGTTGCTCAGCTAATCAGATCACGCTACATTGGATTCCGCATAAAAAACGCCTCATAAAGCAGGTAAGGAAAAGCTTTAGCCTTGTGCTGCTGCAAGCGACTCGCTCTGCAACCATGTCAGCAATATCGCCTTGAAAAATATCATTACTCTGATTTTCAGCTGAGGCATTTATACCTGACCGCCCTCGGGTTTGATTGACACCTTGATGTGAATGATGGCGACTGAAGTGATGTGGTCTGAGAAGCTCTCTTCACTATAGGGAAGGCATGTAAGACTTACAGCCCGAGTGCAGAGGTAAAGCCAGCTCACAGAGCAGATTTCTGAAATGAAATGTCATTTTATCGCCACATTCCATGTATTTTGAAAGCAAAAGCATTTAAATTGAGACAGAAACGCTTTTTAGCTGCAGAGATTCAGTTTGAGGTGTAAGGATTCAAGTAGAGGACATGGTGTTTGTGTTATCTGCTCTCTTTTAAGCCTGTTCTACTAGGGTAGCAATTCAGATTGACAAGGGTGATTCTTGCAGCTGCTTCCAGGACGCCACAGGTCCTATTCCCATCTCACACGTTGATCTGGTTCTGGATTGTACGGGACATTTCAAAGGCACAAATTGAATCCTGGGCAATCTGTAAACCAGCGAATGTGTCTGAAAGTGAAGATGAAAAAGGTTTTTTTTTTAAAGAGAGCCTCCAGCACTTAGACTGAAAGAACCACATGAGACGGCGGCTCAAGTTAATTGACCGAGTTTGATAAAACATGGGGAGACAGAACGGTGGAAGTGGCTCAGAAAGAACTTGACTAAATGAGCATAAAGGAAAAAAAAAATTCAATGAAACTTTTTGTCAAATGCAGGACGTTGGTTGACAGGCAGCTTTTTCCCCTGACTTTGCCCACTCGCTCTCTGATATGATGCAGACCAAACGCTTTGTGTTCAAAAGCGAAAGCAACGCCGCTTTTTTCTTCTCTTTTCAACCTTTCAGAAAAAAACCCACACGCTTCCTGTGCTGCATGCAAAAATGACCCAACGTTACAATAAATGTTTTAACGACTCAGATTCCTGCCAAGATTCATTATGATCAATAACTTTCTGCTTCTCCTACAAATGCTGCTTCATTAGAAAAAAATATAACCCATGCTTTGCTTTTGATGACTTCATCTGTTGGCCTGTGGTGAAGTTAACAAAGGGTTTTTGTTTCCGCTGCCAGAATTCATCATGCCAGCTGCCAAGTGTGTCACACCTGTAAGTGTGTGTTACTGTAAACAGAAACAGACCTTCATTCACGGCTTCAGGATATGGAATCAATTGTGCTTCATTATTGTGGAAAGTAAAGAAACTCAATTTGTAAATTTTGTCTTACCATGAGTCCCCCTCTCAGGAAAAAATACTTAAAATTGTCCAAACGTGAAATGTAGAATAACAACAACTACATTACTAGAATAATATATATATATATATATATATATATATATATATATATATATATATATATATATATATATATATATATATATATATATATATTTGACTGTCTCGGTTCGGTTCGCGTGTGTTGCGTTCGGTTCATGCGCTGCTCCTTTTTCTCATAGGCGAAGCGTTTACACTCCAGAGCAGAAGGTGGCGGTACTGCGACCAAACCCAACCACCAGTAGTAAACAAGAAGAAGAAGCGAAGCAGCGTAGCCGGGTGTAGCAGAAAAAAATCAGTTGTTGTGGAGAATTGTGTGGGTATGGCGAGTGGGAAAGAGCAGGAGTTTGAAGACGCGCCAGCAGCACTTTATAGGTCTGCTGTATGGGACCACTTTGCATTTAGAGTGACCTACGATGACGGCGGAAAGAAAGTTGTGGATAAAAGTGCAACAGTGTGCAAGCATTGTGCAACACGTTTAGTTTGTCAGCGCTCCGCCCCGCTGCGCTCCAGACCGCCTGCAGGAGATCGTAGAGAGCATGCGCGAGATGATTAAATTCAAAGCAGCAAAACATGCGG
Source organism: Cyprinodon diabolis (assembly GCA_030533445.1). Classification (NCBI taxonomy): domain Eukaryota; kingdom Metazoa; phylum Chordata; class Actinopteri; order Cyprinodontiformes; family Cyprinodontidae; genus Cyprinodon; species Cyprinodon diabolis. Next base: position 9,235,607 of record CM060066.1, read on the forward strand.
AAATTATCCATGGTTTCCGCGAATCATTAAAAATAATTACAATTCATTTTTTTTTCATTAATTTCATTAATTTTTATTCATTTTTTTATTTTTCGGTGTAACAATAAACATATACCGAACCGAACCGAAAACCGTGACCACGAAACCGTGAACCGAACCGAACCGTGGATTTTATGAATCGTTCCACCCCTAATATATATATATATATATATATATATATATATATATATATATATATATATATATATATATATATATATATATATATATATAATTGAGCATTTAATTCTTAGGAATTTTTGGTCTTTCCATCTTAAAAAAAACAAAAATATATCTTATATGTTGCCTGGAAGGCAGTAAAGATTCAAAATAAAGACAAAATAAAAGCCTACTATAAACCTGTATCTATAAAAGTGTTGCTCCTCTTAGTGACTCTCTTATAATCACATTTCAATCTGAAAAACTAGCACAAAGATAAAGAAAATCAGACCTCAGCGGGAAACCTTAGTGCTTAATTTTGTTTGATATGCATTGACAGCAGTAAATAACAAATGTTTCCCCCCAGGCCTGAAACTGGTATTGGAGTGGAGATAGATGAAGTTGGTCAGTCTGTAGACTGCTGGTTAGCGAGACGGTCTGCTGAGCTTTATGGGGAGATCCTGTGGACTGCATGAGCTGATTTTAGAGCCTTACTCTGGGACCTGGAAGATGGAAGTCCGGTGTAGTTCAAAGCTGATTACCATATGTCGGAGGTATATGAAGGCTTATTCAGTTGAACCTCCACCTACGTTCCATTTAAACTCGATGAATCGGTAATAAAATGTAGGACATAAATTATAGTCAGACTGACTTAATTAGATTTACTTTGTTTTTATCAAGACACCTGAGCTGCTTTGATGCCAAAAGTACCTTGTGAATATAAGCTGATATGAGGCTGTTCTCTACATCCAGTCTGTTCCTCTGCTTGGTTATGATACGTGAACTTTTTGGTTGATAAAAGTTTGTTTAATTATTCAATTTAGTCCAATTGGCGTTATATCATACGCCCATGGTGTAACAGACATTTTACATCCTTGCCATCGTTGGTCCCCTTAATGGAGATCATTGATTAACCATCAGAGCCAAAGTATTGTTGCTGACCATGTAAGTCCCCTAATAACCACAGTATACGCATCTTTTGATGACAACTATAACCAGGATTATCTTGTCACTTGCTTGGAGTGATATTTCTATCTACATGAAGACTGGGGTTATATAAAATGCAATTACACGGGCGAAAAAACACTAATTATTTAATGCCTATAAAGGATGATTAATAACATTACTTTTAAAACTTTTAAATCTTCTGTAAAAACTATTTCTTGTAATATAATGATTAATTTTAGTGGTTAAATAGACTCCAGTTTCACATATACCACCAGTTTGGTTAGCTAATAGATTTGTTGGTATAATCATTCAGGTAGTGTCACTTTGGTATGTCTTAACATAACTTAGAATAAAGAAAGAGGACAGCCACTCTCAGAGAAAGCTTTAGATAATTAGTTCCTTTTATTTTTGATTCATGTCCATCTCTAATTGATCTTGAGTATAACGATACAAAGCCTCCGATGAGGATAATAGACCCACTTTAGTTGGCAGCAATAAAGTCTTTCTTGCTACTTATAATTAAATCCATGAAACACTAATGTTAATTAATCCAACATACAGCATTTAAAATTCCCATTTCAATGTGTGACTAATAGATGAGTGAACACGGCGGCATGGTGGAAGTGCATAATGCCACATTAGTGCTGCACATTCACACAATGCAAAGTCTGGAAACACTGTGATTCATAATAAAGCCTTCATCCTTTAAAGATGATCTTTGCTGATAGGAAGGTGAAACAAAGTGGCTGCTATGGATACATCCTGCAGACTGCAGAGACTCCATGTCATGGTCTCTAGTTCTGCATCACCTGATGGTTTGTGTTCTACCTGCTGGATGAAACACTGCGAAGAGGTCTGACAATGTCGGCTTTAGGCTTTTATATGCTTTTACAAGTCTCATTTCTGTTGCATTTTATTAAACAAAAGCAGAAATAAAATAGGCAGCAAACTATTTGGGATTATATAGAATCAATTTATAGATTTTAATTATAAAACCGAACATTATCAACAGAAATAAGTGTAACTAAAATAGGATGTCAGCTAAATTTTTGCCCGTGGGTGTTCTGCAGCTGCTCATAATGCATCGCACTCACTTTGCTACGTTTTCAGTGAAGCCCTCTAGAGTCCAAACTTCCCACCTATCATCTAATAAGTTAAGATGTTTAGACATCTTAATGCCTTTTATATTTAACAACTGCAGTCAGCAAAAGGTTCTGCCTGAGGGAGGGGATTCTGCTCATAACCATATTTAAATAAAAACAGCTGAAAGCTGGGGGGGGGGGGGGGGGGGGGCAGGATTAAGTTGGGTGTCATGAGATGGACTTTATTTTCAGTGTGTTGTTGAACCCTGAGGTGTTTTGAGGGCCAAAATATGTCATGTAATACATAAAAGTAAAAAAAAATAAATACATGTATCATGAAATAACTATAGTGTTTCTATGGAATCCTGGATAGTTTTTGAATTTGAAAAAATAATGTAAAGTCTTGTAAAGTGTTTGAAAACAGCCGTAAAGACACACCTGCCATTTAAAGTTCCGATAGATGACACTTACGCCGTTTCTTAACTCACAGGAAAACGAGTACGAACCCATGTTCTCGCCAAGTATGTTCTTAGGAGAACAGTAACAGAAAAGAGAACTTTAAACTTAATACCTTGAGCTCTGTGAGTGCTAACCTGGAAGCTGCTGCTGCAGTGCATGCTGGGACAGCTGTCAATCTCAACGGACAAGTCTGCTCTGATGCATGTTGGGTAAAGAGGGAGGGGCGAGAACAACATCCGGGGACTTTGTCCATTCTCGGTCTGCCGTTCTTGTGAAGTGGAACAGTACTAGGGGTGAGGCTGATGACGTTTCTCGAGCACATGAGAACGCAGAACTGCACAGATTGAGAAACGGCCTTACAGAGGTGGAAGGAAGAGGTAAATACTACCACAAATGATCCTTAAAATTTAGAAAATTGCTCCTGGAAAGTTAAAGAAAGTTTTTTTTTTTTTTATCTGATGTTAATCAAGGTGTAGGAACCCAGTAAATAAAATGTAACTTTAATTTTAAAAATCTAATTAAATTATATATATTATATTATATAAAAATTAACATGTAAATAAATAGCCAATTAAATAAATACATTATAAATTATTCAGCTTCATCCGGGACCAGGACATGGGGGCAGCAGTCTCTCCTCCAGCTCTGCTGGGGAAGCATGAGGCGCTTCCAGGCTAGCTGGGGGTCGGGGACAAGCTCATTTCAGTCCCTTGTGTCTGGGATCTCATTGTTTCTGTCATAATCCAGATTTCATCACCATAATTGAGGGTAGGAACAAAGACTGACTGTTCAAATCTGACAGGTATATAGAATTATTTAGCAACAAGGCTTGGCTAACTGCATGCAGCGAGGCTAACGCTTAATACTTCTTTCCCTGCCTTATTTGTCAAATGTCAGGATATCACCCAGAATGGATTAAGACAGCTACGACTGATTTAAAGCACTGTTCAAAACATGCTATAACGTTGTTTTTTGTTGTTGACATGTATGTAAATATACCAGTGTGAAGGAGTTTTCTCCAGGTTTCTCCTTGTTTACTGTTTCACTCACTTCTCTCTTTACCTCAACCGTACCAGTGCAGTATCTGCATTATAGCCGTGGCTGCACTGATCAGCCAATCGATCTCTCGCTCTCTTCTCCCCTCAGTCGTTAACTCCTCCCCTTTGATGTACTCCTTCAACTTGAAGGGGAGAAGCCACCTTTTCTGGTCGAGAACCATGGCTTTGGACTTGGAGGAACTGATTCCTACCCTGGCCACTTCAAACATGACTTCAAACTGCCGCAGTGCATGCTGTAGGTCTTGACAGGAGACAGCATCATCCACAAAACTCAGGATCTACTGGTCCCCGAACCAGAACCCCTCAGGCCCCGGGTGTGCCTAAAAAACTTGAACAGGGCCAATGACAGAGGGAAGCTTTGCTGGAGTCCAACATGCACCAGTAAATGTCAGACTTAGTGCCAAACAGGTCAGACTTAATGCCAGACTACTGTTCTACTTACAGAGACTGGATGGTAAAGGGTCCCCCAGTCCACTGGCCTGAGATGGACCCTACATAGAAGAGAATTGGTCAAATGGCATTTCCAGACCTATAAAGCACACGAGGACAGGTTGGACAAACTCCCATTAACCCCCAAGCACCAATCAGAGGGTGTAGAGCTGGTCCACTGTTCCGTGGCCACAACAACATCCATACTGCTCCTCTTGAAGTCGAGTTTCAACAATCAGCAGCACTCCAGCACCCTGGCCTAGGCCTTAAGATTAGCTTCTGCCAGGCCCACCAAATTTACGTGATTTTGGGGCTTCCACACCCGTAGGTGCAGACTAGGAAAATTTATAGCTACGAAGACAGAAAGAAAAAATTTCCAGAAAGATAATTATTGTTGCTCCGGAATGGCATAAAGATAAAGTTGTAATGGGATTGTTGTGTTGCCAGCTCGCTTTGTCTTTTCTGTGACCCACTGACTGTCACGCCCCCTCCAAAGGACGTATGCTGTTTCTTTCAATTTGCAGCCAAATTCTGCTACAATTAAGCTAATAACTGCCTTTACAACATGTGACGTGATAGTGATAGTAATGTAATGTAGACATCTCTGGAACGAACATGACATTTCTGTTAAAAGATTTGGGGCATTTTTACTTTGAGTAATTAGGAACCATTTAATTAATGAGTGCAATAATTCCCTATGCGATATAGCATTTTCTACTATATACTGTGAATATAACCGGTGGCTCCTGTTTTATATTGGTCTGCAACATAAGATGCCCCAGAGTACCTCCAGGAGCTGCAAGAAGCAGGAAGTCTTACCTAAGAAAATGAAACTCCATCCGTATTTTTGGCAGGGCCCATCTGTGTATGTTGTCATCCTTGAAAAGTCACATCAGGGACAGATGAAGACATCTGGAGCTGCAGTCTCTGCCACATCTGCTGATGTCTCAACACATTTACCTCAGTGCTGTCATTACCCAGTGAATTACCATGTATAACTAGGATGCTGCTTTGATCGGCCCTGCTTCCTCATGTCCCAGCTCTTCAAACCAGAATCCAGCTATCAGGGCCCATTAGACGACAACAAAGTTTGCCTGTCGGATATGGAGCCAGAGGAGCATTATCACAAGGTGTTTGGCGAAAAAAATGTCCTCATGCTTTTACAGCTCAAACACAGCTCCAGTGAACCTTGGAGACTAGCAACTCTTGTATTTATGAAATATGATGGTAAGCATATCTATTTAATAGGGTTTGGGCTGTATTCATGCTTTGATACCATGGAAACTGGTTATCATCATCTGTGCAAAACAGTTTTAGAATATTGTGTAAGAACTGAAGGGAATATAGGGTATTTAAGGCTATCCAATGAGCTGAAGGGAATCTAGGGAGTTTATTAACAGACCCACGATCATAGAAACTCATAAGGTTTCAGGATCAAAATGTTTCCATTATAGGTCAGGGCTGAGGTGGGAACTGGGAGGGTATGGAGAGAATTTTATTCCACTGTTTTGAAAACAAACAATAAGTCTTGTAAATGAAAATTTAAACAAACCCCTTTTCTAAATTTAAATAAATAAAGCAATTCACAAATTTTTCTTTTAAAAAAAAGGCTTGTAACTGCGTTAATTTCACTGATGTTGTTTTTGAAATTATCTTTCAAATAGTTAATTTTATTTTTACCTAAAAACTTTTTTTATTATTATTATTATTATTATTATTATTATTATTATTATTATTATTATTATTATTATTATTTTTTTTTTTTTTTTTTTTTTTTTACAGATTTTGCTCAAGTATTTTAAAAAATGCAATCCAGAAATAAAACTATTACTTCTGGATTGCATTTCTTTTTATACATTTCTATTTGCTAAATGTATTCTCTTTGCCAATTAAAGAATTAAAGAGCCAAATCCACTCCATAAGATTATTATTTATTAATCTCATGTAGTGTCCTCCTATTTAAATTTAGAAAAAATAAATATATTTTTTCTTAATTTAAATAAATAAAGCAATTCACAAATTGTAACTGCGTTAATTTCAATTATCTTGTTTTTTTAAATTATCTTTCAAAATTGTTTTAATTTTATTTTTACAAAAAAATTGTATTATTTATTTATTTTTACACATTTTGATTAAATATTTATAAAAATGCAATCCAGAAATAAAACTATTACTTCTGGATTGCATTTCCTTTTACACATTTCTATTTGCTAAATGTATTCTCTTTGCCAATTAAAGAGCCAAATCCGCTCCATAAGATTATTATTTATTAATCTCATGTAGTGTCCTCCTCATGTTTATAAGGCTAAAAACTCTCCAGCTTAAGACCAGCTTCCAGACAAGCATGAAGCTCATGCAGAGGGAAGGAGGCTTACATTTTCTCTTCCTGTTTGACGAAGCTCTCCAGAGGATCCAGACATTGCTGCTTCTGCTCCTTCTTTGTCTCTCTGCCTCCATTGTAGTGGTGTATATGTTGCTTTCCATTGTTTTTTTAAGAACCTGAGGCAAAAAAAATGAACTGAATGATTATCACTAGCTGTTGCTGAATTAATGGGAAACAGGGTTTTTGAGCTGAAGCCAGTCTGAGCAAGCTTGCATCCTAAAGAGAATATTTTATGACCTTTTACATTACATCACATTAGATAAAGTTATATCCTAAAACAGAGATTCCTGAAACATATGTAGCTCCCTTTGATTCTAAAGCCATGGCACCTATCTATGGTTTATATGGTGTCTCAGAATGTTTTCATATGTTCAGCATGCTGCAGCAGCTTAGCTAAAAAAACTCAAACTTTGCAGCTAATGTGTGAAATGTAAAGGAAGACCATAGTGCATGTTTACTGTTTAAAGCCAGTTTAGTGTCTCCAGATTGCACATCATAAACACCAAACACCATTTTTTGTAGATTATTAAATAGCAATGGCTACATTTTAGTTGTCTTATTCATTTCGGGGATGCAACTTTATTAAATTAAAATATGATATACAGTATATTCTTTAATTTGCACATTCAGACAAAAACAAAGCAGATAAATTGCTGAAAAATAAATGACAAATTTGTTGCTAGTCGTTTTATGGAAAAAATGTCACCAGCAAGTCTTGATCAGTGGTACTTGGTGGAGTTTTCTCCAGGGAAGGAGAAAACTCCTTCACACTGGTATATTTACATACATGTCAACAACAAAAAACAACGTTATAGCATGTTTTGAACAGTGCTTTAAATCAGTCGTAGCTGTCTTAATCCATTCTGGGTGATATCCTGACATTTGACAAAAAAGGCAGGGAAAGAGGAATTAAGCGTTAGCCTCGCTGCATGCAGTTAGCCAAGCCTTGTTGCTAAATAATTCTATATACCTGTCAATCAGCCACACTTTCTAAGAGACGATTGTGATGTCAGTGCTGTGGCGTGCAAATAAAGTTGCTTTCAGCTGCACCCCAGGATGGTCCTATCTTCTGCATTGAATAGTAGTTACTGCGCATAGACAACCTTTAACCTGAGTCTATGGGCAAAGATTTTTGCACCCCAGGGTGGGAAATACGTCACCATTCAGATGACAAACGAAACAGCTTTACTCAGCTTTTAAAGATTATGTATTACATTCAAAAATATAATAATCCATCCATCTTCTGTCACGCTTATCCCAAGCGGGGATTATCATGAGGGGTGCTGGTGCCTGTCTCCAGCTGTCTACGGGCGAGAGGCGGGATACACCCTGGACAGGTCTCCAGTCCATCGCAGGGCAACACAGCGACAAACAGCCCAAACAACAATTCACTCACACCTAAAGAGAATTTAGAGAAGCCAATTAACCTAACAGTCATGTTTTTGGACTCTGGGAGGAAGCAGGAGTACCCGGAGAGAACCCACGCATGCTCAGAGAGAACATGCAAACTCAATGCAGAAAGACTGGCTCGGAATCAAACCTTGGGTGAGTGGGGCGGCGCCCCAGCGCCAGCCGGCAGTCTTGTGGTTAGGATAGAATGGATAGAATGGCATCAGGGCCCGTTTCCCCGTGTTGACGTAAATCCTGGAATCATGCTAACATTGGCCTGTCTTGCTATCACCAATCCTTTCTCTATTCTAGGAGAGATTCCTCCAATCAGGGACTCACCTTGTGTAACGTTTCATTTATGAGTAAAAGACTGAGAAACAATGGTTAACGAACCATGGCCTATAGCTAATGTAGCTAACTCTAAATCCACATCAATTAATTGATAAATAAAATATCAGCTCAGAACTTCTCTATCAGGTTTTTTAAGAAAAGCAAAATTGTGGAAACCCATATTAAACCTTCCTGATTCACTGGTGTTAAACATAATTGTTCTCTAATGGTATGCAGATGATATTGTGCTTTATCTTTTTCATAATCAAAGATGTATTTATACATGTTTTTGAATTAGAAACAGCAAAATTATTTCAAAAATGTTGGAAGATCACTGACCTGGAAGCTTCAGTTCTGAATTATCTGACCTATATTAAAGAATTTAAATATTAAATTAATAAGAAAGTTATTATATATACATTTTTTTACCCAATAGTCAGTGGACTGTTTTATTCCACCATGAATGTTTGGTGTTTGTTTAGGTTTTTCATTGTTAATGCGTTATCATTTATCTCACCTAATTAGAGTTTAATGCACAAAGAGCGTGAAGTAGGCTTGACGCATCCTAACAATAAGAAAAAACTGGTTAAATGGACATAAAGAAATGTAATAATTGTGCATAAATAAAGAGATATATTCTACAACTCTTTTTTAACCTTCATTGCTTATGTCTTTGTGCACAAACAAGTTCAGCCATGTCTGTGATAGCAGCCAATACTCCTCTTAGGGTGCGAGCAGTGATGGGTGCAGAGAAAGTTTGATGTCAGGACACAGCAGTGGCGGCTGGTGAAAAATATTTTTGGTGGGGCTGATATAGCCTAGTGTATGTCTCCAACTAATCCGGAATAAGAATTCAAATAAACAGTTGGACAATACATAGAATTTAACAGTAATGATTTAATTTACTATATAATAACAGTAACAGTGATGATTTGGGTCACTGTGACGGGGTTCTTTGGCCTCCAAGAATCCAGGCTCAGTCGGGTTACCGGTGTTGGTGATTTATTGTGCTCAAAAACTCAAAACAGGGTGCAAAAGAAACTAAACATGTACAAGATACTCTGGGTCTCAGCCTCCCTGCAGTTACCAGCAATGTAACAAAGACAAAAAACAGAAAAAAAAATTGCCGCTTTTCTTCCCACAGCCCTCATTAAATAGTTTAACCCCCTACAGGCTCTCTTATTTCTGATTTCTTCTCATTAATCAGTTTTGTCCATATATTACCTCCACAAACAATTGATGTACAAAAACAAATAATTTTTACAACTTAATTATTTTACACAGATTCATTGACTTATTCAATTACACCAAACTGGGTTTGAACCCAGCAAAGACGCCGCCGGACTGAAGATGACAAGTCCCCGTAGCATAAACACGTACACCCCCCCCCCCCCCCCACACACACACACACACACACACACACGGGTAACCCCACTGAAATATGAAGTGTGCACCCTCAATACGCCAGCAGGTAACCAGGACAGCTTGTGTGTTTTAAGTTAATGGAGCTACTGGGCTCAGTGCGAGCGTATTGGTCCTCACAAACACAGTATAACAGGAATGTGTGTGTGGCGCGCAAAGTTAGAGGATGTGGATTCGTCACAGTCACAATAACCATGACATGAAATGTTCCTACCCTACAACATGGACGTTCTTCTGGCAAACGGGTAGATAAATAAGGATCTCACCGAATTTGGAGGAAGCTGCATCTCGTTCGTTACGTTCGCCATCGTCCCTCTAATTGTCTGCACCTGCGCTTGGGTTCAGAAGCCTGTTAAAGCGCAGTATTTTCAGAGCCCCAAGACCATAAAGTTCTGAGACGCTGATTGGCCATTAAATTCACCTAGCAATAGTACATGATTGACAGATTCTCTGCAAATGTGGGGCTGTCTGATCACAGCCCCCAGAACAGAGACGGTAGGAGTCTGTCTGTGGAAATCCACAAATGAATGACAGTAGATAGGGAAATGTAGTTTATATAATTTGTTTTGCTTATAGGTACACACTCTAGAGAGTAAAACTGACATTTATGAGTTAATTTCTAAAAATATATTTTACGTTTCTCTCTTCTTATCAGGGAGGGCGGTGCCCCAGCGCCCCCTATGGGCCGGCCGCCACTGGGACACAGATAAGGACACTCAGGGAGTTCAGGAAACTCTTATCCAAAAAGATCCCAGAGAGGTTGCTTAAAAACCAAATAAATAACCACTCAGGATTCTGATTGTCTGAACTTGTTCAGCATTTTTCTTAAAGGATTCCACTGAGTGAGATCAAAAAGCACTTCAGAGACTCGTACGATTGGATGTAACCAATTCAAATTCAAATCTCACTTCAACTTTATTAAACTCACTCCTAATGAGTCAATCAATTATTGTTTGTGCTGGTCAGATATTTTTTATTGTAAACCGTTTATTTTCATCATATCACCTCGAAAATGTCAGTTAGGTAGAAACAAAAAGCAGGGGGCAGTTTTCTGTCAGCTGTTAAAATTTTGAGAACTGAACAAGATCAGATGTAATTCAGGGGTGATCAACAATGTACTTGGAATTTCTATTTTAATGTGTTTACTTTGTCTTTAAAAAGTATATATTTAAGTAAATACTTGTTACCTGCAGTGATGGGACTAACGGCGTTGAAAGTAACGGCGTTACTAACGCCGTTACCTTCTTTTAGTAACGAGTAATCTAACTAATTACTTTGACTGTAACTATAACGCAGTTACCATTGCAGACACCCCGTTACTGCGCGTTACTCAGGTCGCACAATGAACCTTTTTTCATGATAGGACTCGTGCGCAGCTGCGTGAAGCTGACACCCCACCCACGTCAAAAAACTCTGCAAATAGACTGAATGGTTAGTGCAACGTTAGTGCAGATTTGTGCAGAAAAAAATATTGTTTGTGCTACTTTTGTTTAAGAGATATTAAAGATTATTTTAGGTCATCCAGAGGTGCGCGCCTTATCATGAGAGAGGGGAGGATGAGATTCCGTCTGTCAGTTGGGTAGGTGGGTGTTTCTGCTGGTGGGTGTTAACGTACAGCACACACAGAGAGATGGAGAGTGAGGAGGATCCAGCAGCAAACAGCGTTTTCCACATGGAAATACCGGTGTTACGTCGAGCTGCGTTTCCCCAACACATAACGGTTTCCTCTGCATCTCCGCACAGCGCAGGCGGCAAGAGTCACCGCGCAAGCGACAGGAAACGCGCATGCTCTCTAAAGGCGCGCACCAGTCGCCCTGTGCTCGCGCCACAGGAGAACTATGGAGAGCGTGAACGATCAAATGAAAGGGAGAAATCTGGATGGATGGATGGATGGATGGATGGACAGATGGATGGACAGATGGATGGATGGATGGATGGATGGATGGATGGATACTCTGCCTTCTCAACCTACTGTATTTTTTATTTTAAACATTATTTGATGGCCTTTGTGGCAGGGATGGAGATCCATATTTTATGTCACACACAGAGTATACATCTAGATAGATAGATGATAGATAGATGTTGCAGTATCTATAACAACCCAAACACACAGGATTTCAGAATTAGACATCCCCAGTTATTAATTTCACCAGATCTGAATGCCCTGTTAAAAAACTTCACATCGCGTTCCCCCCTGATGTCATTTACGTTGAGTTGCAATAAATGCAAAACTCTCTGCAGGTTCTTGTCTTTGTCATCCACTGTATTCAGCTGGCTTTGGAAACACACGGCGAGAAGGTGGGGGCTGGGTGGTGAGGGTTGCGAGAAACGCAAAAGTAACGCAATAGTTACTTTTACTAGTAACTAGTTACTTTTATTGTGGAGTAACTCAGTTAGTAACTCAGTTACTTTTTGGGAGAAGTAACTAGTAACTATAACTAATTACTTTTTCAAAGTAACGTGCCCAACACTGGTTACCTGGTGGTACTGCCAGTAGATGGTATCATGTCTGCGTAGTTCTGCTCACCGTGCCTGGTGCTGTAATTCCATTTAGGCTCTAAAAGGCCTAACTATATACTATCAGGAGGAATGCTTGGTTTATATAACCTCACTCTATAAGGATTTAATGGTTGTTGGTCATGACAATTCTGATTATTTTATTTTGGGTTAATAATAATGATAAAAGGATAATAGAAAACAGCAAAAAAATAAAAAAAAAACCTTAACATTCTCCTAAACAGAACATACACATGCTGTAAACACATATATATGCCCACATATAGGCTGAAGCAAAGCTTATATGTTACCTATCCTATTTACACCCAGAAATAACTCTGATGCTGCTTCACATTACTCTTTCATAACCAAATCAAACTTATGAAGACAAAATTCGGATTTGTGTTCTCATATTTTTCTTTTCTCATACATTCTTATGGTCACTTTTCTGTTTGAACCATCTTTTAAACATTGATAAGGAAGAAAAATAGTTATGTTAAAGTCCATTCCATAATTTCACACCAATAACAGAGACATGGCTATATTTAACATTTGTTCCTACTTTAACATGTCTTTGCTGTATGCTAGTATAACATGACTACGCACCTTTAAAATCCAGGGTTTTTCTATAACACCGAACCCTGGTTTTGTGTCTTCTTTTGAGCCATTTTGTACCAAAACATATTTAAAGTGCATCGCTTAGAAAGACAGTTACATTGATGGGGACTATTTATTTTTTAGGATTCCTTAAGACTTTCTTTGAAAAAATCTCAGAGTTGTTCCCTCAATATAAAATATATGAACATGTTGAGAGGATATAGTCAAACTTTAGCCTAAATTTCTTTTCATTTTAACCCCTGTCTAAATTAATGTAGAATAGAAAAGATTAGTGAGTAAACAATTTAACAGGATGTCTAATGACCAGCAGCAGGAGTTTGTATTGGTAGTCACTTCGTCTATTTGAATCTGAATTTGATTTACCTTGACTGACTGAATGCATTCCTGTAATTTGAACTTAAATGCATTAGTTAAAAGTTGGATTTCACTAAACTAAAAGTGAGCTTAAGGGTTTTAAAGGTTTGAAAATTAGTTAAACCGCCTTTAAAATGTATTTTGCTGCATTGAAGATTCCATTTATCTGTCTTACTTTTGGTTCTGTAATTCAGTTTCAAAAATCATTTTCTCTGTGTGGGACACCTGGGTCCTTTAGCCGCAGAGTAATCAAACACAGATTCATGGATTAAACATCAGGTTGAATTCATTTTATGGCCTAGAGCTGCAGCAGAGGATGATTCAGGAACTTGGTAGATGTCACTAACAATATCAAACTATCAGGTTTAAAAAGTGTCATGTGAATATGTGTGTGGGCTAACTACAACAGCTATCTGCAGCTATTAGCTGAACTAGCTATTAGCTAAATTAGCATTATATGGTAATATATTTTTCTGAGTTGACAGGGAATGGCAGGATCACGACATTTACCAAGCTCACCTAGCTATGGTCTGTTTAAAATGTGGTAGACATATGTTTAACCTGATGTGAAAAGCCAAACCAATTCAGTCTTTGTCTAACGGACCAGTTATGACCTTTGACCTTTACATGCTAGCTGAAAGTTGTTATGTCTGAGATGGCTCTTTGGTGTTGTTGCTTCACAGAGCAATGAATGCTCCGACCTTGGTCTGAATTCCCTTGGAAATTAAAAGCGACCTGAGATGTTTTGAACATGGAAACAGTCGATGTCTCTGAAAAATCCTGCACTTATATCTCAGAAAGAGTTTGATGGACAGACACAGTTTCATCTCTCAGATCATTCCTGAAGCCTTTCCATCTGGGCATTGTTATCTCTCAAACCTGTTTGCAACATGCCAGAACGCCTCATACGTTTGATTTCTGCTCACCCTGCTGGGGATAAATATGTGGTAGAAAAGATGGAGATATTGTTAGGTTGGAATTTTACTTGATTTCTTCTCAAAGCACTTTACAGTCAGTTCAACCCAACTATACCAGCAGATTTAGAGTCAAAGATTTCTAATTGATTTTAGTTATGAAAAAAACATCAGGTTATTAATTAGATTAGTATAAACGTTTTCTAGACCAAGTCATTACTTGAAGAGAAGAAAACATTTTAAAAATACATGGAAAAGTAGGGATGCTATTTATCAACTAAAAATGAATCTAAAGATTATTGATCTTGTGGATCGACAAACAATTAATGATAAGCGGCCAATTAAAATAAGCAGCAACTTGGTTTTCTCTGTTAGAGTATAAGAGGATATTTCATTATCATAAATGTCTGAATATGTATTTTTTTAATTGTTCTTCATTAAAATACTGACTAAATAAATAAAAAAAATGTTTTTTTTATATATTTTTAAACTATAATGATTTAAATTTATAACAAAAGAGGAAGCTATTAGGTTGTTTAATAAAAAAATATTAATAATATATGTGAAAAAGTTCTGATCTCCAATGTAATTAGATATAGAACTACCATAAACAGACAGGGTATGTCGCTCAAGCATGCTGTCAGTCTACTTACCTCTTCCTTTCAATAAAGTGGATGATAATTTTGATATACTGTACTTCTCTGTTTTTAGTCTAATCCAGTTATCAGTGCTGGGAGAGACTTTGTGCAGTTAGCAGCAGCTTTAAACTGGTAATTAAATGGGCACTATTTAAATGATAAGTAAAGGAGTTTATCCTGTGTTTATATTTACTAACAGAACAACATAAATTTTTTTCTTGATCGTTGTCTCCTGTAATCAGATTAAATAATCCAGACCGGACTCTGGATTGATTGATGCTTCTGCTTCAGTATGCCTCTGCTCTGGCAAATACCACTGAGGCTTTGCTTCAGAATGAGCAACGGCTCCTTCTTGTAGACTCAATTTTAACACTGAAAGATATTCTTTACAATCATCATCAATGAATCGATAGGAACTAATTTTCATCTTAGCAACTCACAAATAATTGTAAATTGATTATTTGTTTACTCTTAGTGAAAGACAATCTCAGTTAGGAGGAAGTACTGTCTGACTGCCCCACCCATCCAATGACCATAATAAAGACATTATAAAAGACAAATTAAAATTAAATAATAAAATATTTTTAATTATATTGGCAAATTGGCTTGGCTAACTTCATGCAGCGAGGCTAATGCTTTATTCTGCTGCCTTGACTTAGATGTGCAAGAAAAATATTTAGTCTTTAATGAAGATTAAAACTATTTTTCGATTGGTGATTCCTCCCTAGGGCATAAAAATTTTGCTCACTGACTGTTGTTAAAAGTTGTACTTGCGCAGTAGCTCCTCTAATACAGCAGTATAGGGGAGCTCTGGGCGCACCAAAGTCACGCCCTGAGGTGGCAGTAACTTTTTTAACAGTTGACACATTGACAGGCCGAGTGGCGGGGGGGAAGCAAACTTACCTAGAGAAGCTGAAGGTGAAACTGTTTGGACCTGATTGGCGGATCATACAAATTGGCTTGGCTAACTTCATGCAGCGAGGCTAATGCTTTATTCTGCTGCCTTGACTGCCTGCCTCCTTTTTAAATGTCGGGATCTGACCCAGCGTGGATAAAGACAGGTAAGACTGATTTAAATCAATTTTTAGAAAAGGCAAAGAAGAATGAACAATCTGGGATTCACCTGAAAAATAATAGAATATAGTCTACTTTTTCTAGATGTTTGTTAATTTGCATTGTTGCACTTAAATAAACACATTCTCAGAAGAATTTTTTTCTTATTTATAAAAAACAAATATAAAGCTGACTAATAGCTTCTGTATTATTAAACCGGTGCATTATTTGAATTGATTTGTTACACAATATTGGACCATGCAAAACACTGATTTACCTTCACAAAGCATCAGAAGGGCAACGTTTATGTACAAAAAGTAAACCTGTACATGAAATGTTGTTTTTAAAAAGTGCTTTATAATGTTTATTTTTTATTATTGACATTCATTTAAACATACTGGTGTGATAACTTAGTATACATTTGATTGGTTTCTGCTATACGTCTATTTTGAATTTATAGCTCATCCTGGAGAAAACTCCACCAGCCGCTTCTGGTTTTATCTGATTTGTTTATAAACTCCATAATTAATTTAGTGTAATTCACAAAGGTAATCCAGTTTCTTGGCTAAATGGTGTTTGACCATGAGATGAACACAGAGCTCCTGCAGAGCTCCCCTTTGAACCTTCTTTGCCCTGCTTGGTAACCTTCCAGCCAGAGGGCCTCCATGGTGACCGGCCCCGTCCAGTTCCAAGCAGGAGCTATCAACAAGTGGCAAGCTGCCAACGGTTTTCCTGCCAGTTACGCCAGGTGCCCGGGGCCCCAAAGAGGAGGCCTGAGTCAGGTAAAGCTCTCCAGGCCATATGGCTCCTCCATGGGGTGGCATCAGTCTGGCCTCCACCCCCATCACAACCCTTTTGGAGACCACTGATCATAAAACTGGCCAAAATGTTTCATAAACAGCTCTAAATTATAAAAATTCATATCCTATTATCATGTAAACTTTACCTAAACACCCTATGTGCATGCACACACTCTCTAGTCAATCAGGATTTTTGATTTTAAAGTCCGAATATGCATTCTACCAGATCGTCGGCCATGTAGCTGTTTCAGAACCCCTCTAAGAGCCGGATTGCTGTAAATCAAGAAAGTCTCGATCAATAGTTAAATGACAGGCTGCACTGCAGCACAGCAAGCAGAGGGAGGTCCAGGCTCAAAGAGATCTCTCCACGCGATGCACTCTTCCCCTGCAAAGCCACACAAGGTCAAGGTTACCAAGAGAAGGAGCTGCACAAGCAGATCTATTCTCGACTTATCTGTGAAAATCAGCCATTTATGGCACGTGTTTAATGTCCCTCACCCTCCGAGGTGCTGATACAGACAGATACTTGGAGCCACGACAGCACCTTAGATGTTTTTATGATTCACAGCAGGTGAAATAATCTGCGCAACACAAGATGCAACTGAATGTAATGAGATAAGTTTTGGTTTTTTTGACAAAGATTGTGGCTTAAATGAGCATCCTCTTTATTTCGGTGCCACTCCCACCAATATGGCACCTCTCAGGTTTCTCTGTGGCAGAGAGGAAAAAAACAGAAGCAGCCTTTGCTTTGTGTGCAGGTACTTCTTTACATCTCAGCCTCCTTCCACGTTTCTTTTTCCGTCTCACTCTCAGCTGTCAGACGCTGACTGAATCAGGTTAGAGAGGGGAGGCGCAGAAGCCGAAGCATTGCTGATGAAAATGACAATGCTTTTCTACCTCCTGTTTGGTTACCGAGAGGCACAAACTTCCTCCGAGACGCTGTTGGCTTATATAACCTGGGCGGAAAAAAGAAAGCTGGAGTGTTTGAGACCAGCAGATGCGTGCTGCAGGTGCAGCGGGCTAATTGGAAATGGAAAGAGATTTAAAGATGGATTAAACCTTACAAGCTGTGGCTTTTGAATAATTTATATAAGGCAGGGAAGATGGATAAAAACACTAGCACTTGTTAAAATCCACAGCTATTTGAAATCAAATGTTTTTCCAAATTTAGAAATCACTTAGAGCAAAAGTAATAAAACATATTGCAGATAGAGGAGCAGGCTGAGACGCTCTGCAGCTTCTATTTGATGTGACTCTGACATTTACTGATTTGTTATTCAAATAAAGCGTGACACAATGAGTACAAATAGTCCTGACATTAAGGGACTCTCTCTCTCTGACGGAGTCTGTCCTTTACCTGGGAGGAGCTGGGACGCTGCCACCTCCATCCAAAGACATTACCTCTATTCAATATGCTGTAGTTAATGTAAATATAGTCGCTGTTGGTTTGGAATATCAACACTGGCTGTAATCTGCAGTCTTCTGAGTCCTGCTGGATGACTTTAAACATCAAACCCAGACAGTCTCACGTTTGAAAGACTCAAGGTCATTGAAGTTCTGAGGGACAGGAACCGCTCAGCTGGTACCAGCTCTGTACTTTAACTAGGCCCTCACTTAGTTCCAGTGGAGTTCAGAACAGTGAGTTCGACCCAAGTCGTGAAGTTTGTGGACTGTGGGGGGAAGCTGGAATACCAGGAGAGAACATGGATGGATGGATGGATGATGGATGGATGGATGGATGATGGATGGATGGATGGATGGATGGATGATGGATGGATGGATGGATGGATGGATGATGGATGGATGGATGATGGATGGATGGATGGATGGATTATGGTTGGATGGATAGATGGATTATGGTTGGATTATGGTTGGATGGATGGATGGATGGATGGATGGATGGATGGATGGATGGATGGAGGGATGGATGATGGATGAATTATGGTTGGATTATGGATGGATGGATAATGATTGGATTATGGTTGGATTATGGTTGGATGGATGGATGATGGATGCATGGATGGATGGATGGATTATGGTTGGATGGATGGATGGATGGATGGATGGATGGATGAATTATGGTTGGATTATGGATGGATGGATGGATGGATGGATGGATGGATGGATGGATGGATGGATGGATGGATGATGGATGAATTATGGTTGGATTATGGATGGATGGATGATGGATGGATTATGGTTGGATGGATGGATGGATGGATGGATGATGGATGGATGGATGGATGGATAGATTATGGTTGGATTATGGTTGGATGGATGGATGGATGGATAGATTAAGGGTGAATGGATGGATAGATGGTAGGATGGATGGATGGATGGATGATGGATGGATGGAAGGATGGAAGGATGGATGGATGGATGAATGATGGATGGAAGGATGGATGGATGGAAGGATGGATGGATGGATGGATGGATGAATGATGGATGGATGGATGAATGATAGATGGAAGGATGGATGGATGATGGATGGATGGATGGGTGGATGGAAGGATGGATGGATGGATGAATGATGGATGGAGGGATGGATGGATGAATGATGGATGGATGGATGGATGGATGGATGGATGATGGATGGATGGATGGATGGATGGATGGATGATGTATGGAAGGATGAATGGATGATGGATGGATGGATGAATGATGGATGGATGGAAGGATGGATGGATGAATGATGGATGGATGGATGATGGATGGATGGATGAATGATGGATGGATGGATGGATGGATGAATGATGGATGGATGGATGATGGATGGATGGATGAATGATGGATGGATGGATGGATGGATGAATGGATGAATGATGGATGGATGGATGATGGATGGATGGATGAATGATGGATGGATGGATGGATGGATGATGGATGGATGGATGGATGGATGGATGGATGGATGGATGATGTATGGAAGGATGGATGGATGATGGATGGATGGATGAATGATGGATGGATGGATGAATGATGGATGGATGGATGATGGATGGATGGATGAATGATGGATGGATGGATGGATGAAGGATGGATGGATGATGGATGGATGGATGAATGATGGATGGATGGATGGATGGATGAATGGATGGATAATTCTGAAGCTATTTAAACACTAAAGAAGTTCTGGCTGAGTGTCTGAAAACATAAAATAATATTTTTCTATTTTGGGATGTGATGGCCTCCTTTGGAGAAGTTGGTTCTCTCCCAGAACAAGCATCTGAACAGCATCTAGGCTCGTGTGAACTTATTTTGATCTCCCAGACTTTAGTTCTGTTCACCTGCGTTTGCTGCAGCTACAGTTCCTCCACCGTGGAATCTTAAATATTGCTGGTTGGAGCATTTTGCTTCGTCTAAAGGAGGAGGAATATGCAGCATAGCAGCGTTTTTAAGATACGTCTTTCGGTGGTGGAGAGGTGGGTGGGATGACTTTGTTTCTTTAGGTTGCAGCATCCCCCCGACTGCCCTTAAAGTCGGCTGCTGGGATTCCTTTACCTCGACATTGTGATTGGAGGCCGCCATGTAGAAAGAATTTGTGCCTAATGAGATTTCCCCTTTGCCTGGGGACTTGGAGAGCCTTGCTTAGTTCAAGTGGAGGTCTTATTACCGTATTCCTCAGTCGAAGGACTTTTTTTTTTTTCTTTTCCTCATTCGCACCTCCAGCAAATTCAAGCCCATTTGATCCGTCAGCACTGCTCTGATGAGCTGATCTGAGGCTAAAAAGCTCTCAGATGATGGGAGATGGAGGCCTGCTGTGTCTCGCAGCGCTGCACAGGTTTTAATTGCAGCAGAAAGGAGGATCAGGTCAGAATGACACATGTATTGTATCATCAGATGGAACGAGGAATTTTCTGCGTTGTTACCCAAATCCACATAGAAAGAATAATTAGAGAAGCTTTAATTAGTGTGTGTTTTAATGACAGATGGCGGCTCCTTGCTGTGTTGATCATATTTAAATAAGACCAATTCAAAACAGGGAGTCTTGGGAATGAGGCTGCGGATCAAAGATTTTTTTATCAGTATCAATCATAGAAAAGTTAATTTTATTGATTAATGCTGACCCCAGTCTACATGCTGCTTTCTGTCTCCTTATGCACAGATTTAGTTCATTGGGAGGTTTCAACCCAAAGCAATGTCAAATTAATGTTGCGAAAAACAAGTATGAATGAATAATTAGGAGCTCTAATTAAGAGACAGTCATTTAACACTTAATGATGAGTAGAAATGGCATGGACTTTTTTTTCCTGGATATGAATAAATCATGAATGCAAACATAAACCCCTAATTTAGGGTTCAAGATGTTTGCAGCTGCCTTTGGAGTTATTTACTAGTCCGACGGCTGGAGCTAAATACAGCTGAACTGCCTGATAGGAGACGATATGCAGGCAGGAATCTATTTTTATACTGTAGTGCAAAAAAAAAGAAGAACATTAAGATTGCACTGTGTGCCATGAATGTATGAACCTCCAGATTTTATTGAAATGTGTCATATTTCTGTTCAGCTGTGACTCCATCTTGGAGGGAAATATCACCTGGGCTGCTGCCACCAACACCTTCAGTTAGAGATGATAAAGTGGGGCCTGTTTTTTTTAGTATTTTGTCCTGTTTCTCTCCTCGACATATCCTCAGGCCAGGTTACAAGGTCACATTATATAACATTGGTAAAAAGCAAAACAAAAAACGAACATCCGCCATGACTACCGAGCATAGGTGCAGCATAGCATCGCATGTTATGGGAACTATGTTTAAAGAAAAGGAAAACACAGTAACAAAGGCTGTGGGAGGGTATAATAGGTACTGGATAAGGCTGTCAGAGGTGATTCAAAGAGCTTTCTGCCAAGTTTACCAAGGTTCTTTTTTGTTTTCTTTTCCAAAATAAGGAGATGGTGATAATCTGCACCTAGCTGTGCTGTCTGCCCCTAGTTTAGCTTTTTTTTTAGCTCAAAAAGCTTGTTTCTTCTTTAATTGTTTAAGTCAGAGTCTCCCTGTTAGATTCCTTTTTTCGTGCGATTGACAGATTTAATTTTTCCGCCAAGGAGGATGGGTTTTAGTCATTTCCTATCGGACCCATAATATTGCCACTGAATTGCTGCCTAGTTGACTAAAACAGACCTGGGGTCTATCTGAGTCGGAGCTACGTATGCAGCCTCCTTCAGAAAACCGTGTTGGTGTGGTCATCACCGTTGACTCTCAATGACTTCTAAACACCACGACCTCGTCCGACACAATTTTCTGATGGTTCAGACACATAATGGGATTTGGTGTGTTCAGGGCTTAAGTGGATGTGCTCTCCTTCTTCCCTTTGACATGAAAACTGGCTCAGAGATCGTCTGCTTAACTGTTTCCTTCTGCCACTTATTTATATAGAATCCTGCCAAGTCGATGCAATCAGCTGGTTTTCCTTAGAGAGAAAACTTTGAACCAATCTGATTGGATTGTCTCTCTAAACTGCCTTCACATGAGATATGTTGTGAATTGGCGCTTTATAAATAAACAGAACCGATTTGAATATTTAAGTAGGTCCTTGAAGATATCTGAGATGAGATTTCCTCTTTACATTAACATTGCTAACTAACCAATAATATCAGCCTGTGTGCTTTTCAATCACAGCTTCCTTATGAGACCTTGTGGTATTCTTTGTTCCATTTCAGCCTAAATCTGATTTTCTTTGAGGGAGAAACCTAAACTCAACATAGTGACAGTGAATATTTTTGACAGGAACCCACAAGATTTTTAGGAAATCTCACGGCATCTTCATAGAGACGGAAATCACATCTTTTCCTCTTGTCTCCTCTGCGTTTGGTCTGGTCGTTACTTAATCCATGAAAGGATTGTTTTTTTCTTTTGTTAGTTATAAATAGATAAATACAGTATCAGATTTTCTCAAGTAAACTGGCTAAGCCCAGTGGCAGGAGTTATTAGGGAATCCAACTCTTGCCGAGGATTTATTATATATAAATGTTAATAGAAGACTATAACACTTTGAACAGGGGCGGACTTAGGAAATGTGGGGCCCTAGGCAAAGACAGGCAGGGGGCCCTCTGAATTGAGAAGACAACACATAAAACAGACCCACTATACGTATAAAAAAATGTTAATAAAATGGATTCTGTAAAAGTTGAAAAAACAATCCACTGGACTTGGATTCCAAGGTTTGAAGACACTTCGCTTCCCCTCCAAATGTCTGCGGATCCAGACATTTGAATTGAGTAAGCTTCCTGGAGGAGAAGCGTCAAGATAGAGGCCAAGATAGAGGAGAACAGGAGCAATCTACTTGCTCTGGAGAGCAGAGTTCGCTGCTTTATCTCCTTTAGCTTATTTCAAGAGCATGATATCTGGTTATCTTTTTTGAAGGGCAGTGATACTCATTCCATTGGCTGGTCGTCTCATTAACCTGCTCAGATCAAGAGCAAATACACTGGATTTAAGTCAATTTGTAGTTCTTTTTAAATCAGATTTATGTAGTGTTACAATACAGCCACACAACTCGGCTAGGCTAACATTTAGCTGCTGGTTCGACCCGGTAAACATGTCAACTCTACGTCTCTTCTCTCACAACCAGAATCTATGAAGGCAGATAAGGTGAGATTCTAGTTAGAAAAGAACAGAGTAGCAGGCAACAACAAGTGAGGAGTTTTCTCGGATCTCAGATGGCCCGTCAGACTCCTCACATCCTCTGACGGGCCCCGGCTTTTGATTTTGCCGGGCAAAAGGCAATGAAGTGGCCAGTCTCACCACAGTATAGACACAGTTTAGCCTGAAATCTCTGTTGTCTCTCCTCAGGGGACAATCTGGTGTGTCCAATCTGCATGGGTTCGGTCTCAGTTCCATCAGATGGAGTATAGTGAGAGACCTGGACAGGCGTTGGAAGAGACTGGTTCTTAGCTCTAGGCTTGGTAATGGGTTCTGGGAAAACAGAAGCATTTGTTAATGCAGGAGTAGAAATAGCAAAACTCAGATTTCTCAATCTTGAATGACTTCTGGCACGAAGTCTGTTATCTAACCTAATGGTCAGATGTATTAAATCCTCCAAACTAGCAGGTTCGTCTAATGTGGCGAGTTCATCCTTAATGTTATCGTTAAGAGCTTTAAAGTAAGCACTCTTAAGAGCGCACTAGTTCCAACCTGAAGCTGTAGCCTTAAGTCAATGGAGAACTCAGCAACAGTGGAATTTCCCTGTTTGAGATTTAGTAAGGCTCGAGAGTCAATTGTCTTATCTGAGTCATGGTTAAAGACTTGAGAAAACTCAGATAAAAATTCGGAAATTGTACAACGAAAACTGGACTCAGAAGAAAATCTTGCCTCCGCCCATTCCAGGGCTCGACCAGTTAGTTGGGACAGAATAAAGGAAATCTTTTTCCTATCGTTAGGAAACTGCCAGGGGAGTGTTCAAAAAGCAAACGACACTGGAACAAAAAACCCTTAAACTCCTTTTGGTTACCTGAAAATCTTTCAGGGAGACTTGGACGGAACTCAGGAAATGACGTCACGGATGGTGACCTTAGAGGCGGAAGTGGTTCCGGAATAGATCGGACTGCCGGCGTAGCGTTAGCACCTCCCATGTAGCCGGCATAATTCTGCAGGACTTGGTTCTGATATTCCAGTTGTTTGCGTAACTCACGGATTGTGTGGGCGTGTCCATGGATTTGAGCGTCTTGCTCCTCAAGTTTCTTCTGGAGGTGATCTGCTGGGCTTTGTGTTTGGCCGCAGTGTTCTGTCATGATTGGTTCTGAATCAAACCCACATGCAGAACACTACCAGGAGACAGATGAAAAGTTTAACAGAGTTTATTAAATGTTTGCACAGAAATAGAACTGCGATCAGGAAACAGGTCCGGGCTGGATTCTCAGGCGTCTGCAGAGATGACAGTTTGGTTAACCAGGTGGATAGGAAACGTTGTTGAGTTTTCAGATATTGCAGACTATACCTTGGAGAGTTTCAGGCTTTCTTCTCAGAGGGGGGGAACCGGTTGGGTCCAGAGACTGTTGGTTTGACAGAGTGCTCAGCAGGTGCAGCGTCTAACTTCTGACTGTTGGATCAGACCTTGGATTGAGGGGTTAGCTCTCCTTCCGAGAGCAGCAGGTGGATTCCAAAGTGAGATCTTCAGGTTTGGCTCTCTAGGGCAGACAGGCAGATTCAGGTTAAGCTCTCCCAGAGCTTCACACGAGAGACAGGTTTTCCTAGGAGTGACAAGACAAAGGCTGGTTAGAATTCAGTTTTCTCTAGGGGACAAAATTCAAAGATAAGGAGGCTCAGGTTCGCTAACCAAACTTAGCTAACACTGTGGCGTCGAAGAAAGGTCTGGCATCTGCTTAAGTAGAGGGGTCCTCTAATGGGCTGACGAGCTCCAGGTGTGCTGGTGAGCTCCAGCCCAGAGAACCCACGGCGCACTCTGCGGGGAAACGTGGAACAACTCCAGATCCCAACAGTCTCCTCCTCTGCTCCTCTGACTTCAGAAAGGAAAGAGTCTGACCTTTTCTTTGTCACATCCTGCATTATTGGAAGAAGGTAGAGAAAAGGCAGTGGTATTAGGATTTATAGAAAAAGTAGGGAAGTAGGGAAGTGGCCGTTCCAACCGGTGCATTTCCGAATTCTCCTGAGTGGTGCCCGACTTTACACGAGTGAATAAAGTGAATGATCGATTATCAAGGGGCGGGTTTGTTGTGGCTCGGTTCGCAAGCATTTTGATTTTTGCCGGCTTGTCAGAAGCATCTTGCTAACAAGTTATCAACTTAGTGCTAGTAGGTCCCGAATGGGAAATTCCATTTGGACCAAGTACCACTAAATTGGTGACTTAGAAATGACACTGTCAAGGACACTGCATGAAAAGTGAGATTTTCGTCCCCGTAAACTCCCGCAGATCTCCCTGATTTTCGTCAGTTTCCGACAATTTGCAACCCGCGCTTGTCCCCGTTTGTCAGTGCCACAAATTTTCGGGAACGGACTCTGACGTATATGGAGAGCGATCAGCTGTACTAATGGCCCTATATGAATAACCTACTCAGTATTGGCTGAAACCACTATTCTCAAACAAGTAAAATCACTCGTGATTGGCAGCAAAACCACACGTGGCCAGGCCAGGCTTTGATTTTCTTACTGAGTATTGGACGGAACGACTTCTTTTTAAACAAGTAAAGTCGCTCGTGATTGGTTGGCATATATATATTTACATATAAATTTACATAAATAAATATATATATATTTTTTTTTTTTATTTATTTATTCATTCATATATTTATTTATTCATATGCTGTGTATTTATGTTATCCTACACTACTACACAATTATTAGGCTACCATCAAGGACATGAATGAATTTATACAGGAAATGAACATTTGCCAGGAAGCTGTTTATGCAAAGAAAGAGCTTTATTAAAACACACACACACGCACACACACACAACTATATACAACGCGTATCCAAACACATGCGTATCCAAAAATTACAAGTCCGTGAACGGTCCGTATCCTTCCTCGGGGTTGGAGGTAACTGGCAGCATTCCCTCCGAGGCAGGTCCGATGTGCAGACGCCTACTGTGCGTGGCCCTGTACTTCGGCATCGCTTCTAACCGGGACTGCAGCTTTACACAGAGTTCAGAGAGATCCGGCCTACGAAATGGCCGCGGCCATTCCAGAGTTCCACTTCCTCATCAGCTAGCACACTCTGCCTCGATTCCAGCAGCTGACCTTATGTCCTTATGACCAAAGTGTACCAATCTTCTGATGGCTACTTCCAGCAGGATAATGCGCCATGTTATAAAGTGAATCATCTCAGACTAATTTCTTGAAACTTTTCCACTTAAGTAATTGTGAATTGAGCATATTGACAGACAACATTTTATTTTTTCTCTTAAATGCAAATTTTTTTTAAAAAATAATTACTGCTCTAAATGTATTGCTCTGTCAGCTAAAGATCTGTTTTGGTCTCTATACTTTAATTAAATAAATCAATTCAAGCTAAAATGTAAGAGGCTATACTGAGCCTGATCTCTTTGTATCAGAGATTTTCTTACCTTTTAGAAAAATGTCACTTGGGGTAAAACTCCCCCTGCAACCCTGATTTTCATTTGTATAGCTCACAGCATTTTCATTTACATGTTAAAGCCTCCCCTAGAATTCCATGGGGGGGAGGCATGGGGGGAACACTGCCTAAGAAAGTCCACGTCAATTTCTGACAATTTACGGGAGTTTTCGGCGAAGCCTGCAAATTGCTGTAAACTGCCGCTAACCTGAAGTTCCACGACAATCTACAGTGCCGCATATTGACCAAAATCCCACTTTTCATGCAGTGGGAACGCTATGGACAGATGAAACATGCAAGAGGAGGAGAGTTTAGTGTCGGAGGTCGAGAATGAGTCTCCTCTGCCATACATTTTTTATTTAGAGGAGGAAAGCGGGGACGAAGATTTTGTGGAAGAGGACGCCAGGGTGGCAGAAGCTTGGTTTGTTGTAGAAGGCTTACAGCCTTGCCTCGCAACGCTGCCAGTTCTGTTAGCTCTACGCCTGCTGAGGGCACAGACGTCCATCCCCGTGAACACTGGGACGGAACTCAATGGGAAAGGAAATGATTCTTATTTCAGCCGTTGCGTATATTAGCTGCGACTCAAGATGAATCAAGATGCTATGACCGAAAAAATTTGATTGACAGATGAGCGTTGATATATGATTGGCTGAATTTAGGTATTCAGGCTGATGTATAACTAACTGGCCTGCAGAAGATAATGAAAACCACAGATTTTAAGACAGGATTTTTTTTTAAATACAATTTTTTTGGGAGTACATTATATAGATGTTTAAGCCAGAATGATTTGACATTTAACTTGACTTCTCTACCAATTTATAAAAATGTATAGAAATATATAAACAAACAGCGTTCAGCCTGTCTGAGAGCAAGTTAAGCCTGTTGGGCTTTCAGGCTTTTTATTACTTATACTGCCTTCAGTTTTATCCAATATATTTACACAGTTTTCTCCAAGTATGAGGCAGCGAGAATCTAATGACGGAAACAAATCAAATACACACCAAATCCAACAGAGAACAAAACTCTTACTTGACCTGATAACTTTAAGCCAGATATTTGGACCAATGCCATTTCTGAATTAGTCTTTTTCATTTTGTCTTTGTAATTTAATTAATAATTGTTTACAAGCATTTTTATCTTTTCTTCATTGTGTATAGAAAAGCTTAAATACTTGAATTTAACTATTTTAGTGAAGAGTTTGGACTTAACTCTTGTCTTTACACACAGCCAGTTGGGGGTGCGTTCACAGAACAATATGTGACAGTCTGAAAGTTATTTCTTTAAATAACATATTTTGTGACAGCATTAAATTGCAGAACATTTTATTTTGTTGGCATATAACAGGAGCATGTTATTCCTCATGTTTGCTGCCTCCAAACATGGCAGGTGGTAACGACTTCCTAATCCGTCAACTTTACAACAAACTCCTAAAATCAAAGTGGGAACCATATTAATGGAAGGAGGGAATAAATCATTTGAACAGGTAGAAGCTGGAGGGAAGCACACGTCTCCCTCTGAGGCCCTCCGCTTCACCTCTTTATTTGCACCGAAGCTACAAGAATACATCAGCGGCCACGGCCTTCTTATCTTTATTGAATATTTAAGCGGCGACATCTCAGGGGGTGAAAAAGTGGAAGTCAGCTGGAACAATGTTTACGTTAATTATGAATCTCTGCACTCTTCCTGAACCCTGCGTTATCAAGCCGCCATTGTTTCTGTAATTACAGCCTTATTCCCGCGTGGTCTCCTCATACTCCGATGCCTCTAAGTTCAGGAAAACAATCTCTATCCTGTCTTAGAGTAACAACGAGGGACACATCAGTAAACCGGGTGAAATCAGAACTAAGATCTGTTTAGTTTGTGTTTGAATCTGTTTTTTTTCCTCTTGTGAGGCTGATGATCCAGCGCTTCTCTTTTCTCTATTCTCATTTGAATCATGCACTTCAACTGATCCTTGCATTGGGAAAGTGTGTGATCCTTCCCTCTGATCTCCATCCCGCCTGCAGGAACATAACTCTTCCTGTCTAATGTCAGAGGCAGTTTTTACTTCGGTTTTGGCCCCTCAGCTCTAAAAAGAGAAGACAGGTTGCATATTTCCATCAGTCATTGTGTGGAGTCGTTATATCAAGCCTGACATCAAACAGGTTGGGCCTCCATCTGAACTATATCATCTGATTCTTTTTAGTCGTCCTCGATGCTGCGAGGAAGATGATTGTTGGGCCAGAAACTTTTTTTATGGTTGTAGATTAATGGATATTTTAGTTAGAGTTACAAAAGTGGAATTAAATCAGCATGGGGGCATTAACCAGCTCTTAGCCTGTGGCCCTGAGGAAAGCCTGGTTGGAAGATTTTAACTGAGTTATTGCTTAAATAAAAGTCTTCACACACATAAAAAAAAAAAAAAAAACATTTTAGATTTTCATAAAGGGAGCTGTGAGATAATCTGCGGAAGGAAGTTAAGAAAATGTGGAACCTTTGTAACCTGGAAGGAACGTATTCCTCTCAAATCCCCATGAATCTAGGAGGGGAGTTCATTCAGACTGCAGTTTCAAAGCCATTTGCTTTCTGTCATGGTGGAAATTTAAAAGAAATAGTTTTGTGGAGACATCAAAGGCATCAGAGATTTTCAATTCATTCTAATAAAACATTATCTGCAGCTTCAATAAGATGCCTGAGAAGAGAATGTACAGATCCTGTAGCTTCAAAGCTATCCATCCATCTATCTTTTATACATCTATCTGTATCCATCTATTTATTCTATACCTTTTCTATATCATCTATCTACCCATCTATGCATTCTATATATATATCTATCCATTATATATCTATTATATATCTATCTATATATCTAATCTATATCCATCTATCTATTAATTCTATATCTATCATATATCTATCTATTAGGGATGGAACAGTTTATGAAAATTGTCCGAACCGTTCGGTTCGACTGTCTCGGTTCGATTCGCGTGTGTTTCGTTCGGTTCATGCGCTGCTCCTTTTTCTCATAGGCGAAGCGTTTACACTCCAGAGCAGAAGGTGGCGGTACTGCGACCAAAGCCAACCAACAGTAGTAAACAAGAAGAAGAAGCGAAGCAGCGTAGCCAGGTGTAGCAGAAAAAAATCAGTTGTTGTGGAGAATTGTGTGGGTATGGCGAGTGGGAAAGAACAGGAGTTGGAAGACGCGCCTGCAGCACTTTATAGGTCTGCTGTATGGGACCACTTTGCATTTAGAGTGACCTACGATGACGGCGGAAAGAAAGTTGTGGATAAAAGTGCAACAGTGTGCGAGCATTGTGCAACACGTTTTGTTTATGCTAACAGCAACATGACCAACATCTCATGCTAACCCCGAAATCCCACATACTCCGTCAGCGCTCCGCCCCGCTGCGCTCCAGACCGCCTGCACAAAGCAAAGCCTACAGCCTCCGCTGTGGCTCCCGTCCGCTCCGCTCTGAGTTCCTTGGAGATCGTAGAGAGCATGCGCGAGATGATTAAATACAAAGCAGCAAAACATACAGAAATGATCCATGGTTTCTGCGGATCATTAAAAATAATTACAATTCATTAATCTTTTTGGATTTTTTCATGAATTTCATTTTTAAAAAAATGTAATTAATTTTTATTATTTTTTTATTTTTTCTGTGTAACAATAAACATATACCGAACCGAACAGAAAACCGTGACCACGAAACCGTGAACCGAACCGAACCGTGGATTTTGTGAACCGTTCCACCCCTAATATATATATATCTATTTGTATATCTATTCTACATCTATCTCTATCCTTTTATTTAATTTTTTATTCTGTGTCAATGTTTTCTATATCGATGCTGTATGACTTGACACCTTATTCTATCTATTATTTCTATTAAAGAACCCTTTAGTTCTTCATATCACCATTTTTTGTGCTTTCTATCTAAAATAATTAGTTATTGTTTAATTATTTTCCTCCTTCAAAGTAAAACGGCACTAAATAATGTTCAACCTGTTAAATGTGACGTTTCCACATCAAGCTTTTGAAACATTAGTGAGACAGGCATCACTTCCTAAATGAGAGCGTGAATCGATCCTTTAACCTCGCAGTAGTTTATATAACAAGGTGGATGATAAGAGCTATTTTGATTTCCATGCATTTGTTTAATCAAATGTAAAAATCTAAACTGATGTTCAATAAAAGTTTGAATTTGGTGGTTTTCCTGCAGTTACCCACCAGGTCAAAGACGTCCGCCACTCAGCAGACGAGGAAAGAGATTAATGATGTGAATCAATTAGAAATGGAGATGTAGTTATGTTGAATTATTGGTAATAATTCATCGTGTTCTTTCAATTTATAACCCCAATCTTAATTCGAGAAAAATGCTCCATGAAGACACTCAAAAACTGTAGTTCTTTTTATTTTCCCAGTCCAAACTTGCTGATAATGTTTGATGAAGTCAGTTGATGTTTGAGAGGCTATTTCTTTCACCATCCTTCAGTAAAAGAAAAGGTTTTATTATTCGGATTAATGTGTAAAACGTTTCCAAATCTGTTTAATTTTAGCAGCTTCTGGCGCCCGCCCACAGCACGTAAGATTCTGAATGTTGATTTCTGTTTTTTTGCGTTTTCCTTCATAGAAGTGGAATTTGTTAATCAAATGTTATCTAAATAAAATGTTGAAAAGGATTTAAAAATATACCTTCCAAAAAGAGAAAATTAAAAACAATCTACTGCACTTTGTTTCAAAATTTAAAGATGTTTCGCTTCCCATCCAGGAACCTTTTTCAATTTAAAATTTTCTGTTTTTTGGAATCACTATGACCTGGATGACTCAGAATCTTCACCAGTGTATTTAAAAATATACTTACTTTCGCATTTCTCTTTTTATTCTTGACTGTGAAATGTTTGTAGAACCTGATATATTTAGAGATGATTTACACTTTTGTCACAAAAATCTGATTGTAACAAACAGTAAAAAAAACAAAAAAATAAACTGCTGTGTTCCAGTTTTATTGAATAACTGAAAGAGCTTTTCAGTATTAAATAAAACAGTTTGTGCATGTTCTTCCGTTTCTATAGGAAAATGTTTGTTTAGATTGTAGAAAGTTTTATTTATCTTTTTTAAACAGCCTTCAGAGCAAATTCAGGTTTGCAGAACAAACTTGAACAGGTGGCATCATGAGCCAAACATTCAACTCCCATCATCCTTCGTGGCATCAATTGGAAATCGTTTTCTATTTACCTGCTGAGTGTGAGTGGGAATGAAGGCTGCTTGTTATCCCAGTTTAGCAGCTGGCCTAGACTGAAGCCGCTTCTGATTCTGGTTTGTTTTCCTTCATCTAAACACTGCAGAAGAATTAAAGAATCACATTAGTCTGTATAATTACAACAAATTATGCACCATCATTTGTCATCACTCATATAACACAAATACTCCCCTCCCTATGTTTTTCTATTGTATATAGAGGCTTGCTTCTATAGCAAACTGTCTAGAAAGTTCTTTTTTTTTAGGGAATGGGGTCATGTCAGGTTAGACATTAAGTTGATTCATTTGAATTCATACTCTGGAACATTAACATTTTGAGTTTTTGCCGTGTCTCTGATCTATGAATCAAATGTTCAAGAAAATTTGCCTTTTCAAATTGGATCATTATTATTTCTCATCGCATCCATTAAATATGAAATTATGGATCATGAAGGCATGAAATGGTTGAAAAGAAAAGTCCACCGACAGATATATCTGTCTTCCTAATGTATCCGTATGACTTCTGTATTTATGGAAATATTCAATAATTCACAGAGCGGAGGATGAGCTGCACTAGGTGAGGGCAGCAGTTGAAAGCTTTTGAACAGTGGGATGGATCTTCATCTGTGCTGAGATTCCAACCTGACACTATCAAAGGTTTTTATTAATTTAAATCGGGAATTTTAACAGGAAAATATGGACCCATTGGCTGATCTTCAAAGATTCTAAGTAAGAGTGTTCAAAACGTGCAATAGGTGGAGGTTTTTGTAGGTAATCTACAAACACTGTGTTTGCTTAATACACGCAACACAGGATTGGCCTGACCCCTGAGCATGTAAATGGAGATGGGCACTGCCCAATTCCCGCTCGGGAGGATGTTCGCTCATTTGCTCCGCCACTCAAAGTTGCTCCAGGATGCACGGCTAAAAATCTGCTCTGCGCTCACCGAAATTTTCCTGCCACTCCGGCGAAATCGCTCCAGGCTTTAGAAGAAGGCATTTTCTGACATTTTTCTTGCATGTAATGATGCCAGGGCCCTGGGACACACAGCGTTAGATTTAATGATGTCACTGATACATGTGTATTATCTTATTTAGCTGGCTGTTAAATTATGGCACTGCTCCCAGCTGTGAACGTAACACCTCCCTCCATTCATGTTACCCCGTGTTTCCTATTTAATTCATTTATTTTTCTTAGACTACATTAAAAAAAGGTCACTTCGCATCACTTCGTGGCTGCGGCTTGTGCAATTCATATTTTTTAAGGATTAAAATCTGTTGGCCTGCAACTGTTTTTCAATTTAAAAACAAGTTGAAACAAATCACACTTAGATCAAATAAATGTTATTTTACAAATTTTATAATCTAACAATTTTAACTGACGCATCGGAGCGAACTGGACTCCACTCGACTCGACTCTTAAAAAGTTAAGAGTCGAGAAGCTATGACACCAACAGGGGCGGAGCTAGATGGGGGGCCTACTATTTTTTCCTAGATGGTGGCAGCAGCAATACTCTGAAGGGGAATATTAAAACTTATTAAACATTTAAACTTTTCATATATTAACAACTACTTGACAACAGAAGCACTGTGGTTAACTATGCACATCAATATACAAACATTAAAGATGCTATATACAGAATTATTATTATTATTTTGAATTATTTGGGGTATAGATAAAATGATGTTTCTCTGCAAGTCATCTAGGAGTCTTCAGTGAAATCATGGATAAATAATTACTTTGATATTAACTTAAAAATTCATTAAATGTAGATACTAGTAGATTTAAATATATAATAATTCACTTGGAGAATGATTATTGATAAAAGTAGGTAATGACAATGTAAAATATGTTCACCCCAGAGCCTAAACCTGAAAGAATTTTGTCCATTATACCTTTTATTTACACATTATAGATGTTTAAATAGATCCGTCTATTTGTTAGCAAAGGCTGAAGGAAAGTCTAGTTTGTCTTTATTTAGAAAATATGAATGTTGTGCTCATTCCTGTTTGAACAGTGTAGATTGACCCTGAGGTTCTGGTAAATTTTGGCCACCCCTCAATGTACATTGGTTTTTGACTGGCTACTACTATTAGGGTTTTCTGGCTACGCCTCTGGACACCAATATAAAAAATAACATTTTTCACAAC
The DNA here is from genome assembly GCA_030533445.1 of Cyprinodon diabolis. NCBI lineage: Eukaryota > Metazoa > Chordata > Actinopteri > Cyprinodontiformes > Cyprinodontidae > Cyprinodon > Cyprinodon diabolis. Next base: position 9,269,575 of record CM060066.1, read on the forward strand.
ATCTGCAGTTAGTTTCATCAAGTCAAAAAAGTGAAGATTCTAAAACCACAATGAATGTTTAAAAAAAAAAAGTAAAAGAACAGAAATGAAAGTTTGGTCCCTGCATGCAAAACTGAGAAAGAAGAGTAACATTGTAAGAAAACCTGAACCTTAAAGAAGATGACAGAATCATGCTGTGGTGATGGTCAGAGAGGATGAGAAGAAGCTAGATCCAGGACAATCTTGGAAACCCTGCAGGCTTCAAACAGCTCCAAGCATAGAACAAGAGTAACAGGTCTAAGCATATTAGCCAAAGTCCTGATCACATTATTGCATCATCTAAACTGACTGAGCTGGAGCTCATTTCCAAAGACGGCAAACATTTCAAACTCATGATTCATTTTTATTCCCCTTAACATGTATCTCCTGCCTTGTCTTTGATCATCACATAAAATGGTTTATGGTTAATGGTTTGCATACTTCAGCAAAACGCTAAACTTTTTTCATACCTCAAAGTACCAAAGTGGTAGAGAATTAAGAAGTAGTAACAGCAAAGTGCTCAAGTTTTTAATGCTCGTTTCATGTTTCTATTCCCTCTCTTGTCCATTTTTCTGCATGCATGCAGGTGAATGTGTCTCTGGTAAAGAATGAGAAAGAAATGGGTCACACTGGGGTTCACTTTATGCGCTTTATGTGTGATTTAAAATTAAATAACATGGTTTTTGGCTGACTTTGTCAGACATTTTGGAGAAAAAACAATGAAATGTTATTTTAAATGAAAATTCATGCTCTGAAAGTGTTGGAAAAAATTTTTTTGCATTTTGCTTTTCTATCTACTGATCATGACTAAAACCAATGTTAGTGTCTATGTCTTAAAATCAATTACATATTTACTTTTGTGTAGAAATTAGGCATAAACTACATACCTTTAGGAAAATGTAAAAAAAAAAAAAAAAGTTAAGATAAAAAACAATCCACTGGACTTTGTTTCCATGTTTGAAGATGTTTAGCTTCCAATCCAGGAAGCGTTTTCAATTCCAAGTATCAGGAATATTGTTGAGGTATAGGTTTCATACAGTAGCTCAACAAAGCCTTGTTTTTGTTTTTAAAAACATGCAAATTGGAACGGAAAAGGCAACAACGTATTTGGATAAAGACATGGCTGAGCAGATCTGGCTACTATGGTCTGTCAATTTTACAGAAAGATCTCCATTTCACTCGCACCTCCGCCATGCTTCTGTTTTTCTCTGAGAGGAAGAAGAAGAATCCTTGTTTGCTCACTGAGCGATTTGCCAACGACCACCTTATGACGGCCCACTAAATTTCAATCATGTTTGATTTTCTCCCGACCTTATGGTTCCTGATCTGGAGGTGGTCCTTAGAGGCTAATTGCCCCTTTTCAATCAGGCTGAAAGTCAGCCTGAATGAAAACTTCTCGCACGACTGGAAAATCGGCCTAAATATGTCAGGGTTTGGTTGTGGTTTGAGGACCCAAATGCAGAGGCAGAGAGGCTGAGGAGATTTCTTGCAGTTTAATTGATGAAAACAGTAAACAAAGGCAGGAATCCAAAAATCCAACTTAAAATGTAAAGCAAACCAGAACCATGGAGACATCAGGGGAAACCGAACACGAGAAGCCAGGGAGAGACGAGGTAGGAAGAAAACAGCATTGAGAAATCAGCAACGATAAGGAACCAACAAGGAGTGACAGCAGAAGGAGAGTATATATAGCTGACAGAGACAAAGGCAGGGCTAACGAGCTGATTAGGAGCAGGTGTGAGAGGAGACAACGACGGAGCCAAGGGGAAAGGAACACACACAAGAGGGCCACATCTTGTTTTCATTTTTGTAAAAAGGTAAATTGATTTCACTTTACAATATTTTATTTTTGTTTAACTATTCATAAAAGGGACATTCATGGCTTAAAGATTTAAAATATTTTGAAATACTCACCTCTGCTGTTTCACTCTCCAAGCAGGTGTGTACAGGACTGTACCATTGGATAATTGAAGAGGGGGGAGGTTGATCTGATGTATGTTGTTTTCTTTATTGAATTTGAGTATTTGTTTGGATTGAATTAAAATATTTGTTTCTGTATTTATTGGTAAAAGTATTTCTTAAGTAGTTGTTTGTTTAAACCAACATTTCCTTTTCTTATTATTGTGAAGCTGTACAGCCTTTTAAAAATGGTTTCTTCCAATTTAGTTCCTCCTCTATTTAAGAAACATGTCTGCCATTGTTCTGGGTTGGTGTGGTTTGGTTGATGTCCTGCACAAGAAGAAAATTAAAGTTTGTCTGCTGAAAACTCTACAAAGCATGTTCTTCTTTCAACCAGTTTGGGTCCCACCTCCAAGACTGCTTGGCCTCCTGACAAGCATGTGACAATTAGGGTAAAAATGTTACTAAGGGCTGCTTTGAAAACAAAAAAGTATGTTTGGATTTAGATTCCATACAAATGTTATTAAGTTATCTTTGCGTCTCTTGACACATTATTTTTCAGATTTAGTTCAGGACTCTGGCAGGACAGCGCTAAAGAACTGATAACTGACAGTCAGAAGGAACATGTTTATCTAATTTAATAAGAACTTTAAACCTTAATCTGTCACCACATATATGAATAGCTCTGGGCTTGAAGGTATATATACATATAGCTAAAACGTATCTGTATAACAGTGTTTCTTTTGAAGAAGCTTCAGAAAGCTTTGTTTACTGTTGAATTAAAATCTGTAACTGAACTCAAGTCTTTGATTCCATTAGAAACCAGAGGGAAACTCTCAGCCTAATGTTTTATATTTGCCGTTCGCTGGCGCCTCATCCGTTCAGCTCCGAATGCAGCATATTTCCCTCCAGATGGATAAATCCCCATCATCCCCAAGTCTTCATTTGTCACCACTAACGACCACAGCTCCCTCCCTCTCGCTCGCCTGTTGTTTTACCTGTAATAATAGATTGATCTGTGACTCCGAGGTGCAGCAGCTGTGAGGGAGATAGATAAAGTTTGCATTGAACTCATTAAAGTTTGCATTAGCGAATGTTTAGCACTTTGATTACAACAAAAGAAGCCATCTGCTTGAGGGAGGGAGGCTCCCATTCCGGCTCTGAATAATTTACCAAAGTTTGTGCCTGTTATCAAAAATCAACAATCCAGTGGTGTAGTTAGGAATGACTCTGGTGAATGGAGAGGTCTGGTGTTTTCTTGGGGTCTTCTCCGCTGCTCTCTGTGAGTTAATTAATGCAGTGGGCCATTAATCTCCTCTTCTCTGCCGCAAGATTGAATTGACTCACGCAGAAATGAGACTGACTCATTTCTCGTTAGAGGACTGTGTCAAAGGGCTTCTGCCCTGGATGATTATCTTTGCTTCAGTGTTCTGAATTCATAAACAAAGGCATCTAAGTTTTTGAGGTCCATAATGAGTCGTTAGAAGCATCTAGTTTTCATCTTGTTCAAAAAAGCGTGTGCAGATTTTTGGTGTCAGTGTTTTTTTTTGTTATTGCTTACTCCAAGGTAAAACATGGAGTGTAAAGGGATAAGGGAGGAACTTTGTCACGAGTTAATTTTAATAAGGAAGCAAGAATAAAAACACAATATTTTTAGAAAAAAATCTTTGAGCAGCAGAGAACTTGATGGTGAATGCTCGCTGATTATTACTGTTTTATACGTCTCTGTCCTGGATTAAAACAGGCTCAAACAAAACTAACATGGTGTTAATAATGTACTGTAGTCTTGAAGGCAGCAGATTTTGCTTCAAAATCTCTGCACATGCTGAGATCACAGAGATGGAAAGTAGGTTTGCCAAGAGCACTGATACACGTTCCTAACATCATCCGGTAATCAGACAACTCACATGGAAATGTTTAGATATATACAAGATTTCATTGATACGTATTGATAAGGTGACACACAGAGAAAAGTATATTGCAGTGGTAGCCTAAAAACTAGAACTACTACTGTTTTAGCTAGCCGTTTATAGAGCACAATTACATGACACTCCACACTGTCAGGTTATGTGAAGCTTTGAAGGGAACCCAAATGCAGAGATGGAAGCTGAGGTGGTTTCTTGCATATTTAATGCAGTTGCATAGGGCAACAGAAGCAAAAGTCCAAAATACACACAATACAGAAAACCAAAATCCAGGAGACAGGGGAAACACACATGAGGGGCAAAGAAATGACGAGAAACCTGCAAACATCAACTGAAGAGGAGGAGTATAAATGAGAGACTGAACAGAGACTGGGCTAATCAGCAAAAGAGGAGCAGGTGTGAATGGAAGCAATAGGGGGAAGGAGACTGGCACAAGGGGCCAACAGAGGGTAAATAAGATAAACATAAGAGCTCAAATTTTTCATTGGTTTCATTTCTATTTTGAAATGAAACCAAGTCTGTAATGTATTTTGGACCTAAGCCATGCAATTATTTATAGAATAACAGAAGTAGTTTAGGACATTTATGGTATGCAATACACTTAAAGGTGTATGGCCATACTATACACCAAACAAAAAGAACCAAAAACTATTTAATCTTGATAAAATAAGGTTATTCACACCTAGCATCTGTCCTGGAATGGTTGGATAGTCTTTTTAAAGCCTAAATAGAATTGCAGCACAAGGTCCATAAAAGACATAAACAAAACCGGCGCCATCTGCTGGCTATAACACAGAACTACAAGAAGGCCACATGGTTACTACTAAATAGAGCCTAACTGTATTCCCAGCACTGTTCTAGTCTCAAACCTCCTAGATTAAAATATTTTTTCATCGTTTCACACTGGATTTTGGACTTTTCCTTATTTTTTCCACCCTTGTCTGGGAGGGGCTAACTAGCTTAGCCGAAATAGGTAACTTCCTTGTTAATCCTTTGCGAATATGCCCATTATCATACCTCTGTTGGTGTTGTAACTATACTCAAAGCACATCATAAACCCCTTTCACACTGGCTGAAATATCTGTTTAAACCTAGGAAAATTTGTCTTTTAGTGGCAGTGGGAACAGCTCACTGATGCTACTCCAGTCAAACAACTCGGCAAGCGACCAGGTGATTATAATAATTTGTGTTGCGGGGCCCGACACTGGTATCTGTATCTACGAGTACCAACAAATAGGGCAATGATACCATATTGAGAGCCAAAAGTTTATTCAACTATTATCACCAATTCCAGGTAGGCAATAAAAAAGTTCTATTGGATTCACTTTGTATTAGTCTTTTTCCTGCTTCACAAAGGTAGGCAGCAGCTTGACAAAGCCATGATGGCCATTATTTTACATCCAAGTAGTATGCAGTTCTTCATATATACACACACATCAATTTCAAGCAGATGGTATGGTATCGGTATCCGCCAATACTGCACAGCCGGGTATCGGATATCGATATCGGGGCCAAAAAATGGCATTGGCACAACACAAATTATTATCTGTAACACTAATAATAACACTAATAATAATAATAGAACTTTAATTATCTCCCAACTCTGCAACCAATCCCTTTGGAGAGCAGTGGGCTGCCATTGAGAGCAGTGTGGGGTTAAGGGTCTTGCTCATAGAGCCAGAGTGGCAGTCTGTGGGACTGGGGCTCAAACTCAGAACCTCAGGATTCCAGGCTCTATGCCCTGACCATTAGGCCCAATCATTGTTGTCTGTTGCCTTTAAGGAAACTAAATTACAGTAAATATCAAGATTTAGCCAGAGGACATTTATCCGTTTTCTTAGCCTTAGAAAAACAATATCTAAATATAATAAATCTTAGTGTTAAGTCATTTTATAGGTAAATATAATATATATGAAATAATGACAAAAGAGACTTTACTTTATAGTTTTATTTGAATTGTTGCTGTAAAATTAAAATGAGCCCTGCAAACATTTTTTTTTGCCTCAAACTTATTTTTAAAAGCCAGTTGCATTTATGTCTGTACTTTCCATAAAGTAACTTAAAAATGAAGATCCAATAAATCCCTAAAATTTATTTCAAAGCCCCAACAGATTTACCCAGTGGTATGTTCAGGACCAACATTTCTTTCAGAGGGTTCCTTTATTTAACCAATACTTGTTCTTGTCAGATGTGACAACTCGAAAAACCAAATCAAAACAAAGATGAATTCTTCATATGCACATTTCTGTGATCACACTTCCTCATTTGCCACTTAATCTGTTCCCAGTGGGGGGGCGCCGATGGTCTCAGCAGGCGGCTGCCCTGAAAGCACTAACTGCCTGAAGCACATCAGGAACACTGCAGTTTTGTAAATTCTCATCCCAAGACCCAGCGAGCTCTGCAGATCACACTGCAGCCATTTTTTAACTATAAAACAAGATAGCTGCTGCTTTTTAAAAGTTTTAAATCAGAAACATTAAGTTTTCTAACAAATATTTGACTGAAATGTTTACAGAGTTCAGTGAGCTGTTAATAAGCTCATTATTAGACGGGTAACGCTTTGGTTAGAATGTCTTAGCTCTGATATTTTTTTACAAACATTTCTCAGAAAGTTTTTCCTAAAGCTCCTTCTGTTGTGAATGATCCGATCTTTTCCTGTAATCTCTCCCCCATCTTTAAAAGACTTTAACAAAGATTCATCTTCTTAATATCAGTGAAACACTGCTAAACATTTATAAGAAGGTTTTATTCTTGTAATGCCAGTAAAGGAGTTAACAGATTTTAATTAGAATTACTTATTATTATCATTATTTACGGTGGCCCAGAGGTATCAACACTAATATAAAAGCTGCAACGCAAATACAAAAGCTGCAACATAAACACAAAAGCTGCAACGCAAATACAAAAGCTGCAACATAAACACAAAAGATGCAACGCAAATACAAAAGCCACAACATAAATACAAAAGCCGCAACACAATTACAAAAGCCGCAACACAAATACAAAAGCCGCAACACAAATACAAAAGCTGCAACACAAATACAAAAGCTGCAACACAAATACAAAAGCTGCAACACAAATACAAAAGCTGCAACACAAATACAAAAGCCGCAACACAAATACAAAAGCCGCAACACAAATACAAAAGCCGCAACACAAATACAAAAGCTGCAACACGATTACAAAAGCTGCAACACGATTACAAAAGCCACAACACAAATACATAAAAACACAAAAATTAACATAAAATTAATTTAAAAACAAAATAACAACTTTACTCTCTTTTGTAAATCACAATACAACTAAGTTTCCTCCATAGCTCATAATACTCATTATCTAAGAGCTATCTTTAAAAACACTGAATATTTTATTTATAATATACTTTATAAACATATATTTGTTAAACATAATCTTATAATATAATAACATAAAACTTTGTGTTTATCATATTAATATTCAATTGCAAAATATATCACTTTGCATGTATTTCATCCAGTTTGAGTTCAGTTTAAATAGTTTTTTAATCTGAATATGTGTAATCTAACTTAAAGGTCATTTTAGAATTTACTTTTGGTCTTTTAAAGGGTTGTGACATGTAATAGATTATTGTTATATTAATTCTGGCTCATCTTTCATGTGAATAAAATGAGATCTAAGGAGCCTCCTATTCATTCTGACTGCAGCTGTCTGAACTGTGGTCTGATCCGAGATGGGCGTCCTCAAGGCACGTTGGCCAGTGTCCAATAAAGGGTCTACGTATGTAATGTCTATGTGTATAACGACCAGCGGTTGCCTAACTTTTGTTGTAGTTTTATATCTTCTTTGAGGCCATTCCGTTGTGGTTTTCATATTTCTGTTGTGGCTTTTGTATTTGTGTTGCAGGTTTTGTATTTTTGTTGCAGGTTTTGTATTTGTGTTGCAGGTTTTGTATTTATGTTGCGGCATTTTTATTTGCGTTGCGGGTTTTGTATTAGTGTTGGCACCTCTGGGCCACCGTAATTATTTTTTTAAGAAACACATTTTGTAAAGTGAATAAAAAAAGAGAAGGTAGCATAGCTACTTTGAAATCTTTCATTAAAAAGTTTTTTAAAGATTTCATTATTTCTAGACTCCATGTTTCCATTTATGAAACCTGTTGGTACAGGTGTGTTTGTTGCTGGGATTTAAAGACTCCCAGCTCATTAATGGATCGTAGCTCAGGTGATAAAGCGTTCCACAACTAAGAAACAAGAACAGCCCATTTTTTTACCTAGTCCTGGGGCCATACAGGGCAATAAGCTCTGAGGAGCGCAGGGGCCTGATGTGGTGGCAAATAGTGATCAATGACTTTAAATGCGAACAGTAGGATTTTAAAGTCTATCCCAACGTGAACTGTGTTGTGAATAACTGTTACATTCAATTCCCAGCCAGCTGGGAATTCATATGATGTTCTGATACTTTAAGGTGTTTATTGCCCTCCCCAGTAGGGGTGGTAAATATCTTATTTAACCAGATATTATTTGGACTGTCATATATTGTTTATGAACACCCCCTACTAGCTGTGTGTTAGAACAATAAATGAAAGAGTGATTCGAGCACTAATCATGGTCAAACAGTTAAGTCTGCACATACATGGAATAAATTCACCACACATCTGTTCAAAATATAAGAGTTTATTAACAAAAATCATTCAGCAAACATATTTCAGTTTAAAACTATTAACTGAAAGTAGTGAAACTAAACTAAACTACTATGTACAAAGTTGAAAGAGAACATGGTTGAAAATCATATTACAGTTTAAGGTGGATTCTGTGTTTGAAACCAAAGATTGTCTGGAAGAATTTGGGACATGATCAAATTAGCTTTTCACTAATTTAGAGAAATTGGAATGTTTTCAAATCCATTCACAATGCAAAACCAGGTGGTAAATGAAACATTATTTGGCAAAAAAAAAAATGTTTTATTAAGTGATTTGCTTAATCTAGAACCAATAACCTTTAGTCAAAATGCTTCTTTATCCTCTTTGAAATAGCTAGCAGCGAATAGACATCAGGATTCCACTAAATGACTTTTGCTTATACCTGGTCACTGAAATGTAATGAGCATATGAGAAAACACCTGAACACTAATGTTATATCAGTGTTTAAACCCTTAGTGAAATACAACTTGTCCAAGCTTCAACATCAGCTCAAAACCAATTACTGTCGCATAGCACACAGTCCATCCTGTTAGCTTTGTCTTTAATCATCACCAGAGGTGTCAAGTAACAAAGTACAATTACTTTGTTACTGTACTTAAGTACACCTTTTTAGGTATCTATACTTTACTCCATTACATAGTTTTTCTTCCTTCTTCTGACTTATTTATTACATATTATTACTTATTATTATTTATTATTATTATTATTTATGACTTATTATTACATATTTATTTCATGTCATGTTCGCCATCCAATGCAGATCATTGGCTACATCCACATCTAGTGAAAACTAGTGAAATTGGATGAGTCATAGAACGCACACATTGGTTAGCTGAAGGAAATCATCAGAAGTAAGCAAGTGTTCTTCAAACTGCTAACGTGAATTGTCTATGCCATGCTACAATGTAGGATTCAGAAAAAGATGTTGAAATGTGTGAAAGGTCGGACACAGACGAGAGCGTATCGGGAGATGGAGACCAACAAGATCTCCCTCATCCTTGGCCCTATCTCAAAGAATTTTTTGAAAATAGTCAAAAAATTTAGCTTTCAATTCATAAAGTGGCATCTGGCTGTTTTTTTAAAGGTGACTTTATACTTTTATACTTTAAGTAGTTTTTGGAGCACATACTTTTTCACTTTTACTTGAGTAAAGAAGTCAAGTTGATACTTTAGCTTTTACTAGAGTGTTTTTAAACTGCGGTATCTATACTTCTACTTAAGTAACAAATGTGTGTACTTTTGACACCACTGCTCATCACTAAACACATGGAACACGTGTTTACAAACACATGACCAAAATCATCAAAGTCATATTGTTTAACTAGATTCTGTCCCTAATTTTGCCAGACCTGCAAACCTCTGTCCATGCCTGTTTTTGATTTTCATCCAGCAGCAGATTAGAAGAACAAGCTCACAGCAAACAGGGGTTTACGTTTTTCCATGCAGCTCACACCAAGGGAACTTTAGGAGACGTTCTCTTCCAGTCTGGCTCTGTACGTTCTGAAACTCAAGAGGAATTTGTTGCAAACAGTCTGTTTTGCAGCAGTTCGGATTTGAAAAGTCAACCAATATGACTTATCCTTGATCATTCTGGAGATCTGAGCATTTTGGGCCTGGCGCCATGTTTTTGTCCGCCCCTCAGATGTAAACCCCCGGGCAGCTTCATGGAAAGAGAGAGAGAGATCCTCTGTTCTGGGGTCTTTAACTTTAACACAGAGGGGGCTGGCGAGTCACACCTCCATGCGAGTTGCATTGTGGAGCAAGTTGGCTGAGAGGGAGTTACAGCGCAGAGAAGAGAGGTCTCACAGCTTTTTTCTGAGCAAAACTGCATTCTCTTCTTTGGTTATGGTGTTAAGATGAAACATGGATATTGGTTCTCAAAATCCAAAATTATGATCATGGTTTATGGGACAAAAACCGGAAACCAAAGGTGAAAACGGAGCTAATATATTTGATCCGGCTAATTCCTGTATACAGAGCATTGAGCTAATTAACCCATTGGTTTCCAGCTCAGATAGAAATGTTGTGACTTTTGATGGAACAATTATCTGAAAACATCCTGCTTTGACCACTGAGTTAACCTGTTCATCTGACTTCGGCTTTCTTAAGTCAAAACTAAAGTAAGTTTATCACAGCTGAACTAAAAGGTGGGGAAATGGGAGCAGAGGTTCTGACAAGAAGGCTCTGAAGAAAAAAGTGGTCACTTTTCACTTTATTTAGGTGGAGGACATTTTGAGGCAACCAGCGTATGATTTCAGTTATGTTACCCCCCCACCAAAAATATATATAATGAATAAATGTGTTTGTTGTTCTGTTTGCCTTAAGCATAGGATGTTTCCTTCCGTTTAGCACGATGACGGACCCATCATGCTGAGGGAAACTGGATGAGCTCAGACAGATTTCTGTTTGCCAAAAACTGAGAAAACAATTTTTTTCTACCACTTTATCGAACAAGAAAATGTGTTAGAATTTAGGAGGTTTAACTTTTCTCTGCCTGCAGCTGTTTCCTCTTTATTTGAGAAACAGCCTTTCTTTTCTTATTGCTTTGTGTTTACCAAACACAGCAACGTCGTACATAACTGTTCCTTTCTCATAAAGTGACCTTTGAACTTGTCTAAGAAAATGTTTTATTAATAACTCACATCCAGCAGACTTCAGATTCACTAGGAGGAGTTTATTGGAAGCGATAGAGAGACGATCTGAGGCTGACGGTTCCCAGTAAATTCATAACAACAGAGGCTAACAGGGGAAAGATGAAAAGGAGCTTGTTGAATTTAAAATGATATAAAAGAAGATTTGTTGGACAGAATAAAAAAAGGATCACGTTTGGGCTTTAAAGAGTTGAAATCAGGTGAATATCTTTTGTTAGTTTACGGCATAAAAAGACTCTGAAGTGTGAGGTGGAGTCACTGAAGACATGCAGATAATACTTCTGTATCTCTACTTCTGTCTCCTTGAACCCCAGTCGGCCTCTGCAGATGGTCGCTCACACTGAGTCTGGTTCTGTCAGGTTGGGTTGAGCACCCAAATGAAGATGGGGGGAGGCAGAGATGAGTTTTTGCCAGTTTAATGCAGTTCCAAACCTATCATAAGCAAAGTTCAGAAGCAAATGCAGAATACAGGGGAAAAAACACACGAGTGAGCAAAGAAACAATGAGGTAACAGCAAAGAGTAACTGGACAGGAGGAGTATAAACGGGAGACAGAACAAAGATTAGGCTAATAAGCAGACGAGGTACAGGTGTGGATAGAAGCATCTAGAAGGGAGCTAGGGGAAGGAGACTGACACAAGGGGGCAAAAGAAAGTAAACATTAAATGCATAAGAACTCAAATACAACCAGAAAACAACTGGAAAACACTAAATGCAAATGAAACCAATGAAAACTTAAACAAAAGAAAACTTAAACAGAACCAAAACCATTACTGCTTCTGGTGAAGGTTTCTTCCTGTTAAAAGGGAGTTTTTCCTCTCCACTGTCGCTACAAGCATGCTTGGTGTGAAGGATTGCTTTCGAGTCAGTGAGTCGATGCAACCTACTGTTTTTCCTTAGATAGAAAACTTTGAACCAATCACACTGTATGATCTGGTTAAATTGTCTCTATAAAGTGTTTTGAGACAATATTTGTCGTTAATAGGCGCATTATAAATAAGATAAATTGGATGAAATCTAATTTATCACATTCACATTTCTTTTCCATTTTTAATTTCTGGCATATATCTATGAAGGATTTAAATCAGTACTTCAGTGAGTTTTTCTTCAAATAGGTGCATTTTTTTCTTGAATTTAGCAGGTAAGTCAGATAATAAAAAAACTCAACTGCAATCTCTTATTTGAAGTGCATAATATTAAATTACCTTATTTTAAGGTTTAAAAAAACACATTTAATTGGCAGATCATCTTATTTACCTACTCAGATTTATAAACGTTTAGTCATTTTTACAACTTTTTTGTAGTGTTGATCTTTACAGTTAAAGTAGAACTCAGACATTAAAGAGTAAACTGCTGTATCACAGGATTTCTAATGGATTAGGCCTCCATTTCTCAGGTGTCACAGCGCACCCTGCAGCTGCAGATGGTCCTGGATTATCTGTCTTAGTGGGAGACTTCAAGGAGAAAAAGATCCAAAACAACCAAACAGGAAGAAAAATCTCCATCAACCTGCAGAGCTTTCTTTAAAAGACCTCTTGTGTATGTTCAGCCACCTTAATTTATTTAGAAGTCAATTTGGATGTCTAATTTAAGTGTCTGCTTCATTTGTTGCAGCTAATAAAGCCAGCAGCTTGGTGGGGATAAAAAATGTTCATTACATTTCAAAGTTCAATGGGTTTTTATCTGTCCTGTTAAGAGGGTTTTAAGTGCCTTGTTAAGTCGCCCATTAATTCCAGCCATATTGATCCCACATGGCTGCTTGAAGCCCGGCCAGATATCATATTTTTAAAAACTTCCTGCAGCTGTAAAAGGCTCACCTGATAATTGTTTTTGAAATGTTGGACGCTCTGAAGCTCTTTCTAAAGCATTAGCGATCAATATCCTGGGGTATTTTTCTGAACCCTGTCATTATTCCTGCACAGCAACAGGCTTCACTGAGGCGAGTTTTTCTTTCTTCCAGTGTATTCCTCTTATGACAAAAGAATCAGCTCTGATCTCTCCTGATTGCGCAACTTTTTTTTTTTTTATCTTCTCCTTGCTTATTATGTTCAAGCTCTGAGTTTTTTCATTTGAAACTTTGCTTCAGTGGGTTTGATCTAATAGTTAATGTATAGTCTGCTCCTCAGATGTATTTTCATTGATTTCTGCTTGCTTATTTCTGGCGATGCCTGTGGTGGTTTAATAAATCTGAGTGATTACTTGGGTGCGAGTGTTGAGGGAAGAACTTTCCTGTGTTGTGTTAGAAAGAAGTCAGAAGAGAACAAATGCAGATTCAGGCAAGATTAGAAAATAATCCCTCGGCTTTTCCAGCCTTGTTTAAGTTTCTCCTCCTTCTCTCATTTGCACAGATAAAAAAAATCTCCACCCCCTCTCTTTTTCCCCTTCTCACCCCTCCTCCCTTATGCCTGCCATAAACATTGACGTTGGTACTTTATGATGCTATTTACGTTCCACCCAAACTATCAATTTCAGCTCGTTGCGGTTGTGTATATGTCTGCGAGCAATGCTCCAAGTTTGAGTTTTCCTTAACATCTAGTTTTGCAGGGGTAAATATAGAGGCAAACAAGCATAGATGGCTCTGAGCCACTTATCTGAACCCGCACAAATTTGCTAAAACAACATCTATGTCTGTAGAATATTAATATCTTAAACCTTCTGTTTCCCTTTTCCATCCATTCATCATCTGTATCTCTTCAAACATACATTTGTTTTTAATGTATGTAAATCACTTGAACAACATCTTAAACATGAAAATTGTATCATTTGCAGATGATACAAATGTATTTGCTTCTAGTAAAAATCTTAAACAGACACTTGCGCTAGCTACACAAGAATTGATTAAAATAAAGGCCCCGTCCACACGAAGTCAAACCCTGGTCTAAACGCACAAATTTTTCACCAAACCAGCCTCTCATCCATACGAAGCCGGCGTTTCGGGGTCTGTAAACAATCTTTTTTTTATTAAGCCTTCAGAGTGGGAAGATTTTGAAACCCCGTTTTCACGGTTCCATCTTTAAGCTCTAACCGCATTTTTTTCTTACACGCATGCGTCATAGTGTCGCCTCTAAACACGCATGCGCGACACAGTATCACAACAACAATGGTGCCGTACTGTGTTGAATGGTTGCTGCTCATGCTACTCACCCTGCTGTCGGGCTTACAACAGAATCTTCTTCTTCTGGAATATCTACAGGAAGAACAGAGCAATATCGACGACATAGTTCAGCACCTGAATTTGACTGAACCACGAAAATGGACCCGCAGGGCAACCATGTATAAATATTACTGCGCATGCCCAACATTTCGTTGCCTGTTTTCGCCTATTTTTGCTCTGGCACCACAGCGCCACTTACAGGCCTGGCATACATTTTGCAGCGTTTCCATGCATTCGTGTGGTCGATCACATTTATTTTAAGTCTCCATCTTTACGACAAATGTTCTGGAAAATATTAGCGTTTCGTGTTCGTTTTGACTTCGTGTGGACGGGGCCAAAGAGACGGTGTGATATAAATAAACTATCGTTAAATTTGAAAAAAAAAACAAAGTTCGTGATATTTGGAAATATTAAAAAAAGCAGTGAAATAAAGTTAAGTATTGATCATGTAGAATTAGAATGAGTTGATGAAATAAAATGTTTAGGTGTCATTTTAGATAATAAAATTAGTTGGAAGGGACATACAGTATACAGCACGTCCGGTCAAAGCTGGCCCGATGTTTGGCTGTTATAAATAAAGCCCGGCACCTTCTAACCAAGCAAGCTTTACACACATTATACTGCTCATCGTTTCAGCCCTATCTAAACTATTGTGTTGAATTGTGGGGTCACACTAACAAAACCAACATTCAACCATTGATTATTATGCAAAAGAAAGCAATACGAGTAACGAATAACAAGCATTATAGAGATTGATTTGACGCAAGTAATTTGCAAAAGGGAAAATTTCATTGGTTTAAAGGACCACTGAGGCCATGTAAACGGCACTGATTATCCTTATTTTGTTATTTTAAGTTTTATAAATCCTAAGCACTTTTTGTCGGTGTGCCCACTCCAGTAATAGTAATATTTTTGTCCAGTATTTGTTTTCATGGCAATACCTTCAAAAGTTGTTTCAATAAATACAGCTATGTATGACTTAAGTTGCTTTCAGTTTTGTATCAATTCAAGACACTATCCAGATCACACACAGCCAGTCAGCCACTGGTAATAACTGTATTTTTTTGTGTTCAGTGAAAATATCGCAATGCATCGCAATATTTCACGTATCGTGATGCATCGTGATAAAATTGCATCGTGGCATGTGAATCGTGATTGGAATCGAATCGTGACTTCTTTGGCAATACCCACCCCTAAATGTCGGCCATCATGTTGAAACATTTGTAAGCATTGGTCCTCACTGAAGGAAGGTCCTTGCTTTGCAAAGCTGCAGGAAATCTCTGGAGACTGTCTGTGAGTCTATCCTGGTATTATGAGTTTCCCTCCGGGTCTGATTAGTCCACTGATCTCTATTTATTCACTGCATTGCTGATAGTCTGTTGGTAGTACAGGGTGGAGGGAACAGAGTCCCCTGAGTGGGTACAGAGCTTTGTAGTTTGGGACCAACTGGACCATCATATGGATGTGGGAAGGAACTGAAGTTGGACCTTTACAGACACAGGCCCCCAGTGACTGAGGGATTGGCCTAACCTGTCTTGGTGTTCATCTTGCCAGTGAACTGGACTAAAATAACAACAGGAATGGACAGAGCACACTCTTATTTGCTGAGGTCACTGACATTTTTAGGAGTGCATGTTATTTTTTTGAAAGAACTGTGTCATAAATAACAGTGCTGGTGTATGTGGGTTCCCACCCAAAGCATGAAGTTGTTGCAGAACTATAAAACCCATTCAATGACAAATGGACTACACCCTATGTGCACAAAGGAGCGTTGCCACAGATCCTTCTTCCCAGCAGCTGTTAGACTTAGAGCTATCACAGCCAACAAACTCAACAAGTGTTAACTGATATTTGTAGTTTTAACATTATAGTATTTTGTTCTATTAAACAAAAATAAATAAATACATAACAGGAATACCCCACATTTTTTTTTATTTTTCTAACTAGTTCCGCTCTTTAAAACATTTAAGAATGACAGTGTTGTTCCTTTTGTTCCCGCTTTTTATCTTTCTGTTTATTTTCACGCTTCACTTTGCTGTTTGTTCACCTGAATTTTTATACAGAAAAAAAATTGTTATTTCTATGTTTTCTATTCTTTTCTGTTCTCTATTTGCACTTCCTCCTAGTTACTCAACTTACCAGCAGCTAATCTCGGCTGTACTGATGTACTGAACTAAGTTGAACAGACAAAGCTTTTTATTTCCACACCTTTTGGCGTATTTTTGACCCATCATGATAGATTTGATCTTTCTGGTGTATTTATATTGCCTTATATTGCTTTTAAGCCTTCTATATGTTTTGTGTTTTTATTTATGCTACAATAGTTCTGTATATTCCAGTTTGTCCTCCACTTTGATCATTACACTGCTGTTTTAAAATGAACTGAACCGATTCAGAAACTGAGCTTGACTGTCTTTTTAAAATGTTTTACAAACTCCTTTACAGTGTTGCTTTGGGAAGAGGCCCTATTAGAAATACAGAAATAATTACAAAAACATGGTTATGATATAATAAAAACAATACAGATACTCTCTCCCTCTGTTTATACTAGGGATGCACGATATTGGGATTTTGGCCGATATCCGATATGCCGATATTTTAAAACTCATGTAGCCGATAACCGATATCGATTCCGATGTTAAAGCTGGACAAAAATAAGTAGTCATTGAAAATAGCAGTTTTGTTATCCATTTCTGACACTTTGAAAAATAATATACTCAAATATATTTTCATATGCTGATATCAAATAGATTTTTAAAAACGCATAATCGATCTATTTTTCTTTCAAAATCTTGTGAAATTTCATCGTTCTGTTACAAACTCTCGTGATATTTTGCAATTTCTTTTCTTTTTGTTAGTAAAATAGATCGATACCGTGTCAAGATATCAACATATAAAAATGTGGCAAAATTTCGTGAATTTTCGTGGGATTTCGTAGCATAACGATGACATATAGCAATATTTCATTAGTAAAAGAGATTGATATGGTGTTTTTAAATGGCAATATATCAGGATATGAAGATATTGTGATATTTTATTGTATCAATATTTTTTCCCTCGTCCTTAGAAGTTTTTAAGTCTGTAAAAAAGAAGTTTTTGAGGAAGAAGACTTTAAAAACTCAGAAGCTGATCAAATATCGGGTTAAATATTGGTGGGGTGGCTGATGTCCGATATTCAGTTTTAAGGCCGATACCGATAGGGGGCCGATTATATCGTGCATCCCTAGTTTATACAGTATAATAAAAAAAACTATAAAGGAAAAGATGAGAGAAATTAGATACCAGAAGGTGGTACAAATGTCTTTTTTTACATTTTAAGTGAAACATTTAGGATCTAGAAAAAGCCGACTGTTGTGTTCAGCTAAAATGTCATAAGCAAAGGGGATAAATTTGTCTTTTAATACGAGTATCTTGATAAAACATCTCAGTTCTAAAAATGACACCAGATTAAAAGAGTTTTTTGCTGCTAGCAACGGCTCAGCATAACGGAAGCCGCAGTAGGAACTACAGCAAGATGACAAATGGCCGCAATCAACGTGTGGTAATAACTGATGTATCCAGTGCTTGGTTCTGGTATTTGGTACCTGGTATCAAGACAGTCCTGGTTTCCAATAAAATTCTCCCCGTTTTGGAATAAAATTAACACAATAATAACTAAAAGAAGAAGAACAGTCTATGAAAAAAGCAGCTTGCATATCTGCCTGATGTTACTTTATATGTGTCAGCCTGCTGGAGCTAAATAAACTCCCTATTCACACTTTGTAGCTTTCCTCAACCCAAAAAAAATCCCTTTTAATGTCAAAAAGCAAAGTAAAAACAACAAAAAAAACAGTTTTAATAAAAGAGAAAACCTGTCGCTGTTTTAGGCAAACCTTCCCTTCTTGTTTTCCTGCGTCTGGCCTCTCATTAGTGAAAAACAACACCATGGCATCGCTTGGCCTTTTACAAAAAGAAAAATCTGCTGTCGTAAACAGTTCCCTGCATAATAACTCTTAAAAATCAATACCTTTGCAAAATTTGGGGATTTTGTTTACAGGCAATTAAAGGGATCGTGTTCTGACTTTGAAAGGAAGGAAATTTTTGCTTTTTCTCAGTCAGAAATGTGCAGTTACCGCCTCCGGACCTCTGAGCCCCTTTTTCGAGGAAAGAAGCAGTGATGCATGATCGTTTCTAGGTGGAAATGATTGATACCGCACATTGGGAGGACTAAATTGCCACAATTTGTTTAGGTGCTTGGCAGAGAATATTTTGCATTAATAAAACATTATCAATCATTAGCATGAAAGCGTGAGCCAGCCTGTGTGCAAATTATTCTCAGAGTTTAGCAAGAGATGTGCTCCTCATAAAATCGCAAACACATATGTCTTGTCATCTGCAGTCCGCCCAAGTCTGAATATTTAAATAAGTCAAATAAAAGGAATTAGTGTGCTCAAGGCTCGTTGTATTTCCGTGGAGAGAGCTGACAGTTTTGCTGAAAAGAAGCATTAACTTTCTACCTATTCTTCCTCAGAGTACACTTCATCATCATTGCTTCTAATTTATTTCAGGTGTAGACTCTAAAACTACCCTGTAGATATACAGAAGAGCAGAAAGAGGCGCCAAAACAACTTTAACTGTATTCATCCATGCAGCCGTATTCTGCTTCTCTAAAAAGAGATGACAGCAATAGAGAAAAATAAACCTTCGGCAGCGCAAAAAAAAACAACAGTAGATCTGGTTTGGGAGGAAGAATCAAAGTCAAAGTGAGAATAGAGGACGAGCAGCAGTGAAACTTCACAAAATAATTAGTCTCTGTAGAGCTGAGAATAAAAAGAATCAGAGAGAAATAAACCAAGAGGAGCACAGGGATGGAGAGGCAGGCAGCTTTCCTCCGTCAGCACTTAGCCAGAGCCGCGGCAAACCCGTTTACTGTCATTCCCACAGAACCTGGGCCTCATTTGTTTCAGCCGCCTGTGATGCTGAGCTGTTTGCTCACATGTTAGTACCTGGAATTATTACAACAAACACTGGAGTCGCTTCTCCTCCCTTTTGTCGAGGGATTCAAAGAAGATCCTCCTTCTTTTCTAACATCTGTGGAACATTTCGGTATGTTTCTATATAACGGCCTGTTTTAGCCCAGTTGGTTTCAGTAATACTACAAAGAGACATTATGGGAACAATTCTGCCCTATTCATGAGTCAAAAAAACGTTTTTATTTTAGAGTGATAACCTTATGCCAACGAAAACATCTTCATCTATCCATAACCGATTCATACAAATAGCAGTTAAAATATTTATATGCTACTATGAATTTTTCAGTAAGAAGGCAACATGCAATTCCTTCTGCATAATCAGATACAGAAATCAATTTAACCCTTGACATTACCCAGAAGATCATTCATTCCTTCCCCAATGTAGTCACATTTTTATCATGTTAACCTTATTAGAGAACAAGCAGCAACGTGAAACTCCAGCAGATATGCCAGGGAGCACAGGGGGAAGAATTTTAAATCAGGGTTTGGTTCTAAATAATAAAAATACAAATAAAGAAGATATATAAATAATATCCCAACATCTGAAGATCTCTGTTCAATCCAGCAGAGGAACCGGTAGAGGATGGACCAACTGCAGACCTCCAAAGTCTAGAAGATCCACCTAATCTGCAGATATTGCCAAGTGAGGATCTTAAGTCAAAGTGGTGTTTGGATCACCAAATCTAAGGTATAACTAAGTACAACCACAGCTTGTGTTGAATAAGGTTGAAAAACATTTGAGCCACTGAGCCCTAAAGAAATGAAAGACATATTAACGTCCAGTGAGGTTTATAAAAGAACCGTATTTCTCTGAAGTGTCAACACCCGATGTCCTTTTCCCATGTTTTTTAGTGGGTTAAACACATTCATTTTTATGTTATTAAGGCAATTAGTGGCTTAGAAAAACTATAAAACTATTGCATTTTTACCTGTACAGTGTATTTACAAAGATAAATACGATGCATCTGAAGAACAGATAATCAATATACGGCTGTAGACATTTTTACAGTATTTTTACAGTAAAGAGATATGTGTGTGTGTGTATATATATATATATATATACATATATGTGTGTGTATATAGTAATAAAAATTATGTAAAAATGTATAAGTGGCTTTGCTTTTCAACATGCATACAATCTATCATACTCTTTACCCCTTGCTCACACTGGCTCCGGTGCGGTTACCGAGCCGACGGAGACCGCAACTCCCGCACACCCCCTCTCACACCGCCCTTTTGACTACGGTGCGGTGCGGCTCTGCGGCTCCGGCAACAGGTCCGGAGATTTAACAGAAGTTCACGTAACTTCACGCGATAACACGGCCCAAATAAGGATATTTGCGAGAGCTTGTTGCGGAGGGCTCCGGCACGCCGCAAGGATAGCTTTCTTGCGGAATTTTCTGCAGCGCCGGAGTGTCTCGGTAACCGCAGCCGGACAGCTCAGCAGCCGGTGAGAGAGGTTTACGTCTTTTTATTGACTTGGAATCACTGCGGCGCCGCACCCACCGCACCGCAACGGTAAAACCGGAGTCGGTGTGAGCCAGGGGTTACTCTTAACCCCACTCAGATTATTTAAATACACTGAAACATTTGTTTGTTTTCAAAAAAAAATTAAAAAAACTGAAAATTTGTTCAACATTCAGCAACTTAAAGCTGATTAAAATGTATTCTGTTCTCAACACGTTAGTTACACTGATTGGAGCTGTCGACCGTCCCAACATTGCGCCACCAAATCACGTCCGCGCCCATCGGCGAAAGCTATCGATGCAGGGTCTAGTCTTAAATTACACTCACCGGCCACTTTATTAGGTAACCCATGCTAGTAACGGGTTGGACCCCCTTTTGCCTTCAGAACTGCCTCAATTCTTCGTGGCATAGATTCAACAAGGTGCTGGAAGCATTCCTCAGGGAGTTTGGTCCATATTGACATGATGGCATCACACAGTTGCCGCAGATTTGTCGGCTGCACATCCATGATGCGAATCTCCCGTTCCACCACATCCCAAAGATGCTCTATTGGATTGAGATCTGGTGACTGTGGAGGCCATTTGAGTACAGTGAACTCATTGTCATGTTCAAGAAACCAGTCTGAGATGATTCCAGCTTTATGACATGGCGCATTATCCTGCTGAAAGTAGCCATCAGAAGTTGGGTACATTGTGGTCATAAAGGGATGGACATGGTCAGCAACAATACTCAGGTAGGCTGTGGCGTTGCAACGATGCTCAATTGGTACCAAGAGGCCCAAAGAGTGCCAAGAAAATATTCCCCACACCATGACACCACCACTGCCAGCCTGAACTGTTGATACAAGGCAGGATGGATCCATGCTTTCATGTTGTAGACGCCAAATTCTGACCCTACCATCCGAATGTCGCAGCAGAAATTGAGACTCATCAGACCAGGCAACGTTTTTCCAATCTTCCATTGTCCAATTTCGATGAGCTTGTGCAAATTGTAGCCTCAGTTTCCTGTTCTTAGCTGAAAGGAGTGGCACCCGGTGTGGTCTTCTGCTGCTGTAGCCCATCTGCCTCAAAGTTCGACGTACTGTGCGTTCAGAGATGCTCTTCTGCCCACTTGGTTGTAATGGGTGGTTATTTGAGTCACTGTTGCCCTTCTATCAGCTCGAACCAGTCTGGCCATTCTCCTCTGACCTCTGGCATCAACAAGGCATTTCCGCCCACAGAACTGCCGCTCACTGGATGTTTTTTCTTTTTCGGACCATTCTCTGTAAACCCTAGAGATGGTTGTGCGAGAAAATCCCAGTAGATCAGCAGTTTCTGAAATACTCAGACCAGCCCTTCTGGCACCAACAATCATGCCACGTTCATAGTCACTCAAATCACCTTTCTTCCCCATACTGATGCTCGGTTTGAACTGCAGGAGACTTGTCTTGACCATGTCTACATGCCTAAATGCACTGAGATGCGGCCATGTGATTGGCTGCTTAGAAATTAAGTGTTAACGAGCAGTTGGACAGGTGTACCTAATAAAGTGGCCGGTGAGTGTATGTCTATGGTGTAAGCATTTAGATCGCATCAGAGCAACCGTCATTCTCCTGGGTCTTTTTCCTGTATGGGTTTTGTGTTTTGCAATAAGTTCAGAAGATGCGTCAAAAGATTTTTAGAAAAACTTGAATCCGGTTGCTTATGATTTAAACGATTCTTCGATTTCTCGATTTCTTGGTAAGAACTAACCACTGCGGTAAAAAAGCGTTTGCTTGTTTTTTATGCTCTTATTGACCTCAGATTAAACATTTTCTGCTAAAGCCAAATGATAACAGTTGAAATCTGGGATGATAAAGACAAATATGAACAAATTTCCAATTATTTGTTAAATGAGAGCAGATATGATAACCTTGAGGCTTATAGACACCTGCTGAGTTCAAAAGGTGAGGTAAAATATGTTTGAATAATGAAAACAGAAGCTGTTCAATCAGAACTGTTAATTAGTCAACAAATAATGGGAGATATTACAGGATTTATACATTTCCATATCATTCATTTTTTGCAGCGATTTCCACAACTGAAATGTATTAAAGATGAAGGCCTCGGCTGTTGTATTTCCAACTTACTTGATTACAGAACTAGAGATACTTGCTATTTAGAGTTTTGCTACCACCTTTGTTTCAGTAATTTCCACAAAGTGAATGGGCTCGTTGAAATTTAAGAAAGTGCCTTTGAATCTCTGAGCATGCTTCACCATAAGGGCTCGAGCAGAGAGACAGATTGAAAACGTATTCATCCTTTTTAGTCCGTACACCAGAGGGGCAGAATCACTTACAGTCTGGCACAGTGTGTGAGAGAGTTAGTCGTGTCTTTCAGGAGAATTCTCAGAAAGCTCTCATTGTGGCAAATCAGGAGCCCTCATGCTGCCTCGTTGAATTTCCCCAGCTTTTAGAGAGGTCCCTCTGAGCTCCTCACAACTTCAGATTATGTCGCAAAGACCCTGAACAAATCTGAGGAGTAATAGATTACATGTGCCTCTTAAAGCCCAGGATGAGAATTTATCAATTTCTTAAAATCTTTTTGTTCCTTAATGATGAGTTCAGCATCTAAGAGGGCTCTTCTCTACCTCTGCAGATTCCACATTATTTTCTTAAGCATCTTTCTATATTTATGGAGTTTAGCGCTGCTCTTTTTGCCGGCAGCTCCTCTGCAGTATATAAAAAATGTACAACTTCCAACCATGTAGTACAGCCTCATGTTGAGCTGAACGTGAAGCAGCCCCTAGTGCTATCAGTAGAGACTCTTTCACTGAGGCGCTACTGACAGCTTCCAACAAACCAGAACCGCCATCCACTTCCAGGTATTTAAGATAAGACTAACGTTATCAGCTAAAGCTGCAGCTCTATGGGATTACCCATGAAGCCCACGGCACAAACAGTGTGGGGAGCAGAGTAAATTACCCTGCTGCAGAATCAACTGCTCTGGCTGTCATGGGACTTGAGAGAAAAACAATGGTCTGAATGGTTTTAACAAATGAACTCCTCTGAGATCTTAATTCAATCAATGCATTTAGAGTCTTCTCCTTTTTACTTCTGTGTACCTTGACATAGATACTGGAAAAATCAATTTTCATCGCTTAGTGATCACCTTCAAATGTAGAAATCATTCTATTTTATTAAAGCTCTTGGTAAACTGGTCTTTCAGATAGAGCACTGGACTGATTTAAACCCTGCTTGAAGGACAGGAACTCTATCTGATGTCTACATGCTCCTCCTAACTCAGATCTCAATAAACAACAACATAGGTTACCAAATCTATGCAGACGACACTCAGCTGTACACTAAGATGTCACCAATTCAATTCAGTTTCTATAGCGTCAATTCACAACACGTCATCTCAAGGCACTTTACAGTTCAACCAGATCATCCAGTCAAATTGATTCAAAGTTTTCTCTCTAAGGAAAACCAGTTGATTGCATCCACTCATTGACTCTTCAGCAATCCCTCACACTAAGAATGCTTGTAGCGACAGTGGAGAGGGAAAAACTCTCTTTTAACAGGAAGAAACCTCCAGCAACCAGGCTCGGTGTGAGCGACCATCTGCTGAGGCCGACTGGGGTTCAAGGAGACAGAAGCAGAGACACAAAAAGCAGCTATTAAAGGCAGCCCCGTTCAGGAAACACACAGGCAGGCAGACAAGCTCCGAGACGGCTCCCATGTCAGAAAAATGAAAAGAGCACATCCAGTCAGAGAAACAGGACTACACTCGAAAACAGGCCGATCACCAGCATCTATAAACAAGGGTGTTGATGGAAGCAGCACAGCTGATATTTCTCTCCAGGATGGTGTCACAGCCAAACAGGAAAAGACGACCAAAGGATGTTTAAATCTTAGCAGAGATTTAGTTAATCCAGGTAGAAACCACCAATCAGGCTATAAATCTGGGTGTAGTGTTGATCTCAGACCTGAACGCGATATTTTAAGCTGGATGGAGGCATTTCACTCAAACAGGCACTATACCCACTACCTCTAACAAGTATTGGGGCTTCGTAGACACCATGTGTCATAAAGCCTTGAGGATGCAGATGTAACCATGACATCCAATACTTCATTGAGTGAGTGATTGATTAACTTTATTGATCTCACGGTGGAGAAATGTACTCGTTACATCAGTTCAAAGAATATATATACAGTCTATACTGTACGTCCACATATGGCAGCTTTTTATTTATTTTATTTTTTTTTTTACTAGGATCATTATACAGGGTTATTGCACAGGGTATTTACATGGTTTTTTATCCATCAATACATTTTCCATTACGTTTATCCCAATCAGGGTTGCAAGGGGTGCTGGTGCCTATCTCCAGCTTTCAGTGGGCGAGAGGCGGGATCCACCCTGGACAGGTCACCAGTCCATCTCAGGGCAACACAGAGACAAACAGGACAAACAACCATTCACGCACACACTCACACCTAAGGAGAATTTAGAGAAGCCAATTAAACTAACAATGATGTTTTTGGACCGTGGTAGGAAGTCGGAGTACCCGTAGAGAACCCACGCATGCAAACACCATGCATAAAGACCCCGGGCCAGGAATCGAACCCGGAACCTTCTTGCTGCAAGGCAACAGTGCTACCCACATGAAATAAATAAAATTGCACTTTATACATTGCACAAGTTATTGCAGTTGTTATTCATGGCGTTGCAGGGTTGCCTAATTAAGCAGCTGATCCAGAATGCTGCTGCCTGGGTCCTCACTAGAGCAAAGAGAGTGGAGAACATCAGCCCAGTCCTCCTACTGGCTATCGGAGAAAAGACTTCAAAATATTTCTGTTAATCTATGCCTATCTCTGAACGCCTGCCCTGACCCCTAAATCCCTCAATCACTATATAGAGCGGGGACTGTATAGTGGACTTTATAGTGAACTCAGTTAAATGACCATTTGGACAGATGATCACTACTTTTCTTTCCTCATTGGCAACATAACTCCGCCTCCCTGTACGGTGCCTTCACCATCTTTATAACTTCTCGCAGCTGTTGCTACCAGATAGCGGGCTGCTGTGACAACCAATCCTCAAATGCATTATGGGATATCATCTAGTGACCATGGATTATGACTATTTTTCAAGGTGCATTGCAGGAAATTTTCAAATTCACTACTTTCTCATCCACTAGACACTTATCTAAAAACGGTTTAACCACTCTATAGTGCCCTACATAGTGATTAGGGCAGACATTCGGACACAGCCTATGACTTTTTGTGTTGCCTCTATACAACTGCAAACTACTTTTATGTATGTGACTTACATAAAAGTCTTTGCCTTGTTTAAAAATCAGAACCAAAACAGGTTGTGTTCAGGTGGATGTGCTGATATCTACTATGGGGCATTCAAAGAAACTGTTCACAGGTGTTAAATCTGTTCCGTCCGTATTGGAAACCTAGATCCAGGACTGCCTTCCTCCCTGCTGTAGACGTGATTAGGGAACATGTGGAATAATCTGCCCTGCTGATCTTAAAGCCTCAGAGCTTAATGGACATATTGCTCAACATATTTCCTTTTGTCCATTTGCACTTGGTCTTTCCAATTGAAGCTGCGTTTTATTTAAATGACAGCTAAGTTCCATTTGATAATGAAATAAAAAATGGCGTCCATCATCTCATACACTTGAGAAAAGTCCTCCAGGTAAGTTGCAGAGGCAGCAGCTTCACCAAATGGGGAGGGGAGTGACTTTGCCGTCTGGCAGAAGTCCCCTGTCCCCCCAGTGGGACACCACAGAATTTACATAACTAACATCTTGATTTGCTGTAAAGTGAAATTAGGGCCAGCGCGATGTTCAATTAACTCGGGGGATCTTGGTGTAATTAAAACTCGGCGGTCCCCCACTGTTCAATAAGTCTGTGCCAGGAGAGATGAAGGTGGGAAGGGGGTGAAAGGAGGTTGGGAGGGAAGAAAATACAAAAAAAAAGAGAGAGAGGAAGATAAACTGCTGCTTCATCACGTTTTCATCAGATACGACCTTGGCAGTAGCAGTAAAGCGGCGGCAGATATCACAGGAGAAGAGTCACAGTATCTGTAGGTTGAAACTTAATGTGGGAAGCATCAGCTGCGGTGGTCTCTTTACGGGGGCCCCCCGCCGGCTGTTGTATGGTGATCAGTGGCTGAGTTGTTGGGCCCCTAAAGAGACATTTTCTCCCTAAACTGATTACATGAGAATGGATTATGTGCTGCTGAATAGCTCTAAGTAGTCTTCTTTTGATTTCCCTGTAATCTACTGACTGCTTCAGCCTTCACAAGTCCCCTGCTCTTTGCTAATTGCTGTAATTCCTGCCTTTAAGAGGATATAGATTGAAAAACTGCTGTTTTCCTTTAATCCTGGATTACACCAAAACTAAGTGAATCTATCCCTCAGTAATCAAGCTTCGGACTGCTGTTTGCGGCTCGCCGGGCTTCGCCGGGGTTTCTGAACGGTGCTGCAGTGCAGCTGACGGAAGCCATCACCGCCATCAGAATCCCGAACACGCAGTTTAGCTCCAGAGCTTTTCTTCCAAGCAGGGTCATAAATCTTTTATTATAGATTTACCTGAAAATTTCAAAGTGACAGAAAAACAGCGTCTAGTCTCTCCTTCACCCACACAATGCATCTAAAGTGGCTGTTTTATGGGATCAGTTAGAGAATTTTAACTAAGCCGTAATCCCTAAATTCATAAAATTGCCTCCAACTGTACTCTAATGTTTAATTCATAAGGAGTAATGTTCATGTAATAAATCTGAATAGAAGAAGGAAAAAAAAGCAGAACTTCTGCAGTATGAAGCAATCCAACTTTTAATTTGTTTTTTTTTCTTTTCTTTCTTGTTTTTTAAATTGATTGTTTTGTAAGGATGAAACTGTGAACTGTGTTAACCTCCGTCAAAAAATAATGGATTACAGTGAGAAGGAACAACACGCAAGGCCAAAACTGTACCAAAAAAAAAGGAAACAAATTAAAGGATTTTTTTGTTTCTTTTTCTCTCACATTATCTGCTAGAAAAAAAGCAGTTTAATTAACTCCAAACTAAACATTGTGGTATTTGTATTGTTTCTTTTGCTTATATCTGCAGTTTCAGCTCCAGGCCTGCTGCAAAGCGGCACATATATAATCCATGCATTTCTGCTTCATCCATTTGGATATGCAGTCCTGCCACAGTATCACTGGAGTGTTTATCTTATTTATAAACCACATAGCTGCCCCCCCCAAGCCCCCTGGTTTTATTTTTTTTTTACAGGATTTGATGGATCCTCCCAGCACATGTAGAATATTACATCAGCATCTGAAACAGCACTACATAGAAGTGAAAGCATTGGTATTGGCAGAGTGTGATCACAGCGGTCATTGCTGCATATGGAGATATGCTGACAGTAATGGGGGGGGGGGTTGGCAGTGATGCTGTGGGGAGCAGTACAACGAGATATTGCCTAATGGCTCTCTGAAGTGCACCTTTTTGGAAGAGGGCCTTTAATCACAGGAAGAGTTAATCCTAAATCAATGAAAATGTAAAGCAGCGACATCTTGTTGTGTTTGTGCTGATAGCAGCTTAAGGGATCACTGTCAAGGGGCTCAGGCTGCATTTCCAAGTGCCAGAAAAAGGTTTGACACATAAAGCAAGGAAAAGCCTCCCTTTGGTCAACATTTTCCTTGAGGGACGCAACATGATTGTTAGCTTGATAAAATCACTGACATGACCTCATGTAGTAGGAATACAATTTCACCACAGCGATCAACTATGGAGCTCTGGGCCCAAGCCTCCAGGATATGGAGTGAATTTTGTTTCATTATTGTTACAAAGAACAAGTTATGTAAACAGAAATTAGAAACATATGCAATCAGAAACAAAAGTTTTAGAAAAATGTCTGACTGTCAGGGTTTGGTTGTGGTTTGAGGACCCAAAAGGCAGAGGCAGGGAGGCAGAGGAGAGTTTCTTGTTAATTTAATGAAATGTTAACAGACAACTGAGGCAGGAATCCAAAAAAATCCAAAAATCAAGCATGGAAAAAGTCAAACAAACCAGAAACCATGGAGACATCAGAGGGAAGCTATCACGACGAGGAAGACACAGTGAGACAGAGTTGGAGGAAGTTAGACGAGGAACCAGCACTGAGGAGTGTATTTATGGGAGACAGAACAAAGAGAGGACTAACGAGCAGATTGGCAGCAGGTGTGAACAGAGCAGACTGGAAAGGAGCTAGGGAAAAAGGAGAACACTAGAGGGCAATAGAGGGCAACAAATAAAAACCTGAAAACCTAAAATATAAGAAGAAAACAAAACAAAATAGAAAAGATGGAGCAAAGTAAAACTGAATCCTCAAAAGAAAACATACCGTATTTTCACGGCTATAAGGCGCACATAAACGTCTTTTTTTTTCCTCAAAATGTGCGGTGCGCCCTTTGGTGCGGTGCGCCCTATCTTTATTGTAACTGCGACTTTTGAGACCACCTCATTGAGGAGATGAAAGAGTGGCTGAGGGAGGTGAATGTAAAGAGACCAGGTGGGTTTTTTTTACACTCATCACCATCGCTGTTAATCTGTGACTCCATGCGTGCCCATCTCACAGCTGATGAGAAAAACATGGTGAAACAAATGAATGCTGTGCTTGCTATTATTCAACCGCTTGACATCGGTGTGAACCGGACGCAGCAGGTGCAGCAGAAGCAGCGAGTTTACGTGCAAAGTCAATGGCTGACGCGCATATAGGCGCAGCAAAAGGTCCCGCAGCGCGTTTTGAGCAGCAGGCGCAGCGCGTCGGGAGCGTTTACGCATCTGAAGCGCCGCCAACGCGCTGCTGCTCGAGATGGAAAAATTGAAGTTTTGCTGCTGAAAGCGCCGCATCAACCAATCAGAGAAGCTGATCTGGGAGCTGACAGCGAGACAGACACATTGCTCTGATGACATTTTAAGGCAAATGAAAAGGGCTGGATGGATGAGGAGATGATGAAAGAGTGGCTGAGGCAGGTGTATGTGAGGAGAACAGGTGGTTTTTTCCACGCATCACCATCGCTGTTAATCTGTGACTCCATGCGTGTCCATCTCACAGCCGATGTGGAAAACAAGGTGAATCAAATGAACGCTGTACTCGCTGTTATCCCGGGAGGTCTGACAAAGGAACTTCAACTGCTCGACATCGGTGTGAACCGGCCGTTCAAAGTAAGGCTGCGAGCGGCGTGGGAGCGATGGATGATCGACGGAGACCACAGTTTCACGAAAAGTGGAAGGCAGCGCCGGGCAAGTTACGCCACCGTTTGCAGATGGATTGTAGATGCTTGGACTAACGTGTCTGCTGGCACTGTTGTTCGAGCTTTCGCAAAAGCCGGCATTATTTCCGAGGAGCCGCCCGGCACGGAAAGTGACTCTGACAGCGAAGAAGGGGAAATTGGCATGTCTGATTTAGCGCAGCTGTTTAATTCAGAGACAGAGGATGATGACTTCGATAGGTTTGATTAATACTTTGTAATAAATACTTGAATAAAGCACAATCATACTCAGTTTTGCTCCAGCTCTATTTTTCTACCTGAAAACTTAATTCAACAGCAGCCTCTGGGCCGGGTCGCCTCCGGGTTCACCGCGGTGGTTTTTCATCTAAATAATCTAAATCTTGCAGCTATATTTGCTGTGATCAGTGGGAATAAAGTAGTTTTAATATGTTTTTAAGTGAGAAAGTCCACCTGAAAACTTAATAATTGCAGTCAGTTCATCCAGATTATCATCCTGCCTATACTATTTCTGTCGGAGGCGCTCAGACCCCCACATACCAGCGGTGCGCCGACAGTAGAAATCCCTTCAACAGCAGCCTCTAGGCCGGGTGGCCTCCGGGTTCACCGCGGCGGCTGGCAGGTGTTTTTCATCTCAATAATTTAAACTGCAGGCACCAGGATACCGGTAATAAAAGCGAACATATTCCGTCGGCAGGTTTCAGGATTTTAAGTTAATTTAGGAGCGATCACAGCGCTCTGTCATCAGCGATGTGTCTGTCTCACGGCCAGCTCCCAGGTTTGATTAATACTTTGTAATAAATACATGAATAAAGCACAGTCATACTCAGTTTTGCTCCCGCTGTATTTTTAAATATGCAGTAGAGGTATTTAAACGTAGTAGAGGACATGTACCTGCATATAAAAAACGCGCCCTATGGTCCGGTGCGCCTTATGTGTGTGTTAAATACAGAAATGGCACACATAACTGGGACTGCGCCTTTTAGTACGGTGCGCCTTATGGTTGTGAAAATACGGTAACAGAAGCAAGACCGTGACACTGACCACATGTTTCGAGGCCAGTCTCTTCGTTGGTGGGGGAGATTTAATTTAATCAGATTTAAATGTCAAAATCTGTTAACTCTGGACATTTGTTCTCTGTCGTGTGTGCTGCTAGCATGCCCTTGTGCTAAATGAAAATTAGCCAACTTTGGTTAGAGAAAAATCCACAGAAAATCCGAACCTTTGCATAAACCAAATTATTTTTATCATTTCATGAATACTTTTCTGTTCAGTTCAATTTTATAAAATTGTCATTCCTTTAATAACTTGTTCTTTCAATAATAAAAAAAAAAGGTTTCATGTTTTTTACAGATTTAAACTTTTCAATCACTTTAGATGGCTTGTGCATGCAGCAGCCTGTTACGTCGGATCCGTGTTCTCCTTTCCTATTTCACCTATTTTATATTGTTTTTGGAATTTTTTTCTATTCTGTATTATAATCCTACTAAAAAAAAAGGAGAAAAAAAAGATGTCATATGTGGATTGTACATATAAATCCCATGCATCTTTTTCTTCCTTTGGCACCTTCTTCTTCTTTAACTATTTGAGTCAATCAATCAATTAATCAATCAATCAGTTAATCAATCAATCAATTTATCAATCAAACTTTTTCCAGATTGATTTTAACTAATTGCAGTCTTTTTAAAATGCATTTTACAAATCCCATTCACTTCACCTTAAACCTAATTCTACGGAGCCCCTCTGATGACATGGTCAAAAAAAATGTTTAATTGTGGCCACAAAGTATTATTTATTATTTATTCGCAATAAGTTTAACATGCGCACGAAATACTTATTAATAATATAAATAAATCCGCCCCTGTTTTCAGGCTTATGTTAACTGTAATGACTTATCTTGGACAGGCAGCTATGTAAAGGGGCTTTTAGTCCTTCGTTTAGCTATGCTGCGGTTGTTTACACTACGCCTTTTCCACCTAAAATGGCGTCTTAGCAACAAACGTCACGTGACTGGCGGAGACCGACTGGGTAAGCAAATCGAGCGCTTTAGACCTTAGAGAAGGCGCGCTCGATTTGCTCAGCCAGTTGTCCAGGAATGATATTAATATTATTAATAAGTATTTCGTGCGCACGTTAAACTTATTGCGTGGCCACGAAATAGTATTTTGTGCGCACGTTAAACTTATTGCGTGGCCACGAAGTAGTATTTCGTGTGCACGTTATACTTATTGCGTGGCCACGAAATACGACTTCGTGCGCACAAAATACTACTTCGTGGCCACAATTAAAAAATTTTTTTGACCATGTCATCAGAGGGGCTCCGTATAATTCCAATATTCACTTTGCTCAGTAAATTCACCAGACAAGACAAGGAGATCCTGGAACTTTTTAGAATGGAAAGAAATGACTTCCTTTTGTTGAATGGTGGCTAAAGGTCTGAGGAACAGCTATGGGGAAAAGGTTCTCCCCAGACTGTGCCGATGTTTACATGGACAAATGGGAACGTAATGCTGCGTTCACACCAGACGCAGCTGGCGCAACAGAAGCAGCGAGTTTACATGCAAAGTAAATGGTTGACGCGCGTCAAGGAGCAGCAAAAGGTCCCGCAGCGCGTTTTGAGCAGCAGGCGCAGCGCGTCTGAGCAGCTGAAGCAGCGCGTCGGGCGCGTTTAAGCATCTGACGCGCGTGACGCGCCGCAAACGCGCTGCTGCTCGAGATGGAAAAATTTTATTTTTGCTGCTCGACGCCCCGTCAACCAATCAGAGAAGCTGATTTGGGAGCTGGCAGGGAGAGAGAGACACAGCGCTGATGATCAGAGCGCTATGATTTACTCCTCTTAAACAGTTTATTGACGCCTAAATTAACTTAAAATGCAGAAATCTGCCAGCAGAATATGTTCGCTTTTATTATCCTGCTGCCTGCAGCGGTGAACTGCGAGGAGGCGACCCGGCCAAAGGCTGCTGATGAAGGGATTCCTCCTCTCGGCGCACCGCTGGTATGTGGGGGTCTGAGCGGCTCCGACAGAAAAAATATTGCAAGGCAGGAGAATAATCTGAATGAACTGACTGCACTGATTACGTTTTCAGGTGTATTTTCTCACTTAAAAAACATATTAAAACTACTTTATTCCCACTGATCACAGCAAATATAGCTGCAAGGCAGAGAAAGGATAGAGTAGCTCCGCCCAACGCGCTTCAGACACACTTTTGCACCGCGCAGCCAGATCAGCAAAGCTGCTTCTGCCGCACGTCAGAACTAACTGGAACAAGCAGCAAAAAGGAAGCAGCAGACGCGATTTTGCTGCTTTTGCTGCGTCCGGTGTGAACGTAGCATAAGACTTCTCAGAAATGCCAGAAACTACAAGAGGCCTGGTCCGGCTTCTTGGATGACATCTTGGCAGTGGCGGCCGGCCCATAGGGGGCGCTGGGTCACCGCCCTCCCTGATAAGAAGAGAGAAACGTAAATTATATTTTTTACTTTACTCTCTAGAGTGTGTACCTATAAGCAAAACAAATTATATAAACTACATTTCCCTATCTACTGTCATTCATTTGTGGATTTCCACAGACAGACTCCTACCGTCTCTGTCTTGGGGCTGTGATCAGACTGCCCCACAAGTGCATAGAATCTGCCAATCATGTACTATTGCTAGGTCAATTTAATAATTTCATGGCCAATCAGCGTCTCAGAATTTTATGGTCTTGGGGCTCTGAAAATACTGCCCTTTAACAGGCTTCTGCACCCAATGCGCAGGTGCAGACAATTAGAGGGACGATGGCGAACGTAACGAGCGAGATGCAGCTTCCACCAAATTCGGTGAGATCCTTATTTATCTACCCGTTTGCCAGAAGAACATCCCTGTTGTAGGATATGAAAATTTCATGTCATGGTTATTGTGACTGTGACGAATCCACCTCATCACTTAAAACAACCTCTGTAACTTTGTGTGCCACACACATATTCCTGTTATACTGTGCTTGTGAGGACCAATACACTCGTGCTGAGCGCAGTAGCGGTCCATTAACTTAAAACACACAAGCTGTTCCTGGTTACCTGCTGGCGTATTGAGGGTGCACACCTAATATTTCAGTGGGGTAAACCGTGTGTGTGGGGTGTGTGTGTGTGTGTGTGTACATGTGTATGCTACGGGGACTTGTCATCTTCAGTCTGACGGCATCTTTGCTGGGTTCAAACCCGAGGCAACACTCAGTAAGCGGTTAAAACGCCACAGTTGTTGGAATGCGGAAGTGACGTCACCAACACTTGACTCGCTAAATGTTTGTCAGAATATATATATATTTTATTTTATGTTTAAAAGTTTGGTGTAATTGAATAAGTCAATGAATCTGTGTAAAGGAATTAAGTTGTCAAAATTATTTGTTTTTGTATATCAATTGTTTGTGGAGGTAATATATGGACAAAACTGATTTATGAGAAGAAATCAGAAATAAGAGAGCCTGAGGTGAGGGGCTTAATCTATTTAATGAGGGCTGTGGGAAGAAGAGCGGCCATTTTTGTCTTCTGTTTCTTTGTTACATTGCTGGTAACTGGAGGGAGGCTGAGGCCCAGAGTATCTTGTATATGTTTAGTTTCTTTTGCACCCTGTTTTGAGTTTTTGAGCACAATAAATCACCAACACCGGTAACCCGACTGAGCCTGGATTCTTGGTGGTCAAAGAACCCCGTCACAGTGACTAAAATCATCACTGTTACTGTTATTATATGTTAAATTAAATCATTACTGTTAAATTGTATTTAATTTCCAATTGTTTATTTGAATTCTTATTCTGGATTAGTTGGAGACATACACTAGGCTATATCAGCCCCACCAAAAATATTTTTCACCAGCCGCCACTGCATCTTGGGGATCTGGAAACACATTCTGGAGGATTTACACTCCTTCATCCACAACCTGAACACTCATCACCTCCAATCAAAGTTAAATGCACAAAACATTTACTATCTAGATGAGACAGGGAGGCCACTAAAAACATTGAAGAAGCTGATGAGTGTAATGTGAGGAGAGAGCTCATTCCTTCTCAGAGGGTTTAGTTTGTTGTTGATTTGGAACAGTAATATAAATTGTACTTTGCAAAGTTGTGTTATAGTTTTATTAAAATACCATCAAGCAAAAACTACAATCTCTTCAGATTGTCTCCTTTGTGTGCCATTGTCACAGTGATGTCAAACAGTACAGGATTCAGCATATCATGTTTTTCTTTCTTTCCTTTGGGACACTTCATATATTTAATGATAAAACACACTGACTATGAAGGCTATACTCACATATTTGGTATCACTGGGTTCAGCCTAAGCCCATCTCTGATACAAGCTACAATGTGACACCAAAGTAAATGGGAACTTTTACATAGATACTAATTATTGACATGTCTGCTTATTTTAGACATGTGTTCATAGATCTCTAAGTGTTATACACATCAAGATGTTCATATCCATTTTTTTATTTATAAAGCTAAAGCACTCTCCTGATCACAATTATGCAAAGTTTAAAAATTGTCAGGCTATATTTCTGTTTCTTTTTAGGTTTAGGGTATGAAACACTATGCCATAACTTTCCATAATTAAAAGCAAAATGAAAAGCAAAACATTTAAACGTATTTCATATGTGGGAGACTTTAAATACGAGGAAAAACATTGCGTAAAAGCAGCGGTAGGGATGTCTCAAATTTTTGGGGCTTTTGTCTGTAGCCTAATAGCTTTTTAAGTTAACTAAAAGGCAGTTTGCTATCTCAGTCTGACAATATGAGAAAACTCATATTGACCATTACAGTTCTAAGAATTTTGTCTGTGCCATTGTCTTCCATCAGTTTGAAGATAATAATTAATGTTGCGCCTATGCCATTTTTTGGCCCTGATACCCGATACCTGGCTGTGTAGCATTGGCCGATACCAATACCATACTGATAACATCTGTTTGAAATTGATGTGTTTGTGTATCTATTATGAACTGCATACTGCTTGGATGTGAAATAATTGCCATCATGGCTTTGTCAAGCTGCTGCCTACATTTGTGAAGCAGGAAAAAGACTAATACAAAGTGAATCCAGTAGAACTTTTTATTACCTACCTGGAATTCAAGGCAGATTTTGAATGGCTACCACTGTAATATATGTGCTACATGTATGCCTTGTATGCTTGGGCGGATGAATGAGATCAACTGGTCGGTTAGTGCAGTGGTTAGCGCACACGACCCATGTATGGAGGCCTTAGTCCTCGACGTGGGCGACACAGGTTTGAATCCAACCTGTGGTCCTTACCAGAAAATTGAAAACTTTCCCCAAGATAGGAGAATGAAGTAGTGATCCTCTTTGAGCCTCACAAAAGCTAAAATAAGGAGGAGCAGGTAAATGCAGCATATCTCTCTCTCCTCTTCATGAAAAAAATAATAGATCTCGTTACGTTTTTGACAGAGATGGGAAGTAACGAAGTACAAATACTTTGTTACTTTACTCAAGTAGATTTTTCTGATATTTTTACTTTACTTTACTACTTATTTTTATGGCGACTTTTTACTTTTACTTCTTACATTTTTAGACAAATATCTGTACTTTCTACTCCTTACATTTTAAAAAATTGGCTTGTTACTTTAGCTTTGAATCATTTCAATGGAGTTACCGTTATTATTTTTCATGTCATCAATACCAAATTCAATCTAATTGGATGGGAATCTACGTTGCATTTGATGCACCACTACAAGATGAATCGACAGATTCGGCGGTATTCATTCGCGGCAAATCATTGCAGCTTGGTGGTGTTAGCATAGTAGTATGGACGACGAGATGATTGAAAATGAACACAACGGAGATCTAGTCCTATTGGCAGACATCCATTTAAAATGTAGGCAACGGCATGAAAAAAGTGGTTTCTACTTTTACTTTTATACTTTAAGTAAATTTACAAGCCTGTACTTTGTTACTTTTACTTGAGTAAAGAAGTTTAATCAGTACTTCCACTTTTACCAGAGTATTTTTTAACACAAGTATCTGTACTTTTACTAAGTACGGAAAGTGAGTACTTTTGCCATCTCTGGTTTTTGATACATGAAAATTCTCTATCTGTTCTGGTTCTAGATGCTGCACAGACTCGTTAAGTGGAGCTTTGCTTTATAGAATGTGCATTTTTTTTTTTAAATAACTGCCTAATCTGTCCAAGTCAAATGTGTGGAATTAATTTATGTATAGCACAGAGAGTGAAAAAAATCTGTGCAGGTCTGCTCACCCTGACTAGTCGGAGCCTCTCTATATGCAGTCAGTGTGATATAGAAAAAAATCGGATCAGAGATTAAAATGTCGTACACTGGGGCGTGCTTTGTTGGTGAAGTGGTTGGAGCACATGTAGGGAGGCCTTAGTTCTGGACGCGGCCGACCTGGGTTTGAATCTGACCAGTGGTCCGTTGCTGCATGTCTCTCCCTCCCTCATACGCACTTTTCTGTCAGCTTACTGTCTATATAAAAAAAATTATTAAAAAACAAGCCACTGGTGCTGTAAAAAAAAAAAATATATATATATATATACATATATATTCTGTCATTTTAAGTTCATTTTTTTCTGTGATGAGGATTGTTAGGGCTTGGTAATATCAGAATGGCTTTCTTTATAACAAAATAAACCAAACCTTTAAAATTAAGCAGTAATACCTTATAGCCTCTATAACATAGATCAGAACAGGGGTGATGCTACATCAGTGGAATTTATCTGTATTATGTGAACATTCCTTATTTTATCATCTATAAATCATGTGTGCTGCACCTCAGAGGATGCCTCCCAGCTAATATAAATTTCCTCCACCTTGACACCATTATAATCAGATTCACCACCTGTTTGTGAAGCTGCTGGGACATTTTTCACAGCAGAGAGGCCTAATTATGCTTCATCTGATGCGTTTTTGTGATAAAATAACCGGATTGTTGGAAAGGCCTCCAGGAACGGCATTAGATTTGGGTTGTGGAGCCATGTGTGCTTGTTTATCACTTTCCTCTTGGCTTTGAGTATATTTCATTTCATTTGTATACAAGTGACAGTAATATTATTGCGTAGAACATCAGCCTTTGAGTCAGTATCATTCCAGAAAGTTCAGTCATCCATCTTGGCATTCATATTAGGGCCCTGCAAATGGAAGTTTTGTCACTTTGGAAATACTGAGGTGTGCACAACACAACATAGATTCTTGTTTTTGAAATGATAAAATTGGAAATATTAAGCTAAAAGTAACAATAAGAGCTCAGCTCAAACAATCTATATGAAATTGTTTATCACAAATTCTATAAAATATGGGAGTGGAAGGGTTGTAAGATGAATGCAGATAAACAGATGGGGGAGTCGTTTTGCTGAGTGTCTCAGTTAGCAGGGGGCTGAGTCAGTTTATTCACCTTTCACCAACGGACAGATACCAGAGTATGATTTCAGAATAAAGCTTCTTTTAGGGCATCTGCTTGCCTGAGAAGATAAGGAGCTTTGAAAACCAGAGGAAACGTGGAATGAAGATGCTGTTCTCGTTCATGAAAGGAGTCATCTGAGGTACTTTTATGTGTCTGATAAGATTGTTTGCATAGCTTATCCTCATGCTGGTTCTCCAGAAGGAGAACTTGCAAGATATCCTTCATGGTAAGATGTTAAGATTGTCAGCCTATTTTGAACACCTGGCTGCATGATGGAGCAGCATGAAGCAGAAGGTTCTGGGTTTGATTCTCGGCCGGTTTGCATGTTCTCCCTCTTTGCATGGTTGCTCTCTGCTTACTCAGGCTTCCTCCCATTGTCCAAACACATGACCATTAGACTGATTGATGACTCCAAAACTCCTTTAGGTGTAAATGTTGGAATGGTTGTTTGCCTATGGATATGTCTCCATCAACTTACTTAAAGTACTGCATTAGAAGAGCTTGACAGAAACAGAATATTTCAAATCAACGTAATAAATTTTGTTAAAAGTTTCCACTTGCCTGAGGTGGTTTTTGACTTTCAAAAGGCGTTAAAGCACTAAAGAGGAGATGAAAACAAATGCATTTTGACGGAGCAAACATTTACCTTGCATGATTGATCAGCTGTTTCTGTGGCGTCCTGAATGAAGCTCTATCAACATCTAAAGATGGTGTAAAGTAAAACACCAGTGACATGAAAACCCTGAGATTTATTGAAATATTTCTAATATTTCCTGTTTTCTACAGCCAATCGGAGGGTCATTGTATGATGACCTTAAGCTTCCCCAGTTAATTCACTCCTATGGATGGAAACGTCTGATTTTTTAGTTCTTTTTTAACACTTTATGAGTTTCCTCAAAATTTGCGTTACATTTGGATGAAAACCTGGCTGAAGCGTTTCCCTGTGATGGACGGGTAAACACTGTAGGGTGGAGCTGAGCGGTTAATTCCAGGATGTAACCCTCCTTTTGTCCATAAACTGTTAAAAATAGGCACCAGCCCACTGTGACAATGACAGACAATAGATGAGAAAACCCAAATATTAAGAAAAAAATCAATGCTATGAGCTAATCCTTCTACACAAAATAGTTTATCAACCAACCAGGGTTGCAACTAAAAATTGTTGTGCAAATCGAGTCATCCGTCAATTTTTTTTTGATTAATCGATTTATTATCTGATGGCCAAAGATACCTTAACATTTTTTTTTTTACCTAATTAAACCAGATGAAACTGAAACGCTTCCACTTGAGGAGGTCTGGATTGAGCATATTGAGAGACAAGAAGTTTTTTTTTTTAAAGTTAAATGCAAAATGTTTATATATCTTTTACAATCTTGGTGTAATTAGTGCTCTAAGTTGGTCGCTCTGTCGACTGAAGTCGTGTTTTAGAGTTTCTATAATCTGGTTAAAGATTAATTGATTACTAAATTAGTTGATGATTGTTTCAATAATTGATTAATCACAATTTATTTGATTCATACATTTAGCCCAACAATTAACATTGTAAAATACACGATTACAGTGAATAATATTATGCATTATGTGTTTGGAGAAGTACTTTTGAGAAGTAGCATTTTAGAGTTACGTCTCTAAAAGTAACTAATTTAGTCAGTCAGTCACTGCCCCCTAAAAGTAACTAGTTAACAGGTAAAGTAACTAAACTGGTATTTTTTTCAAATGTAAAAAGCCGGGCGATGGGAAAGAAGGAGAAGATGATGAGAAAAAGAGAGCAGAGAAAGTGTGGACTGCTGGAAGAACTGAGGGGAAGTGGTGAAAGAAAAGTGAAATGGTGCTCAAAGATGACCCTGAACATTTACAGGATGTTTGGCTCAACCTGCAGCTGTGAAGCAGGATTCTCCACAATAAACATAATTAAAAATAAATATGGATCCAGGCTCAAAATGAGTACCTTGATATGTGCTGTAGAATGGCTTTGTCTCCATTCAAACCCAGGTTTAAAGCCTTGCAGGGCAGCATAAAGCCCACTGCTCTCATTAAGACAGAAAAAATAAAAATAAAATAAAACGGTCAGTTCAGGTGTTTTATAAACTATATGAATCAGCAAATTGTCTATATACCAAACTGAAAGATTGTTGTTCAGATTTAAAATGTAAAAAAAAATAATTCTTTTTTTTTATATATATATATATTTCTTGTATTTAAGAATTCATTGTATAACATTGATACATAAACACTCAATTTTATTTCAGTGTTAAATCATGTTTAAAGTAACAGATCATAATTGAAACTGTCTCCGGACCTTGATTGATTTTTATTTTTTATCCGGACTCTGCTGATTTTTAATTGGTTACTGCTCTAAGTTGTTGGATACACCCAACATGACCATGTTGATTATTGTTCCTCCGCCGTCAGTGGAAAACTAAAGGCCATATTTATTGGACTTCTTAGAGCTTCTTTACTCCTACAGTAGCAGGCATTTAAAATTGGCCCTTCCCAGTCAAACGCCAGCCGAATGGCAGCATACTCCCCTGCAAATCCCTTCCAACTTCCAGCCAATTATGCACCCCAGCCATTTTTACTCTGACGCCACACTTTCACTGAATTACAGGGTCTGACCAGGAGATGATGCTTCTCTTTAGATCTTAATGTCCACAAATCATGACAGAAAGAATATTTTAGATGTTTAAAAAGTAATTGTAATAGAACAGCCAAGGAAAGTTGGGAATTGTTGAATGGCTACTACTGTTAATGCTGAGAATTTGGGGATTTCTCTTCTTATCTAAGAAATGCATATAAAAGAGAGTGTCTCAAGTGTATACCTGATCCAGGACACTGCATAAAAAAATCAGTGTTTTCACTTTCTTCAAGTTTGTAGTTGATGAAAAGATTTTTAATTTGAATCCTAATTCAGTACTTTTAAATATTGTTTTTCCCAGACAAACAAAAAGCACCACTTTAAAGGTAACTTTTTTAGTTTATAAAAAATAATGAAAAAACGGCTGCTAAAACATCAAATTTAGGCTTTTTTATTATTAATTGTATTTAAATTATTATTTTTAAAACATAAAAGTGATTCATCTTTGAGTAGCGATATTTAGGCTGTCTCACTGAGACACTGCTGTAAAAATAGTCCTGTTTTGGAGAAGCCGCCCGTATGTTGAAAACTCAGATAGTGAACGGCTCCAATCATAGATGAGATTTTAAATTGGTGGACACGAGAGTGATATTCAGGCAACTGCAGAAGGAAAATTGCATCAGAATGGAAACATAAGCCCGCGCGGCCAGAAGTGAGGATTTGCTGATCCCTGACCTTCTGTTTCAGAGCTGAGGATTTTAGGTAATGAGATCTGTGCAGTGAAACAACTCCGCCGTCGGACTGCGAGTCTCAGAGAGCCGGGATGGGAGCGTCTGCTGCTACAGATGGCGCAGCCAACGGATTTACACACATTCAGAAATGTGCCTTGGCAGCAGTGGAACACTCTCTGGGTTAAGAGGGAGGATGAGAAACAGAATGACATTTTGTCGCAATAAAAGAACTCAGCTTGCAGGTTTAAATGTGCTCAATGCATCAGCTACTGGTCCCCAATTCCAAGGAGCAACTCAACATGACACAGAAACTTGATTTTTATCGTGCTGAATGGAGCTTGGGGCCATTTTTAGACAAGCCAAGTTAAAACGCCTCATCTCTACCTCTTTGTATGATAACTTTTATTTATTTTCTGAAACTAAACCCATTTACTACACTAAAAAATAAAAAAAAAAGGATCTGTAAACCTCCACCTCAATATCTTTTCTTTAAATTGCTCCTTACATAATATTTGGTTAATTTAGATCCTGTTTAAAGATAAAGAGCTTTAAAACAAAAATTGTCTTTCAGTCAGACAAAACATTTCAGTACCATTGGGTTACAGTAGAGCCAATAAACAATAGCTGGTTTAGTTTTATTATAACTGTCCTCAATGTTTAATATAATGTTGAAATGTTCTTTTTGTTATTCAGAGAGCTACTTATTTATGTGAAACTTAATAATACTTTAAAGGATACCATACAAATGTTTTAGGCATCAAAAATAAAACTTAATCTTATTGAAGTCTACATTTAACCTCCTTAAATTGTGACACACCGGCATCAAACTTTGTATTTAACTTCTTGCCCAGGAAAAAAACAAAATCTAAATTCGCAATTTTTTTCATAAAATAGGTGCCTTTTTTCTTGACTTAAGGAGTTGAGTGAGACACTTTACTAATGGAACAAGATCATTTACATTTAAAACAAGAAAAAACAATTATCTTATTTTAAGAGTAAAAATACAAATTCCATTGTCAGATCATCTAATTTACCTACTCAGATTAAGGGTAAATACACTTAATTTAAGAAAGTTTTACTTATTTCTAGATTGCTTTTGCAGTGCATCAAATCAAAATATTATTTCTGACCCTAACTGATCCAAAACCAGTCCCATTAGTCCTCACTTTTAAATTAATCTTAGTCTATATTTCATTCTGTAGTTATTCAGGTCCAACAGTTGACACCCACCTATAGGATTTACATACACTATGGGGTGAAACGTCCCAATTAAGCTTAGCAGAGCAGTTTGGATTTAAAATAAAGGATAAGAGCTAAAAAAAGAATAAATGAACCGTTAGAATATGGAATGAATAAATGAGTGAAGGAGTGAGACCTCATTTTGGAGAGAAGCCAAATCACCATAAATATAGCAAGAACGCTGGAAAAAAGAAGTGTATTTTTCCTTGAGTTTATCAGATAAGTTAGATGATTTTTCGATTGGAATGAGATGATCATGTTTAAAATAAGAATTCAGTATCCGATTCAAAATTATGCCTTCTTATCTTATTTTATCTTATTTTAAGGGAAGAAATATTCATTCCATTGGGAGATCATTTTATTTAACTACTTAAATTGAGGGTAAATATGATTGCATAATTTTAATTCGTTTTTTACAGTGAAAAGACCACGTATATTTTTC
This sequence comes from Cyprinodon diabolis, assembly GCA_030533445.1. Classification (NCBI taxonomy): domain Eukaryota; kingdom Metazoa; phylum Chordata; class Actinopteri; order Cyprinodontiformes; family Cyprinodontidae; genus Cyprinodon; species Cyprinodon diabolis. Next base: position 9,312,992 of record CM060066.1, read on the forward strand.
CTTTTTAGTAAAAAAAAGTAATTTTTCTCAAAGCTTTTATTCAAGCCCCCATTAAGCTTTGAACTTTTTTTGATTAAAGATGCCCTCTTTGTCTCCTACAGGGGGAAGGATAAACAGACTCCCCCATAAACTCACAATATTTAACATTTTCTGTAATAAACACACAAAAAATGTTTTAGAAATTTAGCTCTGACCAAAAGGTCTTTTTTATCTTGCTTTATGGTTAATATTACTGTTGCACTAATACCAGTATCGGACAGGACCCCAATCCAGCACTAAAATGGTGGTATTGGTATGAGTACCAACAAATAGGGCACCGATACCACACAGAACTACAAGAAGGCCACATGGTTACTACTAAATAGAGCCTAACTGTATTCCCAGCACTGTTCTAGTCTCAAACGTCCTAGATTAAAATATTTTTTCATCGTTTCACACTGGATTTTGGACTTTTCCTTATTTTTTCCACCCTTGTCTGGGAGGCGCTAACTAGCTTAGCCAGAATACGCAACTTCCTTGTTAATCCTTTGCGAATATGCCCATTATCATACCTCTGTTGGTGTTGTAACTATACTCAAAGCACATCATAAACCCCTTTCACACTGGCTGAAATATCTGTTTAAACCTAGGAAAATTTGTCTTTTAGTGGCAGTGGGAACAGCTCACTGATGCTACTCAAGTCAAACAACTCGGCAAGCGACCAGGTGAATATAATAATTTGTGTTGCGGGGCCCGACACTGGTATCTGTATCTACCGTTACCAACAAATAGGGCAATGATACCATATTGAGAGCCAAAAGTTTATTCAACTATAGTCACCCATTCCAGGTAGGCAATAAAAAGTTCTACTGGATTCACTTTGTATTAGTCTTTTTCCTGCTTCACAAAGGTAGGCAGCAGCTTGACAAAGACATGATGGCAATTATTTTACATCCAAATAATTTGCAGTTCTTCATATATACACACACATCAATTTCAAACAGATTGTAATTACATTTTGTCAACAATTTGACAGTGTCAGAGATTGAAAAGAGGGACAAACTCTGGAAACTCAGACCATGGCTTGAATCATTCAGGGAGAAATGCCTGCAGGTGATACCAGAAGAGCACAATTCTGTGGATGAAATGATGATTCCTTTCAAGGGGAAGTTCAGCAGCATCAAGCAGTATATGCGAGGCAAGCCACATCCATGGGGGTTCAAAGTATGGGTGAGAGCTGGAATCTCTGGCATGATGCTTGACTTCGATGTTTACCAGGGCAGCAAGAATGGAATACGCGTCAAATCTGAACTCGGATTGTCAGGTGATGTTGTATTGAAGCTTGCCTCCACACTTCCAAAGGGTCAGAACTACAAGATCTATGCAGACAACTACTTCACCTCTTTTCCACTGGTAGTGAAGCTCCTTGAGCGTGGAATCCATTATGTGGGTACAGCCAGGCAGGTGCGGCTCCCTAACTGCAACCTTGAAGATGAGAAGAGCTTGAAGAAGAAGGGTAGAGGAAGCTTTGACCACAGAGTGGAGGGGACACACAACATCTGCGCTGTGAAATGGTATGACAACAGGGCAGTCACACTTGTGTCATCCTTCACTGGACCAGAACCTGTGCAGGAGATTCAGCGCTGGGACAAAGCCACCAAAACCTACATTGACGTTGAAAGACCTTACATTGTGGCTACCTACAACAAATACATGGGAGGTGTTCAGTTTATTTATATAGCGCCAAATTCACAACACATGTCATCTCAAGGCACTTTAGAGTTAAACCAGATCATACAGTCAAATACAAGTTCACCCTGAAATCCCGCCGATGGTACATGTACATCTTCTGGCACACCATCACCCTCGCCTTGGTCAACGCCTGGCTCCTCTACAAACGGCACTGTCAGGCTCTCGCGATGCCAAAGAAGGAGATGCTAAACATGAGAAAGTTCCAGGCACAGCTAGTATCCTCTCTCATCCTGGTAATAATCTATTTCTGCTATTTTCCATGTTTTGCGACATCTGCATGCATTTTTGACACGTGCATGAATTGATTATTAATATTAATATTGATTCTTCTCTTTTCAAATCAGATGGACACAACACTCACAACTCCAAAAAGAGGACGTCCATCATCAGGCAGCGGGAACCCAGACGCAGCAGGGAGTCCCTTGACTGCTAGGAAGAGACCATCCTCAGATGATGGGAGTCCAAATGGTCCGTCCAAGAAATCATGTGCACACCCCCCACTCGATGTGCGCAAGGACCTCACTGGACATTTCCCCATGAAGGTCAAGAGAGGACGCTGCAGACATTGCAGTAAAGGGTATACGAATACCCATTGCAGCAAGTGCGATGTTCGCCTCTGTTTTTCAGAGGAAAGGAACTGTTTTTGGGACTATCATTGTAAATAAAAAGTTCTCTTTGCTGGAATAAATAAAAACAAACTGTTCATAACAACATGACTGAGGAAAATTTTTCATGTTATACTGTTCTGGGATAAAAGCAAAACCCTGCAAATGAATCCGTAGTCCTATATTGTTGTTCAGACAATGAGTACACATACAGGAAATTCTGCTCCCCATTTGGCCCAATGTTGCAATATTACAACATTTCTGTAAAAACTTACTAAAACATAAAATTTTTGAAAACACTTCATTTTCAGCCTCAAAGGCCTCCTACAACAACATCTGAGTGGTTTAAAAAAATTTTTTGTGTGTTTTTCTATATTTGGGTTTTACAGGGTTAACAGATCCAGATGGAAGCTTAGAAGTTGAAACAGAGACCCAAATTCCAGGTTTTCTGGTTTAAGAGCAGAAAGATATTAGCCATGAGGTCAGGATGGTTTCTGCCTATCCCTTGGGGGAGTGGCAGCCTAGTGGTTAGGGAATAGGGCTTTGAATCCTGAGATTGTTAGTTCAATTCCCCACTCCCACAGACTGCCAATCTGGGTCCCTGTGCAAGACCCAAGACCCTCTGGGATTATTTGAGTATTCAAAATCAAATCAGCTGGAGGAGTACCATGAGGCAAAGTGTCGTTGAACTGTTTAAAGTCCATCTGTCCACATTAAGAAAGAAAACTGACAGACGGAAGATATTTAAAGGAAAAGTCTGTTTATATTCAGAAATAAAACCGATAAAATAAGTTCTTTAAATATGTTTTTTCCCGATGTATTCCAACATCCAGCTGCCATGCACGTGGGCATTTTCAGTTTCACCATAGCTCTGGTGAATTTCAATGGTGAAGTCCTCTGGAAATCTGGAAATAATTGTTATTGATCGCAGATGTGTTTAGTAGTTCCCATTGATTTTGCTTGTAAAATCAATAAATTATTTTTATGTTTTTACTGATTAACGCTAAATTAATTAATTCACCGCAAACATATTAGTTTTAGGTATAGATAAGGTATATACTGATCAGACTTTTCCTTTAACGACAACTAGCAACAGTTGTTTGTTTGTATTTCAATATAAAAACAATTAAAATATGAAAAACGAAGGAATTGTTTTCATTTTGAAAGCATAATATAGAAAAGCAGGAAAGAATTCTCTTTTAATTCAACAATTCCCCACTAAATATATGAATTCATCTTTTCAAACATGCATTGTTTCCGGTAAAAATAGTATTTGAAGCAGGAAGTAAAACAAAACAGTAGAATCTCATTAGGACGCCACAAAAGAATCTTCAGTAGCAGATTCGCAGACATTTATCATCTATCAGTTGAGAAATCGTAGCCGTAACTGTTATAGTTGCAAATTGCTAATAAATAAGCAACATAATAAATGTCCTGCTCTGTCTACAACTGTTTATAAACATGAAAAATATGATATAATATTAAGTGTAATGTGAATAAAAGGATGTACTGTATAAAATTGGACATTAATTTATCCAATATGAAAATCATTTGGATCAGTGAGCTGTGTAAACGTAGAGCAAAGAGGCTGCAGAGGTTCAGCTGCAGCTGCCAAGCAAACCTAAACAATTCAGGGAAACCTGTTTGCATGTTGCTCAGCAGGACTGTCACTCACTGCTGAGAGTTTCATTGTTCCACTGAGGAATTTTGGCTGCAAAATATTTTTTTTCCTGGATTTTTTTATACACGTCAATGTTGATTAAAATTTATCATCCAAATATAACTCTTAAATTGCTTCATGACTATTTTTGAACTGATTTGAAAGAGATTTTTATATTTTGGGTTTTGGGAGTAGTGCATCAGAACAGGATATTTAAAAACTGTCCATAAAATCCATCAGTGAAATTTGTTTTGGTCTCCTCTCTGCCTAAAGGCTCTGCTGCTATTTCTTTAAATTAAGCCTTGTTTGTGTTCTGCTGAGGCACCTAAACAGAACAAACTCACTGTTAATCATAGTTGGAAACATTTAAAAGAGCAGGATAGAATAAAAAGTCTGAACTAAAGACAGAATATTCCCTCTAAATAGATAAAGGCTACTACTACTCTATAAAAACTTAGATCAATAATTGTAAAAAGTCTTTCCTCTACATATAACATTTATTTCCTGCTTTAGTTTTATGTTGCTTTTTGAAGATCATGATAGGAATATAACAAAGGTCCACATTTTTCAATATTTGAGCCCTTTAATTCTTTGATAAGCTGCAATGTTAATGGTAACCTGGATCTATGAGGCATTCATTGTCTACTTACAGTTTCAGATTCCTTAAATGTAGTTTGGAAAGTCCTGGCTACTTCTTAAATTTTAAGACAGATTTTTATCTTTCCGCCCTCAAAACTACTCAGCAAGCAGAGTCTGTAAACCATTTAGACAAATAGTCAATTTTCCTGCCCAGCCTCCTGCTTTCTGTGTTTGGCTGAGCTTTATAATTCTGCAATAAATCCAGTCTTTTCATGTCATTTTAGTTTTATTTTTAAAGGAAAAGAACATCGGAGATAAGACCAGAAACCTTCAACTAAGAAACTATTGATACATTGAACTGTGTACTACTAAAAAAAAAGTTAAACTTTATCAAAAGGTTTTTGGATTGCAACTTGACCAGAACGCAGTGAGCTTTAAAAATCTCAATTTAAAACTTGCAAACTTGAGTGTATGATTCCTGTTTGTGTGGCAAACTTTAATGTTGCAGATGCTGCAGTAGACTAAATGCTGTAATACGAAAAGCTAATTAATGTCGGTGTTTGTCGACACTGCACCCCCAAGGAGGAAAACTACCCTTTTTTGTTCTTTTTTTGTGCCATGATGGACAGTTTTTTTTTTTTTTAATAAAACATAATTTTTTAAATGCACAAAAAAAATATAATTAAAATAACAAACTGGATGGGAATTAAAAGCAAAAGATGAAGCAGTGGGATCATAGCTACATGCTGTCATCTCAGGTAAAATATAAACCTTATTGGTAATTACATCGAATCCCGGCTGCACTTTAATGTAGCACCAGAATAAAGGATGCCACCCGTCCCTAGAAATACGGAATCGTCCCGTATTTGGAAGATAAATAATGCGTCCAGTATTGCTTATTGTTCCGTATTTTCGCAATTAATTAAAAAAACAGTAATTTAAGTGTCATTTGCGCACAGAACAGCTCTGCTGTTACCAGTGTGACCCATGTCTGCGTGTCCTGATTCTCTCTCCGTCCCTCTCATTGCTAGAGCTTAGAGATCTACTGTCATTGATTCACCTTCCCCTTATGATGTCATATGTCTAAGAAATTCTCCCCTCGCTAATCTCTCTTCGTGGGGCGTTTGTCATGTTTTCCTGGTGACGTTTCTCATGTTTACTGCTAGTTCTACAAACTCAAAGCATCTATTGAACCATTATTCATGCCCAGCTGACCTGCTCAAGTGCATTCAAACAAATATGTAGAACTTTATACATGAATACCGCTAGTCGGAAAGCTTTTTTCTTCTGCTGGCAGGAAAAGTATAGCACAACAAAGTGAGTCATTTAATAAACTGGTTAACTAACAACCAAAATAAACCAAAAATAAGCAGAAAAAAACATTTATAATGCAGGAAGTCTTTCCCTATAGCTTAACAAGATTCTACCAGGCGAAGCACGCCATTGGTTTTGTGACGGGATTTCTGTGTGCGATGATACTGTGCAAATTTCACATTTCCATTTATCATTTATTTTAATTGGCTTTGGCTATTTGCAAGAAACACAAGCGTTGTGTTGAGTTGAAATGGGACACAATTTGGTTAAAATGTAGGAAACTGCATCTAAGAAATACAACATTTTCTAGGGGAGGACCCACCAGACCTAGCCTGGGTGCCATTCCGAACTTAGTCCCGCCCACAACGTTTGAGGTCGGGAAGTTCGGTCTGGCATTGCTCAACAGTAGCGCGAGTATGCTCGCACAATATCTGGCAGGCCAATCAAATTGTCAGGGCGGGCTTTATACGATGATGGACAGATGATCAACAGTAACGTAATCAACCACGTCACCAAAGTGCGCTTGGGTGACAACAACAATGGCTGCTGCTGGAGAGTTGAGGTGTGTAGATTCTGCTATTAGGTCTGTTCTAGAAGATATCGACAGCAAATTAATTTTAAAAGAGGAACAGAGAAACGTGATCAAGGCTCATCTTCTTATTCTAGGCGTGCAACTGCACGCTTTGATTTTTGTTGACAACAACTATGCGTCGCTTGACATATGTCACGCACTCCGTTGCTCTTATTGGTTGTAGGTCTATCCAATTGAGTGCAGATGCATTTTTTTTCCTGGTTCTTTCAAAACACGCCCCATAATCACAGCTCTATGAAGCAGTATCAGACTCATATTCTGACTAGAATTGAGTAGGACTACGTCAGGCTACCCCAGACCCCCCATGACAAGGAAGTTTCTCTAGGACCCCCGTGTCCTTTATTTCCATTTCTGAAATAGATGAAATGATCTGGTGTTTGATAAAAGAGCGTTTGTTAATCCATCAGCAGGCAACGTAAACTGATACATTGATTGATTGATGGATTATTGCATGGTTCTGATCCATAACTTATTACTTCATTATATTGATTTAATACCAAGAATAAATTTTAGTAGAACATGAATCTTTTTTTTCTTTTTGTTTTGTGCTGTAAGTTATTTTAAATAACTGTAAATAATAAATTAATATTTATCATTTGATGCAGAAGGCATCATTTTCAAAACAGCATTTAGTTATTTCAAAAGATTTAAGGTAATGTAAAATTAATAATTTATGAAATTATGAATGTTACAAATATTGATGTAACAAATAATTAGGAAACAAGATAAGATTATATTAGAATAAAAATGCTACGCCACTGCATAACAGCTTTTGGATTTGTGTATTGAACTTCAAAAAAAGATATTTGTTATGTGTCCTGTAGGCTACCGTTTAGATTTAAAAGTAATAAAGCTTTAGATTTTTAATACTGTATGGTAAATTGACTAAAAGTAAATAGTAGGGCTTCCAAGAACATCCATCCAACAGATTTTTTTTAAAAAGCGACACAAAGCATGTGCATTTTAAAAGCTAACAGCATGCTCAGTAGCAGAATACTGTACTTATCTTTACCGTTTACAGTATCTATATGTAAAAAAAAATGTTTTACATGTCTGTAAAGCACAGGGTCCTCCATTAATATGTAATAAAATGAAAACAAATATTATATTAACATAGGAGTGCCTACAGTAGACAGTGTGCAGCTATTAGCTGAGCTCTACAGGTTCCTGAAGTAACCATGGATGCATGGTTTCCTGTTATTTTCAGATCCACATCCAGACTTCACAGCTAAATATCAGCCTGTTTTGGGTTTAGTGCTGTTTATTTCAGTTAAGTATAAAATTCCTATAAATATTTTAACAGAACTTCTATATTTTTAGCTTATGCTGAAAGTTAACGCCAATATCTTTTTTTATTTTGCGTGCTGTCTAACAAAACAAAAAACATTTTTAGAGTTTTAAAGTGTATGTTTATGAGGTCTTTAACAGCAGAGTCACAGCCGTCCAAGCCTGAGGAGCCGTTTTAAGCTTTCCCTGCAGCATTTAAACTCCAAATGACTTTCTCTGGACTCTTATTGTCTCAGACATCAGATGGTGACACAATGTTCTTCAGCTTCACTCACATTCTGTTGGTTCTGAGTTTTGTTGTTCTTTTTTCCTCTAGCAATCATCCAAATATCTTTCATTCTTGGCAACAGAGTAAAGAAGGAGGAGGAATCTGGTCCCGGCCAGCTGGTTTTATCCCAGATCTTTGAGTAGCTGCTACTCCCATGCATGTCCCAGGGAAATGGAACCTCTTTTGATTTTGTTGTAGTGGCCCAGTGGGGAGAGAAGTCATCTAGCACTTGTAGTTTCCCCCAGCAATATCCTAATATAGTGAATTAGTGTATCAATGTGTGACCACTGAATGGGCAGGAGAAAGGAAGGGGATAGTGATATAAGGAAACTAAAGGTGGTCAGTGACTAACAAAGCTGTATATTCAGTCCATTTAGATGGACTGAATATACATTTAGATGTTTAGCATTACAGTGTCTAGGTATCTCAACTTGCTTGCCTGAAAATGGGGTATCGAAATCAGTTATCTAGACAGATATATAGATACACTATATTGCCAAAAGTATTTGCTCACCCATCCAAATTATTGGAATCAGGTGTTCCAATCACTTCCATGGCCACAGGTGTATAAATTCAAGCACCTAGGCATGCAGACTGTTTTTACAAACATTTGTGAAAGAATGGGTCGCTCTCAGGAGCTCAGTGAATTCCAGCGTGGAACTGTGATAGGATGCCACCTGTGCAACAAATCCAGTCGTGAAATTTCCTCGCTCCTAAATATTCCACAGTCAACTGTCAGCTGTATTATAAGAAAATGGAAGTGTTTGGGAACGACAGCAACTCAGCCACGAAGTGGTAGGCCACGTAAACTGACGGAGCGGGGTCAGCGGATGCTGAAGCGCATAGTGCGAAGAGGTCGCCAACTTTCTGCAGAGTCAATCACTACAGACCTCCAAACTTCATGTGGCCTTCAGATTAGCTCAAGAACAGTGCGCAGAGAGCTTCATGGAATGGGTTTCCATGGTCGAGCAGCTGCATCCAAGCCATACATAACCAAGTGCAATGCAAAGCGTCGGATGCGGTGGTGTAAAGCACGCCGCCACTGGACTCTAGAGCAGTGGAGACGCGTTCTCTGGAGTGACGAATCGCGCTTCTCCATCTGGCAATCTGATGGACGGGTCTGGGTTTGGCGGTTGCCAGGAGAACGGTACTTGTCTGACTGCATTGTGCCAAGTGTAAAGTTTGGTGGAGGGGGGATTATGGTGTGGGGTTGTTTTTCAGGAGCTGGGCTTGGCCCCTTAGTTCCATTGAAAGGAACTCTGAATGCTTCAGCATACCAAGACATTTTGGACAATTCCATGCTCCCAACTTTGTGGGAACAGTTTGGAGCTGGCCCCTTCCTCTTCCAACATGACTGTGCACCAGTGCACAAAGCAAGGTCCATAAAGACATGGATGACAGAGTCTGGTGTGGATGAACTTGACTGGCCTGCACAGAGTCCTGACCTCAACCCGATAGAACACCTTTGGGATGAATTAGAGCGGAGACTGAGAGCCAGGCCTTCTCGTCCAACATCAGTGTGCGACCTCACAAATGCGCTTCTGGAAGAATGGTCAAAAATTCCCATAAACACACTCCTAAACCTTGTGGACAGCCTTCCCAGAAGAGTTGAAGCTGTTCTAGCTGCAAAGGGTGGACCGACGTCATATTGAACCCTATGGATTAGGAACGGGATGTCACTTAAGCTCATATGTGAGTCAAGGCAGGTGAGCAAATACTTTTGGCAATATAGTGTATATAGATATCCAGACAGCAAGACAGACAGACAGACGATAGATATCTAGACAGACAGACAGACATCTAGATATCTAGACAGACAGACAGACAGACAGACAGACAGACAGACAGACAGACGATAGATAGATAGATTTTAGTTTTCTTGGAAGTTTGTTGGTGGTGGGCGTGAACGCAGGGAGGATCCATCATACTCACCTTCTAGCTCACCCTATGATGGGGATGAAGTCTGGAGGACAACTGACGGTTTCTTCCTGTGAACCCCCTTTATACCAAAACGCTGCCCATACGCCATTATATAGTGGCTGGAAGTTAGAAACACGTTCAGAGCTCGTCTGTTAAACATCAGATACGTTGATATGAGATGGAGAAAAGTTCTTGATAAGTTACGCAGAGGTTATGCAGAAGTTACTCAGAGGTTTTTGGATAAGCTAGACACTACGACTTATGAGTAATTTACACTTAAAGTATGTCAACGATCAGACAACTGACCTGGAACTTATGGCCCACATATGGCATATGCTGGCATACGCCAAGAACCAAATAATGAGAGAAATAATTTTCTCTCATGTTTAACTCATGAGGTAAAGATGTTAAAATGTTGAAGCTCACCAGTAGTCCTCGGCTTGGGTTTAATGGTTTTTATCCTCTATGTCTTTCATCCAGGAGGTGAGTGAGACTTTTATATGAACATTTTATCAGTAATACTTTATTTTTAAATATATATTTAGCATAATTTTCATATACACCTCTGAAATATACCATCCTAAAGTGTTTCTCCCTCTGAGAAGACAGGAAAATCACCACAATAATAATAATAATAGCACCTAGAAGCACATTCCAATATCGGCCTTCTCGTTTTCAGACGTCTTCATTCAAAATGAATCTCAAACCTAAGCTTCAATTACATCCCCAAGCCCTGAGTCAATTTTTAATCATACAAAGTAAACACGGAGCCTGTGAAGCTGAGCAGCCCAACGACATGTATGTGCAGAGAGGAGGCAGTTTGATCCAGGCCCTTGCTGTTCTAGTCACTTCTAAATCTTTGGCTAATCGCAAAATCTTCTGGATTTACAGCAGGAATGACATCACATTGAATACACTGAAGCGGAAGCACAATAAGTCCCTCGATTCATGTTCCTATGCAGCCGCAAAGATCTGAAAATGTCATTTATTCAGCAGAAATAGGAAGATTTAGCAGCAATCGCCACATCTGTCGTTGATCAAAGTAGACACTGACCTTTTCAAAATGTACTCTTGGTTCTGATGGTTGTAGGGATGATTAAGGAGGTGTCAGAGTGAAATGAAAGTGACAGCTCTGTATTTACAAAGGAAATCCATGTGTGTGACGAATTTATTTTAGTCTTACTCAGAGCTCTCACTGTTTTCACTGATATAATGGAAAACATCTTGTCCTCAGCTTCTTTCCCTACAAGGTCAGCTCTCCACATTTTATCATAGCCCTGATCAATGTAGTATTATCGATTCAACTTTAAAGCCTCTTGTACAGCAGTCGCCTGCTTTTTCTGCTCCCATCAGCTTCTTTTAGCTGACCGTGGAGAATCAGACGGCCGTAGTTTAGCTTTTACCCGCAAACAGAGGTGAGCCAAGCCACTGCTTTGTGGTTAAAGGAAACCACAGCGAGCAATAAGAAACACTTGCAGATAAGCATGGTGGTTATGGTTGACCAATAACTCTGAGCTTTATTGCTCTCTGTGGCAGAGTTTTCCTTCTCAGTGCACCATTCCCCTCCCCATCAGAGAGCTCTTTATTAATTTATGCATTAAACTGGAAAAGGTCCAGTGTGAAATTTCCGACAGCATCCACTCACTGATGCCAGCTCAAATGATACCGCAGTGAGTGATTGGATGGTGTTAGAAATACCATTAAAAGGTTTGAAGTGGCAGGCAGGAGCCGGTCGACTATAAATCACTCTCTGATATTGACACCTTATGTTTCCTCAGAGCTGCTGCGCAACACAACTTATGCCTAAAGTGTTTTCAGCCCCTTTCTCACCATTTAGAGCACATGTACTTTACAGTTTAATCAGAGGTTAGCGTAAAAGATTCAGGTTAGCAAAGCATCTTCATGCTAATTAATAGCTGATCTTAATAAGTGAAATTTCATTAGAATAATAAAAAAAATGTTTTTTGAAGAACTGAAAGTATCTTTTCATGATACTCGACATATGATGATGATTTTCTTGTCTTCTGTGGTCATGTGTGTGGATGTGAACAGCTTTCGTTCAGGGATTTCTAGTGTAGCATAGGTGCAAAATGGCCGACAGCGCATCCAGCCGACCAAAATCATAGACATTATACATAGACGCCTTATTGGACACTGTCTGCAGGGTTGCCGACGTACTTCTGGTTGTAAAACATAATCTTATAATATATTAATATAAAACTTTGTGTTGCATATATCTCATTCAGCTTGAGTTCATTTTAAATAGTTTTTAATCTGAATAAATATGTGTAACGTAAAGGTAATTTTAAAATTAGTTTTGGTCTTTTAAGGGGTTGTGAGATGTAAGAGATTATTGTAATATTATCTCTGACTCGTCTTTCATGTGATTAAAATGAGATCAAAGGCATCTTCTATTCATTCTGACAGCAACTGTCGGAACTGTGGTCCGATCCAAGATGGTCGCCCTCTAGGCATGTCGGCCAGCTTCTGATATACGTATATACTGTCTATGACAGAGGTCTTCAACAGGGGGTCCGTGACCCCTAAGGGGGCCCCGGAGGTACTGCATGGGGGTCGTGAAAGTTTTAGTTGATTCAAAATTTTTGTTTATATTCTCCCCTGTAATTTTTTCCACTAAATGAAATGCCTTTAAAAATACATTAACATAAATTCAACACACTGTAGTAAAAAGATAAATGGAGGCAGAAGATGTCTTTCAGTCATCAATGCACACATTCAGCGACACACAGGAGCTCTTTCAAGCTGGGCACCGTTTCATTCACAACACCTGTCCCATCAACCAGGAATCAGAAATACTTTAGTAATCCCAGGGAGAAATTAATTTAATTACATTACTCCGTCTGTAGTTGAGTGACTATAGGACCAGTTGATGGAAACATGTCCAAATGTGAGTAAGAATCTACAGGAGCATAAAAAGCAAGAGACACGCATAAAAGGTTTAAGATCTGCCTGGATAAGTAGCTTATGTGTATTTGTTTTAAATAAAACGGCTCATATGAGCATTTATCATGTGTGCCCTCTTTGTAGAAGTCAAACAGTGTCATATGTTATTGCAATAGATTTAGCTGAGATGCAGTTGTTATCATCCTTAAGATGATATTCATACCGTTTAAAAGCACATTGGGAGGTAAAGACTAGCATCAACATCCACTCTGCAATCAGAGAAGCTCCTGATTGTTATTGAGCTGTGGCTCAGAGTGAAGGCCTCCGGTCATCTGTGTCAGGCTGACGAGCCGCCACACAAAGACATCAATCATGTTTACTCATGTCCTCTACATTAACCTGCAGGTAATGACACCAATTCACATCACTGGCTGTGATTGCAGCATGTGCAAATGGACACTGCTGATATAAGTCATTGACTCACCGCAGCTGATACTCACACACAGAGAAATGACTCCATCCCTTGGATTTGTCTGCTTTCTCCTCTCTCATACAGTCCTGCCAAACTTGTTCATTTGTCCTTGGATTAATTCCTGGTAGAGGGGAGCCAGAATGCCTCCCGCCTCAGCTTGTACAAGCTCTCTGCAGCCAAAGCCTCGTCTGGCTCCACAGCCTGGCCTCCAATGGCTTCCTGTGTGGGCTGAGGTGAATTTTTGGTCAAGGCTGGCACCGTGAAGTGCCAACTGTTATTCAATACCTTTGAAGGCGGACAGTTTGGGTTTGACCTTTAAAACCTAAAGCGTCGGCCGCAGCATGATCAATGATCGAGTGCTGCAGCAAAGTCCTTCTGGTGCTATCCGATTCAATGATGCTGGGAACTGTGGGCCATTTTGCAGAATATCTGCAAATAAAACAATGTTCCAGCCGATGTGACTGTATTAAAATAATTATAATGCTGATTCAGCCTGTAAAGCTGAGTTCAGTCATCACCATTATGGACTGACTGTATTTGGGAAAAGTGATCCCTTGATGTGTTGTTACTTTTTTTTTTATAGAACTGGGGCTAAAACTATTTTAAATAAACATTCCATAAAATAAATAAATTATTAAATTAAATTTCATTTCAACATGTATTTTTTTATTAAGGTGCATCTATTTATTTCAATATCAACAGAGATGTCGGATCCAAAACAGGGAAGTTAAACAGTAAGGCTACTTAAGTTACTTTAAGTGCAATTAGTGCAAGAAGGGGTCTGTAAAATAAGTTTTACTTCTTTAACACCCTTTTCAGAAAATTTACAAGAATCAATAATCAAATCAGATCTCAGGCTACATATATGCACATGTTTAATAAGTGGAACATCTTTGTTTATTTTATTAGCTTCTATTTATGTTGCAACAAATTAGATTTATTTCAAACTGAAAATTAAGTTTAATTTATTGTTCAAATTGTAACCAATCACTTTTTTGTATAATAATAATGATCTTGATGCCAAAAAAGGCCCATTAGATTTTACTTTCACAAGTGGAGCAGTACGGCTATCGCCATAGTGTTCTGCTTCATTTATGCATATAAATAGTTTGATTATAATTCATGCAGGGAGTTTTACAGATTATATGGACACTGCAATGTAAGTAGAATAGAAAAGAAAAAAAAGAGAAGGAGAAAAGATGAAAGAAAGAGGAGATAAGAGGGAGACTATGACAAAACATCTTCAGTCTGCTTCATCACCTGCAAAGAGATGTAAAAAGAGCAACACAACTAATGGATATATTATAACAGATACAATAAAGTAGCACCTTGATATTATCGCTGAAGTATAAGTAGTATTATTTAACCTGACATGTATACTGTGGTAGTTGAAGATAAGAATATGGGCTTTCTCTATGTATCTTTAAGTACCTGGAAACTAACACCTGTAAATGTCTGTGAGTGTGCACCTCTGCATGTAAAGTTTATCCAAAGGGAAAATGCTCAATAGTGGTTTTGAGGAGCCAAAGACGCGCCCACCCCCAGAGCACCGACACGAGCAGTGGGGGACCCAAAACCCCAGATGCCCAAAGGGACCCTCAGAGCAGAGGCGCCCAGGAGGGGCAATACCAGCAAGACACCGACCCCCCAAAGGGAGGAAGAGACGGCCCCGAGGAAAACCCCCAGCCACCGCAATGCTGAAGCCCCCAGGATCCGCGAGAACGAGTCTGCCGCCAGCCAGCCACCACAAAGTGGAACCGGCCATGGGCCCCGGGACCTGAAGCTCCAGGGGCACCCCACCCCCCGGCGGGGGGCCTGGAGCAGCCGCCAGGAATAAGCTCACAGGAAGGCTCGCAATTTTTCCAGAGGAATCTGGCAATTAGACAAGGAAAGCAATAAAACAGAGAAGCAGCAGGGAGGCCTTCAGAGACTTTGGAGGAGCTGCAGAGAGATGCCGCCCATCTGATCTGAATGCTGGTAGAGTCCATAACCAGATCATAACCTAAAAAAGTTAAGGGTCAGTTTCATTGAAGACTTATTTTCCTTTCACCTCTTATGGTCCATCATATAGCTCCAGATAGAAAACATCAACGTTTCTAATCATAATGTGAAATGTAAATGATGGGAGCGGGGTATCTTTAATTTAAAACGTGAACAAAGGGATATCAGGAGGAAACACCAGAGCTTGTTAGTTCTCAGCGTCAGCTGCTCCCCAGGCAGATCCTTGGGGGTCTTCTTTTAATGTAGCTTTGCCTCGGGCTACGACAGCACGACCCTCAAGGATCCAAAGTGGATGAAATGAAACGAAATCAGTGATCTTAAAAAACCCTTTGATAAAATGTAAATGTCTTGATCTTCAGTAACTGTGGCGACTCTGCTTCCTGCTCTAAGTCATTTTGTCCTCCAATAAACAAAGAGCCAAATATTACTTCTTGTAGTGTGGGTTTACATAAATGATGCATAATGATTAAAGTCCATCCGTTGGACATGAACGTGCAATCAAAGGAAGCTACAGTGATGAATCCCCAGAGATTTTCTCTCCTCGCAGCATTAAAAACCCTCCTAATTTAACATGGAAACACCACTCAGCCAGGCCCTTACTCTTCCTCAGTGTGTTTGAATGTAAAGGAGTTCAATGTAAGTTAAATAAATCAAATATTTATTCCTGTTCCAATCACCAAAGTAAAAATATGCCTTATTGCTAAAAGGTGCAACGAATATAAATGAAAAACAGCTCTTTACTCTATTTCCCATTCGGTGCAGGAAATGCTTTGTGCTCTTTGAGTGATGCTCTTACTGTTATCTGCAGGACCGGTGTCCATGAATTTCTTTTCAGTAATTGTGTCAGGTCTTATCTTCCCTTTATGACAAACAGCTAAACAGTGATTTATTGTCTCAATTGACATTCACTTCAGGATTGTTGGTCCTTGAACGCCGGGGAAAATATTTAAACAGACTCGACTTGAGCGTGTGCATCTGTAAGAGCACATTTAGGATGCCGCACAAGCTGTCGGATCCCTGCTAATAATTCAATGTGTGACAAGCTGGCATTTTCAGAACAGGTACCAGAGAGCACAGGTGCTGGCATTACAGGTTAAGACATAGCGTTATCTGGCGCTAGCTGGAGCATCTGTCAGTGAACAGGGCCGCACATCATTGAAAGCGCCGTGAGAAAAAGGATAGCCAGTCAGTCCTGCCCTGAATGACTTTTCTGTCAACTATTACTTCATGAGGAGATTATGGAGGAGGGTTAGGACCAGTGGAAAAAAACTTGACTGATTGGTTATTTAATTTGAGTTTAATATGGTGGAAAAAAACATCAGAATTCTGACTTTAATCTCACAATTCGGACATTTTTATCAGGATTCTGACTCTCTTTCTACAGAAGAGAATAGGCTCACTTAAAAAACAACAATAAAAACAGATTTTCTTTTTAATTTTATTTCAGATTAATATGGGAAAAAGTCAGAATTCTGACTTTAATCTCTGAGTTCTCAGATTAAAGAACTGCTGGTGGGTTTGATACACTGGAAAAAAATTGACATCTAGATAAGTCATTTTTTCTTAAAATAGATTGCATTAGTTCATCAATTGAGGAGGTAAAAGAGACAATTTTCCAATGGAATAAGAAAATTAACACTTAAAATAAGAAAACACAATCTTATTTAAAGTGCATGTTATCTAATTATCTTATTTTAAGAGTAAAAATACTCATTCCATTCGCAAACTATCTCATTTACATACTCAAATTAAGGGTAAATACACTTGATTTAGGAAATTTTTACTTATTTCTAGATTGTTTTTCCAGTGTAAGCATTTCCCTGAAATGAGTTTTTGAAACTTGGGATATCTGCAATTGTTCTGGTCATCGGTTCTGGGTGCAGATGCCACCACATCTGTTTGTCTGCTCATTGTGTCCGGTGCTGGAATTCTATTGAGGCTAAAAAAACAACTATTTAAACACTATCAGGTGTATAGAGCTTATTTTATCAAGATCAAATTGTTGCTGTTGTTTGTTTTAGGTATATGACATCAATATCAATTCAATTATCAATTTATTTTTATTGTCATTGTCACAAGAACAACGAAATTTAAAAAAGTGCTATCAATCGATCAGTGCATATGCTTAAAAAACCAAAACAAAAATCACTGTCACCAGCATTTACACGTAATATAAGAAATAAATAACAATAACTGATAAAAATAACTAATAAGAATAGTACATTCTCACACACATCATCCATGATGATTAATGGTTATTTTTGGTTGCATTTAGTTTTGTTATTGCTGTCGGGTAAAAACTGTCTCTAAGGCGGTTGGTTCTTGGTTTGATTGCTCTGTATCGTCTGCCTGAAGGCAACAATATGCACTGATGTCAGTAAAAAAAACAACATTTAAAATGTAATAAAGGTATCAGCTTGTGTACCTCTGAAAAAAAGTTTAATCTGAAGGCTTTAAGCGAATAGTTTGAGAGCAATCCCTGTGGAGGGGATTTTGTACGTATGATTCTCCACAGTTTATATATAAACTGAGCTGTTATTTCTGTCATATAGAGAGAATGTTAAACCCAAAGAGCAGGTATGTTGACTTTACATGCAGCAAAAAAGCATAATACAATGTTGAATGTAAAGTGTTTAAGGATAGATGGGTGATTTAAAGCAGTGCATCTGGATGTAGGAATCTATGATTCCTTGTCTACATCCGTTCAAATCAATCGTCTGTGTGCAGATAACAGGCATTAAGTAGGTGGATCGAATTGTTTCTCAGTTCAGACATTTCAAGAGATGTGATCATCATGTACAAACTCATTTCTGCCTAATTTAAAAGCATATCACTAACATAAATCTTATTAATAACTTCCCTTAACTTTCCATTCTTCAAATGCTCTGTTCATCCTCACACTTGATAAAACAGGTTCTTAATTGCAAAAAATGGTCAAAGTGAAATGCATCCAGCGTAGCGTGAATGAAAATGTGCTCACTGCAAAGTGGGTTAACGAGCGGCATATGGCTGCAAATTAGTGAAACCTGTGACTGCATCATCCTCATCATCCAGAGAGCAAACAAAAAGAGCAGCAAACAACAGTGACAGGTCTGTGTGGATCAAAGAGGCAAACGGAGCTGCAGGTAGGTGCAAAGGCTGCGCAGTTATTCAGTATTCCGTAAGCATCCCTGCAAACCTCAAAAGGCCTAAAATAATCTGCTCCAATGCATCTGAAAAATGGAGGAATGTTTGCCTGTTCCGATCAGCCAAAAGATACAGAAAGGAAGGAAAGGAAATGGTCGAAGTTTTCTGCAACATCTCCGTGTTGCTTAATTTCAACTGATAGACATCAGGCTAAATAAGGCTGCAGAAGACAGATCATTTACTAATAAGCAGCACCAATTCCTGCAGCTGCTATGCAAAGTTAGCTCCCAGGGACGTCCACTCTGACAGTCCTTGATCAATTCCATTTCAATGAAGATGGATTATTTTTAGGTATGTGACAATGAAAAAAAAAAAAACTCTGCTTCCCAAGCATGTTTCACTTTTATATGAGCAATAGGCACAAGTGGTGCATTTTTCCACAGGAAGATATGACAGGCTAATCCACAGAGAGGAGCGTTTCTGCCTCAGCGATCCCCCCTGTGAGCATGACAGTTCCAGCTATCTCCAGACGTCAGCAGGTAGAACTTGTTTACATCATTATATATGAGCGCTGCCCTGTTTGTGCTCACAGAATTCATTTTTCCAGATTAAAAAGAAGCCTATGAAAGAGATTCATTAAGCGTTCTTGTGTGTCACCAAATGGTGCAGCTTGCAGAGCTCCTACAGTAATGAAAAAAAAAACAAAAAAAACAGAAAGGATCTGTCCCTTGGAGAAATCTGCTCTCACATGATTACGAAAAATGAGATGTGAGGAAAACAAATAGTTCATGATGCCCTGCAGAACATGAACCCGACACGTTTGGGAGAGTCAGAGTGTGTGCTAATACCCTGCGTTTGGTGTTTGTTTGGCTTCTGGGAAATGGTAATTGTTGCTTGTATATGCATGTTGGGTAATTTTGATCCATGATATTTTCTTTCCTCCATCCAAGGACAATTACCAAAAGTACAGCAGATAACAGTGTTTGCTGGCAGCAAAGGCAAACTTTAGATTAAAGGAGAAATAATGGGATAGTTTAAATACGCCGGAGCTTAGCTCAGACAGTAGTGACTGATCTGCACCTCCAGCTTCAGATTTCCTTTGCATGACTAATATATCTGTGCTTTTTCTTTATACGTTTGGACTGCTTCTTGAACATCCTCCAGAGACACGTTTCTCTTTGAAATGAGCTCTTTATCCATCAGGACCATGTCCACTGCAGGAGCTGATCACAACTCTGGGTTCTCAGCAAAGAATAAATCAGCTTTTGATGATGTGGTCATGCTCCGAGACAGACAGACATGAAAAGGCAAGAGGAGTGCTGACAAATTCAGAGCGGCAGCTGTTTTAAAAATTTGCCTCTGTCCTGTGCAGCAGGTGAGCTCTGCAAACACTGATAATGCAGCCTGCTTCAGCTCATTAGGGGAGAGGAAATGGCTTGAAAACAGAAATCACTTTAAATCACTGCACTCCAGCTTAAGGACATAAATGGTGCATTTTGAAAGTAATGTACTTCCATTTACAGGCGCTTCTTTTGTCCCTGCTTTTCAGCAGATGCAGGCAACATTTACCAGAGGAGGCAAAACATGTGCTTATCAGAATACATCTCCAGTTAACATTTTACAGTAAAAGTGTGCTCTGTATATAATCACTGTTTCCTCTTTAGTTAAGAGGGGTACAGATCTCACCTTAGGCTCTTCTCTCTGGCTTCTCTCTATAAAAGCAGGTTTCACTTAGCTGTATCTTACCTTAAAGACAGAAGAATGTGTGGGTGGTGAAAGGAGAAATAGGTGTAGGGATCGATTAGTTTGTTTATCATCTGTTTAAATCAATTTGCTTTTTGACTGCAGTGATTCTTGGACTTCCACCATGATTTATGAAACATTGCCAGGAATCCAAATCTCACAGATGCAATGCAGAGAATGCAAACCAGTAAACAAACTTTACATGCACCAGAAGTGTCACGTCTGTATTATACCCTTCACTCCAAGGTGTGGGTGAGCAGAAACAAAAAAATAACAAACTTGTTTTTGAATTCATCCAGGAATTCTGGACACCAACAATGAAGGATACTGTAGATATTCTCAGAATGTTCTAAGCAGAACAAAAGTGAGACTGGTAACTATAAAATCATGAAGAGAATGTCTTTCCATTATTGCTGCAAGTGAAGAAAATGTTTTGTAAATGAACGAAAACAACACAAAAAAGAATACATGAATGAAAATTTGAAAATATATTCATCATAAAGTGTTCAGATGTTATTTTTTTAGATTTCACAGCTTTTTGCTCTGTTGGTCACATAACTCCTCCTCCACTGTGCGGTGCCTACGCCATCTTTGTTATTGGTCGCTGCTGTCAGGTAGCGACGGCCTATGGCGACAGCGGGCCGCTGTGACATCAAATCCCATAATGCTTATCAAGTAGAGCTCTCCGCGCAAAGCATTCTGGGATATATCTGCCTCTCCTGAGGCCTTTCTTTTCTTCTCATACACTATGTAGACACTTTTTCTCTTACAACCCTCGGCCATTTTCAAAGAACGGTGAGAAAGTTGAGCTTCAATGACTGGCTGACCCCGTACCTCGACACAGATATATGCGTGAAAGTGCGAAGGAAAAGATAGCTAACGGGACGAGCATTTTTATGTTTACATATACATGCTGGAGAGGGCGGGTCTTTTATACGTTTACGTAGGACGGCCTTAGGTAAACATATCACCAGAATGATTGACAGTTAGGAGGACCACTCATTAAGATGATCCACCCGGAAATAGAAAGTTGTCCTCTATTATTTTTTAGGCTCTAGAGGCACTTATTTGATTACTTTCACAGTAAGGCAGGAAACAGGATGACAGAGAGAGGCAAAATTCACAGGCGCTGGACTCAGTGGTGGAAGTTCAGGTTCTTCAAAGCCTTCAATAAGAAACACTAACCTATATTCACAACCTAGTCCTTTAATTTTCTTCTTTCTAACTGTATTAATTTATTACCTACAATTAATTTTCTTAATTTTTAGCATTACTGTTTGCCGTGCTCCTTCCATTACATGTATAGTGGCTATAGTTTTTGTCCAATCAGATTTAAGCCTTAGTGCGTTGCTATGTCAATCAAATCTGCCCAAGGCCTTCATAATAAGCAGTGCTGGCCGATGTTACCTTAACAGTATTAGTGAGGAACGTTTTATTTGTATTGACCGCCCAACCCCTGCCCCACCGCCGCCCCCAAGTTTGACAAATTACATTATTTTCAAATCTGTTTGTCTTGATTAATACAAAAATATTGCTGCTTACCTCCATGCAGGCCAAAGTCTGTCCCCAGAGGAATTAATGTGGTTTGTAAAATACTATTTTTAAAAATGACATTTGAAAATCTGTAAAAAAAAAAAAAAGAAAAAGAACTACACTATATTGCCAAAAGTATTTGCTCACCTGCCTTGACTCACATATGAGCTTAAGTGACATCCCGTTCCTAATCCATAGGGTTCAATATGACGTCGGTCCACCCTTTGCAGCTAGAACAGCTTCAACTCTTCTGGGAAGGCTGTCCACAAGGTTTAGGAGTGTGTTTATGGGAATTTTTGACCATTCTTCCAGAAGCGCATTTGTGAGGTCGCACACTGATGTTGGACGAGAAGGCCTGGCTCTCAGTCTCCGCTCTAATTCATCCCAAAGGTGTTCTATCGGGTTGAGGTCAGGACTCTGTGCAGGCCAGTCAAGTTCATCCACACCAGACTCTGTCATCCATGTCTTTATGGACCTTGCTTTGTGCACTGGTGCACAGTCATGTTGGAAGAGGAAGGGGGCAGCTCCAAACTGTTCCCACAAAGTTGGGAGCATGGAATTGTCCAAAATGTCTTGGTATGCTGAAGCATTCAGAGTTCCTTTCACTGGAACTAAGGGGCCAAGCCCAGCTCCTGAAAAACAACCCCACACCATAATCCCCCCTCCACCAAACTTTACACTTGGCACAATGCAGTCAGACAAGTACCGTTCTCCTGGCAACCGCCAAACCCAGACCCGTCCATCAGATTGCCAGATGGAGAAGCGCGATTCGTCACTCCAGAGAACGCGTCTCCACTGCTCTAGAGTCCAGTGGCGGCGTGCTTTACACCACCGCATCCGACGCTTTGCATTGCACTTGGTTATGTATGGCTTGGATGCAGCTGCTCGACCATGGAAACCCATTCCATGAAGCTCTCTGCGCACTGTTCTTGAGCTAATCTGAAGGCCACATGAAGTTTGGAGGTCTGTAGTGATTGACTCTGCAGAAAGTTGGCGACCTCTTCGCACTATGCGCTTCAGCATCCGCTGACCCCGCTCCGTCAGTTTACGTGGCCTACCACTTCGTGGCTGAGTTGCTGTCGTTCCCAAACACTTCCATTTTCTTATAATACAGCTGACAGTTGACTGTGGAATATTTAGGAGCGAGGAAATTTCACGACTGGATTTGTTGCACAGGTGGCATCCTATCACAGTTCCACGCTGGAATTCACTGAGCTCCTGAGAGCGACCCATTCTTTCACAAATGTTTGTAAAAACAGTCTGCATGCCTAGGTGCTTGAATTTATACACCTGTGGCCATGGAAGTGATTGGAACACCTGATTCCAATAATTTGGATGGGTGAGCAAATACTTTTGGCAATATAGTGTATATTGTAGTTTTTTAGCGATTCTGGTGATGGTTTATCAGCAGAGCGAGTGCTGATCGGAGACCTTTTATTATCAGGTTATTCTTTGTGCAGATTTCTAGACCACTTAACAAATAGAAGATGGACGTTGATCAAAAGTTTGCCTGCAGTGTGAACACAGGATTTTTACATTTTTTTCAGATATTTGCTGTTGAGAAAAACACTCAGCTCTGTTCGGTTCTACTTAAAAAAAAAAGAAAAAAAAAAAAAAACAGTTCTCCCAGTTTCTTTGGAGTTGTTCAACATATAGAGAATTTAAGAACATATTTACTTATGGTGAACATGTTTTCCTGATTATTGACACATTCAGTGAAACAGACTCATGAACTGAGTGAAACTGGAGCTGATTGTTTTAGAGAAACTCTGGTTGCAGCTCTAGGCAGCTGGTCAGGATCAGGCAGCAGTGTTGAGACGATTGGGTAAAAAAGGACAGAAAATCTAGACCAACCAACTTCAAGGAAAACTTTTAGAATGTAAATGAAAAAATAAAGTGTTAATGTAAATTAGCTCTTCTTTATTTTAACCAAAAAGAAGATTTGACTCAGAACGTGAGCTGATCACTTCAGAGGAGGGAGGAGCACATTTATTACCAACGAAAATTCCTAGTGGTTAGGGCATAGAGCTTGAAACCCACTCCCACAGACTGCCACCGCTGATTGCTTCCCGGGTGATGGGTGAAACGCAGGGTTAAAGTTCTCCAATGTGAGATCAATCAGCCCTTTACAGTTACTTTTTATGTGTCTGCTTCTGTCTCCTTGAACCCCAGTCGGCCTCTGCAGATGGCCACTCACACTTAGCCTGGTTCTGCTGGAGGTTTCTTCCTGTTTAAAGGGAGTTTTTCCTCTCCACTGTCGCTACAAGCATGCTTAGTGTGAGGGATTGCATTCAAGTCAATGAGTCGATGCAATCAATTGGTTTTCCTTAGATAGAAAACTTTGAATTAATCTGACTGGATGAGCTGGTGAACTATAAAGTGCCTTGAGATGACATGAGTTGTAAATTGGCTATAAATACACCGAATTAATTGAATTGAACACAGTTAAATTTTAATCACTTATTATTATTATATCATTGGCTGTCTGATTTATTTTGTTCTCAAGGCTCAGAAAGTTCTGGGCAGCAGACGCTGCTTTTTATTAACTAACAAGGTAACAAACTTTTGTTTCTTTGCTTTGGGCTCAATGGGCAGTACTGACTGCTGATTCTGGAGCTGCCAAACACATTTGGTGCTAATTTGACACCACGGGTGAAACTAGTACAGCACTTTTCACACCAGCCGTTGTTTGGAACAAACAGTCTGTATCTGCCGTGATGCGCTTTCCTGTACTGTTCAATTCAGCTGCTGCACAGAAACATGACATCTTTTTCCAAACCCGTGAAAAGACCTGCAGTAAACATGTTATCAGAAAGGGAATTTTATTATGGTATATTGAACCTGTCCTGATTAAGAGGTTTTTTTGCAGCACTTTGCACCGTTAAGTAAACAATTCATCCTTTTTAACCTCACCTGTCTGCTGGGTTCTTTGGTTCTCATTATGCATGTAGATCCCTATGTTCTTTACCAACCGTCTAAGGTTTACAGAACAGCTGCATTTATACTGAGGTTAAAACACACAGATATAAACTCTGTTTAATTTGACTTCCAAAAACTGAGGTCCATTTTATAGAGGATTATCAGCATAGAGGGGATTAACTCTGATACAGGGAATAGAACCTGAAGCTTGGTGTAACTGAAACCATGTGGATGTTAACCTTCTCTTCACTACAAAAACGATCTAGAAATCAGATTTAAAATTCTTAAAATAAGTGTATATACCGTTAATTTGAGTAAATAAGATGAGTATATTTGGGCTTAAAATGAGATAATCAGATATTAAGCACTTGAAATAAGAGACTGCATCTGCTGTTTTCTTATTTAAAATGTAAATTGTCTTATTCCATTTGCAGTGTCTCACTCACCTGCTTAATTCAAGAAAAAATTAACTTAATTTAGGAAAAATTTACTTACTTATATAACAATTTTTCCCAGTGTGTATCTTTTAAAAAACAGTTTTATTTTACGTAGTTGTAGAAATAACAAGGAAATTGAGTTTGGATTTCGTGCTGTCTATTTTTGATGCCTCCACGCTTTGCTCCACAGTCGATCCGAACAGTCTGCCTGTCCAGAGACACTTTCTACAGCCGAGTCTCTGTGCGGTATTTACAGTGGGAGAAGCCCTGAAGCCTAATTGGCACGGTCAGTGATGGAACATATGCACTTTCCAGTGGGAGCCCATCTGACAGGACCGCTCGCTGATGACCTCCTACATGCTCTCCATATGTGGCAGACAGAAGGGCCAGTGCAGGCGCTGCCCTTGAAGTGATGGAGACAAGACTCTGAGTCGCTTCCTCGGCCTTTCAGGGGACTTTATCCGGAGTCTGGAGCCGGTGCGCTGTCTATCAACATTAACGACGGACAGAAACTGAGCTGGGAAACCTTAACCAGCCGTTCACCTTCACCTGCACCCAGATGTTCTAACAACTGGCTCAGACTTGTTAAAGCCATAACTGCACCATTACCCTCTTCTTCAAGCTGCTTTCTCTCACAAACACACGACTAGGAGAGGAAAATGGGATGTCAAAAGAAAATAATGAGCAGAGAAGGAGAAAAGAGAAGCTGTAAGCTTCTGGGTGGGAAGTTAAATGGACCCAACTGGTCCTTATCGTGCAGGGGTCTGGCTCGAACATAGGGTCCCCCCCATCTCCTGTTCAATGCAGCTTTTTAACTCTTCACTAAACTTCCATGACCTCCTGAACCCTCTCATCCCGACGCCTTCGTTCTGCACGGCACCACCAGGGTTTCAGGGCCTGCAGATGTTACCGCATATCTAATGAGCCCCTACCTCCTCATGTAATTTCCACTACCCAGAGTGCATCTGTTCGGGTTGTAGTCACTGCGGCCTCACGCTGGTGCAACACTTTCACAAAGTCATACACAAGTCATCGAGTGACTGAACCGCTGCCACGGTAACAGGCAGAGCAGGTATCACAGCTATGAAAGGCAGAGGGGAAACTGATGGAGACTGGCAGGATTCAGAGGCATCCAGCATGGATGCATGCGGGTTTCCAGCTCCTTATGCTATTACATCGTAAAATGTTCATAGATAAAGATGCAGAGGCACTTATGAGAGAGATATGAGTGTGAACGGTTGTAAAAACAGCCACACAAGTGACCCCTGCACCATATTATCCATAACACCTGCAGGTCATCAGATAACTCATACAGGCAAAGTATCTCTATGGATTTCCCGAGTCTTATCAGAGTAATACCTACCTCATAACTTAAGTCAGTCAGGGCTGTTTTTTTTCTCCACACCTTATTTTCCTGCTTCTTCAGCCTCTTCTGAGCTTCAAACACCTCCAGTCACAAAGTAAATACACTGCGAGTTTCTGCGCTGCTTTACTTTTTACGCTCCGAGCCAAATGAGATGTTTCTGCCTTTGCTTGTTTCCCAAAAGACTCGGGCTGACCTACTTTCACTCATCCCCCTCACCTTCAGGGCAACAACCGAATCCGGAATGTTTCCCATGCAGTGTTTAGAATCAATGGGATATGATTAAGTAATGACTCTGAAACAATTAGGATCATTTAAAGCTGCAGAGAGCAGCAGTTTGCATGAAGAGCAGCTTGTTGCAGCTGTGGAACCTGGATCAGGAAGCAGACATCCTCTGTTCCAACGTTTCTGATCGGTCTGTTGACGGAGATGGCTAATGTTAAAGTTTTTTTTGTTTACCTGTTACCGTTTGACAAAAATGTACGTTTAGGAGAAGTTTTACTGCACTTTACTTCTTCTTTTACCTGAGAAATAACTTGATAAAATAGAAAAACTCTTACTTGGAGTAATTTCACTGAATAAGCAAACTTTTGATTTAACCACCGCCATTCCCAACAACCTCAATAAGTTGTTACATTCATGCTGATTTTGCACAGTTTCTACCTTAGTTAAATAACATGCTTGTTTCATTTTATTCTATTTTATGGGGTGAACCTTGTTTCATTTTTCAAATGGTATTTAAAAACAAAGAAATCTACACATGAAACTTCTTAAAGGGGGTGAGAGAAATTTTGCTGTTTTCTCAAATACTATTATTACAAATTTTACTCCTTGAATTTGTTTTTGATTTATACTTTTATTTAAAAAAAAGTTTATAACTTTTAAACCTGTATTCTCACAGATTAAATATTCAGTGTCACATGAGCTGAAAACAAGAAAAACAAATACATTTATTTTGACATTTATTTACAAATATAGACACATATATATGTTATTGACAGTTATTCTTCCCTATAGCTGCTTTCGGCTCTGACACTTTAGCATTATGAGTGCTCTGATTATATAAGTGGTTGATCAAAAGTTGATCAATCTAATTACTTTTAATGCCTCAAAAACCTCTTTTTTTACACACAAAGAACAGAAATAAATGAACTGAGCTGAAAGCTTAGACTGCAAGGACAGGAATAAAGAGACACTTAAACAACAGTCTAGTGTCTCTGGTGACTTTTTACCAGAAAACCCTTTAAGTGGCTTATTGTTTATGTTCTATACTAATGACTTTAGAGGAGTATTCTTTGCTGATTATGCTAATTTATTTTACACGAGTCACAACCTACAGTAAAAGAATTAAGAAATGTGGAGTTGAGGAGGAAGCAGAGGCTTTTGCAAGAGAATGTTCAAACTTATTTAACGTCCTCAGATGAAGAGATAGAGCTCTGACTGGGCAAAGCTCGGTACATACATTTATACACCAGCTCCCAAAACACAAACTCTACCTTGGAACTATCCCACCCCTACATAAAGAACTTTCATCAAGGACATACATTTTAGCCAAATAAACACTCAGAGCAGGTCTCCCGTTTACGACATGAAGGAGGCTGTGTGAACTCTTTATTATCTCTCATGACCCTCCCTTCACCCTTGTCTAGAGTAGGGAGGCGACTGCTTTCTGTCATCCCCAATATTAACTCCATAACTGCAGCATACAGACTGGTACAAGACTTCTAAACAATCACCCCTATTTAGGCAGATAAAAGGCACACTCAATATATTTGATCTTACAAATAGACCAAGGAAAAATATGCTTCCACTGAAACAACGTAAAAAAGAAATTAGTCAAATAATAAAGTTGTTTAAATTATAACTAGATTTCACAAAACTAAAGAAAAAACAGTTTGAAGCTCTGAAGAAGCAGATGAAGTAAACCTTGGAAACCAGAATGATTTTGAAAGAATAAAAAAAAAATAGATTTCTTAGAGTCATAATTGATTAAAAAAATATAAATATATAATTCTTACTCATTAAAAACATTTACAAAAATAAAGTATGTAGAATCTTGACGATTTTATTAAAAGAAAAGTATTTATTGGTTTAAAACCACTGCACACTTAAGTACTGCTCATTAATAATTTGAATTATTATGTGGAGGTCAGGGGCAACGATTATAAAACTACTATAAGTCGGGCAAATTAATTATGCTGGATATCGAGCTCAACTCATTATGCATCCATGAAAAATACTAAAAAATGCATGCTTCATGGACTTTACAAACCCTGCAGATTCTGTTCAAGGCCAGAAACAAAAAAAATCACCAGCAAAAATTCAGAGGTAGTTTATTGGGAGGGAGACCCTGTTATTTAAGAGGTTTGTGTTTTTTTTAAATGCAAAAAAAAATGAAAAAGGTTTAGTTTTACTGTAAGTGAAGCAAAGAAATGGAAAATCTTTGAACAAGAATTCTAACAATGTAAAACAATTTAACAGGATAAAAAGAGAGAAAAAAGTTTTTTAGAAAATATTTCAGTGATAAGAATCTAAAATACTGAGGTTGACAAGCCAAAAAAATATATTTTATGGTGTGAACTTTGGAAGGAAGCTGATATTTGTGTTTTTTAGGAGAGAGAGCCATAAGAAGAGCTTTAGATTATATCAGTTATTTACTTCCAGCCAGCCACATTCACATTTGTATTTTTATTAGTTGTGGTTTGGTGGAGTATATTTATTCATATTACGGATACTATGCTTTGTTTTATAAACTGAGAATACTACATACTTAATCTTAGAAACTAAATAATTATATAGTTAATTTATAAACTCTATATAGTTATAAACAATCAATGAAAATCTAGAGTTTAAAGGAATTTCCCAAGTAAGTTATTTTAATAAATAAACCTGTAAATGGATATTACTTTAATAAACAAACCAATATTTTTTCCTGTTTTTAATAAATACCTTTAATATTTTAATTGATTAAAAGAGACTGAAAAAATCCAAAGCAGAGAAATACGACATTATTCAGTAAAATCAAAACTCTAATTCCGAGTTTAAATTATTCCTCCAGTTCATCAGTATTTAATGTTGTGAAATAACTTGTAATTATTAACCAACTGCAGTGTGTTAGTGTAAGCTGAAGGCAGGTCTAGTCCACTATCAGCTTTTAGCTGCTTCCTTCAGCCAATGAACTTATTTGTTTATTAATTAAGGGACAATCTACTGAGAAAGTATTTAAAAACACTTGTTTTGCTGCAGAGTTTTGTTTTCTTTTTAATGTTGGACAATCAGTAGATCTTCAATTTTTAGAACTGGACATTTTGCTCCTGAATGTTGATAGAATTAATCAGAAATAATAACAAGTGTTCCAATTAAAAAACCCTAATTTTCCTGCAAATTCAGCCGAGATTTGATCCAGAATTTTCCTCCACTGCTCTCGCTACAGATTTTTTTTTCGGTCCAGACTGTGATGCGCACACATCTATCTCGGCTGGTGTGTGATCCACTATTGGCTGCTTCAGAGAGTCGATTCTGCAGACATCAGACCTGAAGCAGCAGATTGATGAGCAGCTTCAGGCCCCAGGCTGTAAGGGAGCTGAAAACCTCTTCCTTCCTCTTCTGTCCTCTTTAAAGACTTAGAGAGTGAACCGTGACACCCCAACAGGCGATATTGACTGAAGCCAGAAGAGCAACTGCTGCTCCTTGTGTTTTTTCTCAGACGATCTCACCGGTTTTCTTGCATCCTTCCACACTATTCAAACAGATTAAATCACTAATGTTTATATATGGTGACTTTAATATAATCTTAACACCTACATTTAAAGTTTGCTATTTTAGTTTCTGTTACCTTAAAAAAGGAAAAAATGTTTACTTGAACCCAAAGCTACAAAAAGGAAAATGAATCAATGTCTGGATGTGTATCCACCGTAGAAAAGGAAAAAATGGACAGTAGATTGGAACTAAATAAATTACCCAGTTTGAGAGATTTTCTGTACAACAAACATCTACATGTAAAATAACTGCATTCTAAAGGTGGTAGTTTTAGTGATTTTAAATAAATTGTCATTTATTTGATTGCAATATTGGATTTATTGCTAAAGACGTTTCCTTGTTCAACTGTTGAGATGACTGGAGCTGGGTTTGGGGTCGAGGAGACGCCAGAAAATGCCTTCATGTCATGTAAAAAGTTTATTAATTCGGGCCTCCTACAGATTCTATACATTATTAAGTCAGTATGATTTGCCACTAAATGTTTTTTTTTATTTTTTATTAAAAGTTGTTTAACGTTTGCTATCATTGTGTCATTGTTCTCATAAATCTATGAGTAGAGAAAGAAAAAGCAATAATGGCAATAATGGCAGCACATATCAGGGATTATTTGGACTGGTGTCAAAATGTTATTTTTAATATTGAATATTTTTTAAAGAACAAAGCTTGTTTTCAAGACATCCTTACTGGAAATCGTGTTAAATGTCAATCAGTCAAGTTCAATGCAATTTTTTTCTATAGTACCAATTCACAAAAACATCATCTCAATTCTTTTTACAGACACTTCAAGCAGATCATAGAGTCCGATTATTTAAAAAGTTTCTGAGTAAAAGCAGCTGACTGCATCCAGTCATTTCACATCAAATGGATGTAAAGTCGATGGAAAATGTTCCTGTAAGTCGGAGCAAAACACAAATTCCTGTCATCATAAAGCAATTGAGATAAGAACCTTTATGGATTTACAGGCCATAAACCTGATGGATAACATCAGCAAATTTTATTCAGGTGAGAAACGGCTTGAGATAAATGAAGAATATAAAGCAAAATGAAATCTGTCTGTCTTTCTGCTTGGAAGGCATCAGGATACTGAGCTGAGGGGCACCTTTAAAAAAAAAAAACTATGCAAGAGTTTGAAATCTGACTCTTCTTATCACATTTTCTTCCTTTCTTGATGTGTTTTTTTTTTTAATTCATCTCATCATTCCTAAAAATTAATATCGAATCATCAGATTTAGGACCTAACGGTATGCCATCTTTTTTTTCTTTTTCTTCTTGCAGGTCATTCTGATGTTAACCAAACTCTTTGACTTCAACCTCAACAGTGTGACTGAGAGTTCATTATGGAGGTAAGAGTCTCCCGCTTCATGAGATCATGACATTTCTAAGAAAGCCTTGAGAACTTCTGAGTTTGACACACTAAATTGGTCTGAGGAGACCGTTAGACGTGGTCGACACATTTCTCACGCCTTTAATCCTGGGATTCTAAAACGCTCCAGGCTCTGATTGGGGCAAAAGTACAGCTTCTCACACAATCAGATGCATTAGTGTTTTCTCAACGCGACGCAGAACTTATGGGAGCCGAGAGCGGTCGTACTGGACTTTCTTTTTTTTTTTTTGTCTTCTAGAGATAATGACATAACTGTCTCGCTATCACGGTTAAACCATTTTTTTTTCTCAAGGTAACAAGATAATTATCTCATTATTACGAGAAAACGGTGATTGATTTCTTGAGATGACGAGATGATTAACCTGTATGAGTATCTTGGTGGATGATTGGATTGCATGGAATACAGTAGAAACAAATCTGACTTTTAATGAAAATCTTTAATCTGGACTCATTTCGGGGGTTTATCCATCTTATTCCTTTTACAGGCGTAACACCAGGGCTGTTCAGAAAACACCCGGAGGCATAGGTCTAATTGCTTGTGAATCAGAAGTGGAAGCAAATCCTCAAACCAGCACAGTGTTCTTGTTACCTAAAAGTTAAACATGGGATTATTTACAGAATTACTCATGGTCTGCCAGGATTTATACTTGTAAATTCACTCTTACTGTTGTGGTATTGAAGGATGTAATCAGTCAACATATTCTCATTATCAGTTCTTATGAAATCGTACGAAGTTATGCACAGTATTTCGTACGTTTTTGACATTTTTCCTCGAAAAAACATATCAGTGCTCATGCGCAGCCAGACAGACGAAAAAAGCTGGACGTAAAACTGGGACGGACAGTGCAATAATTACTTCATGATGTCTCTCACTAGGTTGCTTGCTGTTTTGTATGTTAGGGTTAATTGTATGTTAAATCTTATGTTATTGAATGGTTTGTAAGATGCGCACGGATATCTCGTCTTGAGGCAAGATGTAAAAATACGACGAAAAAAACGTCAAAAACGTACAAAATACTGTGCATAACTTTTCGTACGATTTCATACGAACTGATAATGAGAATACACTGAATCAGTTGTAACACACACCAATCATCTCCTTATGACGAGAAATAGGTTTTCTAATAAAAAAAGGATATCGTCTCGTTATCACCAGAAAGCGGCTTTCGTTATCTTTAGATAATGAGAAAATTACTGTAACTTGTTTTCTTGAGAAAACCATCGTGAAAAAGTATCAAAGGGACAAACCGCTCTGGGCTTCCGTACAGAACTAAAGAAAAACAGACACAGAAAAAACATTATTTAGAATATAAAGGGACAAAGCCAAGATTGTAGACAGTGTTCTTTTAATTTTGAATGAAACAGCCTCCATTTCTTTAAAGTTGAAGTTATTTTTTGAAGCTTGAACATTTTAGAAATTTAAATCTAATTTACACAAAGAAAGTTGTGTTCTAAGTGATTTAACAATACGTTACTTTTTTTGACAGAACATATTAAAATGTAGTCTAACTTATTTTTGAAATACAGATTACGTTGCAGCTTTTTAATAAGAGATTAATATTTATGAAAATAACAAATTGAAAAATAAATTAGAGGATTAAATAGGATTATTAGACGTATTTCGACTTAAAATGAAACTTAAAAAAACCTCTCCTTAATAAAGATTAGTCAAATACTGGTTTTCCCGCCAGCTTACGTAGCATAGCCGTCATTACAAACACCTGGGAAATTTGGGAAATTTTTTTTTGGAAATGTTTTTTTTTTAAAACTCCTTCAGTTAAATAATATAATTCAACATCCCTTTGGGATTAATTAGGTGTTATTGAATTTCAATAAGACCTCTTTAGTTGGGTACTTTTAAAGAATATCAAATAGCCTTCCCAGCGAATGTTATCTTGTTGAATAAAAGTGACTTGATTGAGGAAAGTTTTGAAAGGATTTCTGTCCTGTCTTCTGTGTGAAAGGCTGCCTGAGGCGTAGCTGCTTCACAAAGCCGCCCTGAACGTAACATTACAGGAGGACACTTAGATCAGAGGATCCAGAGAGGCTCACATGATGCTCCCACATTATCCCTGTAATGGTGCTTCTCTATACCCAGTTATCAATCTAATAACTTGAGAAAACAGAGCGCTTCCTAATGGACGGATGATTAAAGGTGTGTGCGGAGAGGCCTGACAGCCTGACACAAAGACAGATGAGTGAACAGGGGATTCACATTTTTGAGTGAGAGAATAGTTTAATGAGTGGCCGGGACATCATGGACAGGGCTTTCCAGCACACCTCGGGGAGAGATTTCAGCCTGAAGTAGGCATTGGCTGCATGAGGTAACAGCTGGAAATCTTTTTACCCATAAAATTATCTGAGGGGGTCTGCAGGAACCAGTCAGCTGTCCCTTATTGCTTTACATAAAAGCAGAGTCAGCATTTTTTATAGGTATAGAAAACAAATCCAGTCAAAAAGATTGTTCAAATTTATTTCAATCTGTTTGTCTCCAGTTTTACAGATTTGTTTTTTTTTTTAACTGATATTAAAATGAGATAAAACCCTCAATTGCCCCATGTTCTTCTAACTCAGCGCCGCTGAGTTTTAAGTGATATCATCAAACCACTAAGCATGTAATTTGGTTTAATCTCATAAATTTAATCATTTCATGTGTAAAAAGAGAGAAAAAATAAGCTAGAAGGCTAGAAGTGAAACTAATAGAGAAGTCCAAATAAAGAAGTGAAAGAGAGGCAATTTTTGAAGTATGAAGTGTTATACCATAAAAACAAACAACAATAATAAGTTCCCTGAAAAAATACACAAATATAAAATATTACCTCAGCTCCTGCCACTGAGAAAATCTCCAGGTCAAGGACCCTTACCATTTTATGATAAGGATCAATCTTATCATGCTATAAATAAAGAATCCAGTGTAATTTCTTAATCATCCAGGTCATGGCAGATCTCATCTAGTAGGACCTTACTGTATGTCAGAACAGGCCTGCATATTGGCATCCTTAGGGATGGTTTAAATGCAAAAGAAAAAAAAATATTGATAAAGAAAGATGATTCTTTTAGTTTCTCTTTTTCTGATTGAGTTTTATAATTTCAATTCTTTTCAAGGTGCCTTTTGCAGTTCACCTTCACTTCAGGAATGTTAGTCTGTTGGATGTTAGAGCCAACATTTCAATAGTCAAGAGCAGCATTTGTGTTTGGCCACCTGTTTTGGATGTGATCAACCATTAAATTAGCAGTTTTCAGTCCCGTAGAATGGCTCCAGGCTGCACCTCCTCTACTTTCTAGTAGTTTTTTATGGCTGGTAATGCTAATAATCACTGATAACAGATAAAGTTTCACTTTCTATCTACCTACTTTGTACTTTTTATCTACAGCCTAACTTCTTTCAAAAGAATTGCATTTTTAAGCTTTACTTTGAGGTAATTCCACATGTTTCAGTCACACAGATTTGATCTGATGTTTAAAAACTACTCAGTTGAAAGGCTATGAGATTTTTTTTGTTCAGACTAAAAGGCAGCACTATTAGGAAACCACCTGGGAAGCCAGGTAACTGGTGGGAAGCCATAAGAATGCGCCGTCCAATGGCAGCGTTCTGTGGCACCCAAGGCCTCAGTCAATCCGTTCCCCTGATGAAACGGTTGTACTGAAACTGAAATTTCGATTACAATGTAAATTGTTGTTAACAATAAAAAAACTTTTTGATTGACTTTGATTGACTAAACATAAATACATTAAATAATTCTGCTGGTTAAAAAATAATTACCTTAGGGTTAGGATTCATTCAGTGGTACCAACATACTAAGCCTACTGGTAGGTAGCAGGCACAATCTGAAGCCATTCTATGGAACTGATAAATGCTAATAATGATAATTTTAATGAGATGATAACATTGAAAGTGGCTGATTTGATTTAAAATAGAGAGAATCTGATTTGTAAAACTATTTAAAAAGAATGACATTTACCAAACTCATTCCTAAAAGTAGAAAACAATGTAAAAAAAATAAATAAATACTTTTGAATAGATAGCATTTGAAAAAAAGAAATACATAAAAACAAAAATAACATTTAAAAAAACAATAATTTTTCTATTTTTCTAAAAGTTTATTTACGAAACATGATTTAGCAACAGCAATGAAACAAAGCCACTCCATAGAGCCATGTATTTATTACTACCCTTAACTTCCTGTTGTGGCCCTCCAGAATCATTGGTGTTTAACGGCCCGTGGCCTGAAGGTTAAACATCCCTGCCTTCGCGTTTTCTCTGATTACACTGAAGGCACTGCCTGCTGACCCCTGCTTTAACGTTGTTCCTTAGATGAGAATCTTCCCTGCATTCTCCTCTGCCTTTGGATAACTGCCAGCTCCTCAAAAACTAACGATTTAAGAAAAAAAAATACTGCATCGGCTCCTATTTTCAGAATGAGGAGGCTGGAAACCCACCGGAAGATCTATGTTTGCTTATCCTTATCGCACGCTCTTCCTTACAGCCGCCAAACACAGAGGTCTTTTTCTTTTTAAAAACCCAGCTGAAGTAGA
The DNA here is from genome assembly GCA_030533445.1 of Cyprinodon diabolis. Classification (NCBI taxonomy): domain Eukaryota; kingdom Metazoa; phylum Chordata; class Actinopteri; order Cyprinodontiformes; family Cyprinodontidae; genus Cyprinodon; species Cyprinodon diabolis. The sequence continues at coordinate 9,349,125 of CM060066.1, forward strand.
GCCACCGATTGTGACGGGCAGCAAGATGATGGAGAGGCAATGCGGATGTGGAGAGGAGGAGGGAAGGGTATGATTTAGCCAGCTACTCCACAGATATACTGTGTGAGAGTGCCAGGTTGTATAAATTCATCCTGGACGACCCATCGCAGCTGCTGCTCTTCTGGAGCTGCGCTGCTGGCGTTTTCTGCACACTATTCTGAGATGCATGCATTTCTTCCCCCCGAACCGTGATTAACCAGATTCCCGACGGAGGCTGAAAATGCAGTAGCTGCCTATCAATGTGTAGCAGTTATAACTGAGACTTTCTAATAAGCCTTTTAATATGCGGCTTCAGACAGAATTTTAATCTGTTTCAGGATGAGTAAAAAAGGGATTTTTTGGTGGTGAGAGTTTTATGCCTCAGATGTCCTAATATATCCAGAATCCATTCTCCCCACTGAGCCGTATCAGTGTAAAAGCTGATAACATTCCCGTGTCCTTGGACCGACTCATTGTGTCTTTGTGGAGCCCAACACGTGGAGCGCCTGAAGCCTTTATCCACCTGCAGCTGCTGTGGAGAGAACATCCTCACACCGTGTGGTCAGAGCTGCATTTCACGCCCACTTGCCGTCTGAATGAGCTTTTCACAGCCCAGTAATGGTACCAGAGAGATCCACTCAGTCTAGGTGCTGTGTCCCCTTAATGGTTTCCGCTCCTCTTGTTTTTTCATATTAACATTTTAATACAAGGATAATGTAACCTTAAAAAATACTACATGAAATCTATGAATGATTTCATTCATTTATTGTCTGTGGTTTATAAAAAGATAATGTTTCCCAACCAAACAGATGGATCTTGGCCCATTTTTCTTGACTGAATCTATTGAAGGCCGTTCTCACCATCTGAACATTATTTAAACATGGGCTCTTGGTTTTCCATAACAGCCTATTACTTTTTTATTATTTCCTTTTGTACGTTTTGATTTATTCTTCTTAGATCAAATAATCTTTTTCCTGGATTTTCAGTCTGTGTGTTTAGTTACGATCTCTCTTTATTATTACAGGTGCTGGTCATAAAATTAGAATATCATGAAAAAGTAGATTGATTTCAGTAATTCCATTTAAAAAGTGAAACTTGTATATTATATTCATACATAACATTACATACAAACTCATATATTTCAGATGTTTATTTTGTTTAATTTTGATGATTACAAATGACAACAAATGAAAATCTCAAATTCATCATATCAGAAAATTAGAATATTGTGAAAAGGTTCAAAATTGATGGCCCCTGGTGCCACACTCTAATCAGCTAATTAACTCAAACCACCTGCAAAAGCCTTTAAATGGTCTTTCAGTCTAGTTCTATAGGCTACACAATCATGGGGAAGACTGCTGACTTGACAGTTGTCCAAAAGACGACCATCGACACCTTGCACAAGGAGGGCAAGACACAAAAGGTCATCGCTAAAGAGGCTGGCTATTCACAGAGCTCAGTGTCCAAGCACATTAATATAGAGGCGAAGGGAAGGAAAAGATGTGGTCGAAAAAAGTGTACAAGCAAGAGAGATAACCGCACCCTGGAGAGGATTGTGAAACAAAACCCATTCAAAAATGTGGGGGAGATTCACAAAGAGTGGACTGCAGCTGGAGTGAGTGCTTCAAGAACCACCACACACAGACGTATGAAAGACATGGGTTTCTGCTGTCGCATTCCTTGTGTCAAGCCACTCTTGAACCACAGACAGCGTCAGAAGCGTCTTGCCTGGGCTGCTGGTGAGTGGTCCAAAGTCATGTTCTCTGATGAAAGTAAATTTTGCATTTCCTTTGGAAATCAAGGTCCCAGAGTCTGGAGGAAAAGAAGAGAGGCACTTCATCCACGTTGCTTGAAGTCCAGTGTAAAGTTTCCACAGTCAGTGATGGTTTGGGGTGCCATGTCATCTGCTGGTGTTGGTCCATTGTGTTTTCTGAGGTCCAGGGTCAACGCAGCCACATACCAGGAAGTTTTAGAGCACTTCATGCTTCCTGCAGCTGACCAACTTTTTGGAGATGCAGATTTCATTTTCCAACAGGACTTGGCACCTGCACACAGTGCCAAAGCTACCAGTACCTGGTTGAAGGACCATGGTATCCCTGTTCTTAATTGGCCAGCAAACTCTCCTGACCTTAACCCCATAGAAAATCTATGGGGTATTGGGAAGAAGAAGATGCAATACACCAGACCCAACAATTCAGAAGAGCTAAAAGCCACTATTAGAGCAACCTGGGCTATCATAACACCTGAGCAGTGCCACAGACTGATCGACTCCATGCCACGCCGCATTGCTGCAGTAATACAGGCCAAAGGAGGCCCAACTAAATACTGAGTGCTGTACATGCTCATACTTTTCATGTTCATTCTTTTCAGTTGGCCAACATTTCTATAAATCCTTTGTTTTTATTGGTCTTCAGTAATATTCTAATTTTCTGATATGATGAATTTGAGATTTTCATTTGTTGTCATTTGTAATCATCAAAATTAAACAAAATAAACATCTGAAATATATGAGTTTGTATGTAATGTATGAATATAATATACAAGTTTCACTTTTTAAATGGAATTACTGAAATCAATCTACTTTTTCATGATATTCTAATTTTATGACCAGCACCTGTACTCTTCCCTCAGTTCTTTTTCTCAGCTGTTCCACATTTCTTTGATGGGCTCACCTAAATCAAATCTAATTTTCCACTCTTTCCTCAGCATATAAGCTTCCTGTTTGTTTTTCTATTGATGCTCCTTTAATTCTTTCATGCTATGTGTCCTGTTTTTTTTTTGTTTTTTTTTGTGCAAGAATTTCAAGTTTTCTGGTCATATTGGTTTTGGTAGACATCATAGGAGGTTGCTCAGGTGCTATGCTATAGATACAACAAACTTAGACATGCTTTCCGTTACCTTGGTAAACTTTGTATATGCAGATCAATCTTGGAGTTTATTTTACTTTCAGTTTTCCAGAGAGTTTCCAGTGATGTCTCTCCTCTTCAGATATGTGTGTGGGTGTGTTCCTGTCTAGCCCTCACAGTGAGGACCATTTTTCCAATTCCACCATCAGATTGAGGACCAGTTGTTGCAAAGTGAGAACATTTGGCTGGTCCTCACAAGTTATTTTGCTAATGGTTAGGTTAAGGGCTAAGGTTTCAATTGGGTTAGAGTTAGGGTGAGGTAATTTAAGGTTTAGGGTTAGGGTTTAGGGCTAGGGTAAATCAATGGGAATTGAACACATGGTCCTCACTACATATGGCAGAACAAGTAAGTGTGTGTGTTTGTGTGTGTGTGGGATGCTCTCTCTGTGTGTGTCCCTACTTAGGTGAAAGAAACTTGTAACAGTTATTCTGGGCTCATTCCTCACGATGCTAATGAGGAGCCCAGCTTTGATATCTTATCAGTCCATCTGTCTGATTTGCTGTTAAAACTTTACTCCTGTTTTCTAGTTCTTTACTACATTGAGAAGTTATTGGAAGTGAGAATAAAATAAATGGGTTGCCTCCGGTCCAACAACTGGGAATAAAAGCTCTGTGGATGGAAGCACCTTCAGCAGGCAGTAGCTTTCATTATCATTAGGATTCATTCCTCAAAGAAAAAAAAAGACAATAAGTCTGAAAAAAAGTTTATTTGTCCTTCATTTCAGTAGGTAAATAAAATAATCTTATATCCTAATTATTTTATATATTTTTTTTAGTATAACTACTCCAAAAAGAACAAAAAGGGGGGGGTCAGATTTGTAATATGTTGAGGAGTACAGCAGAACATGTGGAGAAATGGTTCTTCACAAATGTAATAAGGGCAAAAACACCTTTTGATTAGAGACCATAGTCTGGCTTCTCACCCTTATTAAATCTGCATATGAGCATGCAGTGCTGCTTATTCAGATTTTAGATAAAATGATCTGCTAATGGAAAAAACCCAATTTTTGAAATTGAATTTTAATATTTCTTGAAATCTGCATATTTTCTCTTGTTTCCAGCAGGAAAATGAGACATTTTACCCACAGAATATAATGATTTACCTTTAAAATAATGAAGAAAAAAAATAGTTGTATTATTTCAACTGGATCCAATTTTTTATTTTTATTTTTTGCAAAAACTCTCCTTCCATTGGCACATAGTGTTATTAACATGTTCAAGTTAAGAATAATACACTTAAATGAAAAACAATGAGCTTATTTTTAGATCAGGCTTGCAGTGGGTTTTAGGCCCTACAATATGATAGTACAGTGGTAGCCATTCAAAATGGTGCCAGCCGAATGGCAGCACACTTTCCTGCAACTCAGGGATTGATGTTTAAAAAGGAATTCTAGGGGGGCAGCCAAGAACCAGCCCAGGGTCAGCCCAGGACCAGCCAAGGGCCAACCAAGGACCAGCCAAGGACCATCCAACAATCATCCAAGGACCAACCCAGGGCCAGCCAAGGACCATCCAAGGACCAGATCAGGGCCAGCCAAGGACTGGCCAAGGGCCAGCCAAGGACCATCCAACGACCATCCAAGGGCCAGCCCAGGGCCAGCCAAAGGCCAGCCAAGGACCAATCAAGGACAGTGGGGAAATTTTGAATGGCTACTACTGAATATATTCTTCACTTAAAATAAGGTATCTGAGATGAAATTTTGAATTAATTTGGTAGTTAATCTACCTTCCACCTTGAATTTGGTAAAAATAGATTAATTGGAAGAAAATGTATTTTTGGTACAATTATTTGCTATGTAATGCACAAAATACTTAAAATTGTACGATTATTTCCAATATTTAGGCTTATAGTGGAGAAAACAGGTGAATATAATTTTATACCACTGCTTCTTTTACTTTTCTATTAGAAACTTTTTATCAAATGCTGTGTTTATCTCTGGCTGTGTGACGTTTAAAGTTGCTGCCACAGTAGAAATATGTCACCGGGCTCTAAATCAGGTTTCTCTGTGACAGCGGCCGATCGATAGTCCAATGATGTCACTACCTGACAAACCCAGGCACTCATGCTTTCTGATAAATGGGACCATTTTCACCCATCAAATAGCAATGCATTCGCTCACCATGGAAACCAGACCAAACTAAATCTGAAGAGGTTCCTGAAGGGGGACCAATAGATAATTTGCTGAGAATATTTTTCCAATTTTCATGCCGTTTTGTAAACTGTGAAGTTCTCTGAAAATCCCTTAAAATGAGATCTTCAGTCTGGATTTAAAGGAATGAAAGAAATATATCAGTCGATGTGAATGATTGCTTTATTTGAAGTCTCACCATGCTTTAAAGAGCATTTTTGGGGGATTTGCATGCTTTAGGCTTATTTTCTCAGTCATTATGTGTCTGAGAAAAAAGCTCCTTGATTGGCCTCAGGCCCCTGAAAACAAATTGAACCTGACAGCCCAGAGAGGTACTTCAAACTTTCAAAGACGGATTCAAATTCTGTAATAAAAACTATCCAGGCAAAGATGTGTCATCAGTGGTGTGGCCAACATTCAAATATTTAAATTGTCCTTTGAGGACGGTCTGGCTTTCCTGGTTTTTAAATTGATTTGTAGCTTTGTAAACATAGAGTATCCCTGCCTGTCTGAGGAGAACCCATCTTTGATTTTCAATTATGTTAGCTACAGCTGCCTCAGTATGAAGGAGAAGATTATCAGAAAATAATCTCATTCCAATCTCATTCTTTTTATTTCAGAACCATTAGAGTTAGAAGTGGAAGTGGATACAGAGATGACACGAATCAAATATTTATGACATTAAATAAATTAAAACTAGTCACAATTCGAATGGAGGTTAGTTGAGGACCCAAATGCAAAGAGCAGGAGGTAGAGGTGAATCTTATATATTTAATGAAAAAACAGAGGCAGATATCCAAAAATCCAAAATACTAAGAACCAAAATGCCAGAAAGCATGACGAAAAACTCACCTGGGAAGCCAGAGATGAGGGAACAGCAAAACAACAACAAGGAACCAGCACTGAGTGACTGCAGAGGTGGAGTATATAAGGGGAACAGAACAACGGACGGAGCAGGTGTGTGTCATGATTTTACAAAGTTCAGACCCAAATGCAGAAAACAGAGAGCCAGGGAAAATTGGTTTTATTGAAGAGGTTAAACAGAGGGAGAAGTATTGCTCTGAACACTGCTCAACCGGAACTGAAAAGTGAGGGGAAGACACAGCGGTTAGTTCAGGATCAGTGTGGAATTTGACTCGTGAACTTGGAGAAGAGGATTTGGTTGGTGACTCATGTTTCCAGGGAAGTTGTTGAATCCTTGACTCCTGTCTGTGTGCTGTGGTTCCAGTGTTTGTCTGATTCGGTGGAGGGCGGAACAGGGTTTACCCAGAATGCGGTTGTTAATAGGTGAATGGAGAAACTGACTGCCACTCAGATTTCCTGCGGTACTTGAACGGGTCGTAGTTGAGAATAATCCCTTTCTGTCAGGATCCTGGGCTTTGCCCACCAGAGGGCGCCGTGGATCCATGCCTGGGGAGTTTGGGCTCAGGTTGGATCAGCTGTTTCCTATCTGCTGATTAAGGAAGCTCCCTATATAAGCTGAGTCTGAACTTCCCTCTGTGCTGGATCGTTGTCTTACCTGTGCCACCATGCCTGTCTGAACCTGCATCCTGTAAATCTGTCAACCGGTTCCAATAAATACTGGACTTTTAATCCTCACTCTGTGTCTGTGAGTCTGCATTTGGGCTAGTAAAACCGTCGCATCATGACAGAACGATCCAGCCAACAGACTAGCCCAGCAGACTCCTCCTACGCGCTCCTGGAGAGCCCGCTCTGTGCCGTCTGGAGACCCCTGAGCCCGCTCTGTGCAGTCTGGAGACCCCTGAGCCTGCTCTGCGCCTTCCAGAGACTCCGGATGTGGAGCCACAATCGGTGGATCCCTCTGTTCCTGAGGTGGAGCCATAATCGGTGGTTCCCTCTGTTCCGGATGCGGAGCCGCAGTCGGCGGCTTCCTCTGCTCTGGATGTGGAGCCGTAGTGGGCGGCTTCCTCTGCTCTGGATGTGGAGCCGTAGTGGGTGGGTACTGTCAGGATCCGGGGCTTTGCCCACCAGAGAGCGCCGTGGATCCATGCCTGGGGAGTTTGGGCTCAGCTTGGATCAGCTGTTTTCTATCTGCTGATTAAGGAAGCTCCTTATATAAGCTGAGTCTGAACTTCCCTCTGTCCTGGATCGTTGTCTTACCTGTGCCACCATGCCTGTCTGAACCTGCATCCTGTAAGGCTGTCAACCGGTTCCAATAAATACTGGACTTTTAATCCTCCCTCTGTGTCTGTGAGTCTGCATTTGGGCTAGTAAAACCGTCGCATCATGACACTTTCTCAGTGCGAAGCTCAAACTATCTCTTGGGGAAAGTGGATCCAAACCTCCTGTTTGAACCCCAGCTCAGTTTGAAACTCAGTTGATCCTTCCAGGGAGAGAAGGTCTGAGAAAACCAGTTTGCAGCATGACTTCCTGCCGAGAGGCAAAGACAAAAACAAAGTTAAACTCAGGTTGACAAAAACTCAGTTTGACTCAGCAAAACTCAGCTTGGCTAGAGTACCCTAAACCGGCAAACACTCTGGCGTCGTGGTAGTGGCAGTCAGCAGTTTAAGAACACTCCGTTTAACGAGGAAACCATCAGCAGGTGTGTGAGGATGCGGACCAGAACCAGGCGCCTCCTGGTGGATGAAGGGAGACAAACAAGAAACACAAACACACAGACAGGAATCCTGACAGTGTGAGTGGAACTAACTAGAAGAAAGCCAAGATCAACAAAACAGAATAACTGGTAACTGAAAACTAAAAACTAAAAAAAAAAAAAAAAGAGGAGAACCATGACAGAACTAAGGCTACAGGCCTTGGAGCTCAATTTTTTTTTTTTATTCGATTTTTTTTTTCCACATTTCCAAATACAGTCTATGCGACTTGTATATTATCTCCTGTGTAAACTACATTCACACAAGTTAAATGTCCTGCATGCGTAGTAGCGGCCTCAATGATATCAAAAGCGACTGTGCCTTGTGTTTATGGACGTAAACATGGTTGGTTTTACTGGAGCTCATCTAGCCATCTTTGTCAAGAAAGGAGGACAGATGGACCCAGTATTCAAGGAGAGACAGTCAGTAGGCAAGTTCAGGCAAGATCACTGGCCGCCAGGATCCAGAGAGAGCAAACAGGCCGGATCATGACAATCTTTTCCCAACATTAAAAACACAGTCTTTTCAAGATGGTTAAACGTAGATACCGTATTTTCACGACCACAAGGCGCACCGTACTAAAAGGCTCAGTCTCAGTTATGTGTGCCATTTCTGTATTTAACACACACATAAGGCGCACCGGATTATAGGGCGCAGGTTTTATATACAGGTACATGTCCTCTACTACGTTTAAATACCTCTACTGCGTATTTAAAAATAGAGCGGGAGCAAAACTGAGTTTGATTGTGCTTTATTCATGTATTTATTACAAAGTATTACTCAAACCCATCAAAGTCATCATCTTCTGTTTCTGAATTAAACAGCTGTGCTAAATCAGACATACCAATTTCCCCTTCTTCGCTGTCAGAGTCACTTCCCGTGCCGGGCGGCTCCTCGGAAATGATGCCGGCTTTTGCGAAAGCGTTCATTTGTTTCACATGTGAGATGGGCATGCATGGAGTCATAGATTAACAGCGATGGTGATGCGTGGAAAAAACCACCTGGTCTCCTTAAATACACCTCCCTCAGCCACTCTTTCATCATCTCCTCATCCATCCAGCCCTTTTCATTTGCCTTAATAACAACTCCAGCTGGAAAAGTCTCTTTAGGCAAAGTCTTTCTTTAAAAATCACCATAGGCGGCAGTTTCTGCCCATTTGCGTGGCAGCCAAGCACAACAGTAAACAATGCCTATTCATACCCCATTGTGTGTATCGCTACAGTGCTGGTCCCCTTCTTCTCCACCGTGTGATTCACCGGGATGTCAAAAGTGAGAGGCACCTCGTCCATGTTGGTGATGTGGCTTGGCTGGATGCGTTTGTCGCCGATGTGTTTGCTGCAGTAGGAGTGGAAGCTCGCCAGCTTTTCATTATAATCCGCTGTACGTTGCTGAGCTACTGTAGTCCTGGTCCGGATGGAAAAATTGCACTGTTTCATAAAACAAAATCTTTAATCTTTAATTCTCTTGATTTCCATGTTCCTCTGCATAGCTGATAGCCTTCAGTTTAAACTGTGCTTCATAGGCGTGTCTCTTTGGCATTTTTAGGGTTGTTAAGACAACAATGTTCTGCATAAAGCACATACCTGTTCTTTTATACACAATCCACGCTCACACTTCCCCCTTTAACGTTCTCATGGTGGTCTCAACAACGTCCGCAGTAACACACATAGGGCGCGCCGCACATTTTGTGGGGAAAAAAAAGACGTTTATATGCGCCTTATAGTCGTGAAAATATGGTACTGCTCTCCAATTATTGTTCACCGTGGTTGTTGTTTTTCTTCCCGCTTCTCACCTTTTCTGGGTATTAATGGCGTACAGTTCGGATGAATGCAACATGGTCATTCAGACACTGGTCGCATTTGAAAAGATTAGGTTCGTATCGGATTCAGGACCAACAGAGTCAATTTTTCGGATTTGAAAAATTGGATCTGTGTTGTTCAGACTGCCAAAGATCAGATCCAGGTCGCATATGGGCAAAAAAAATCAGATTTGGGTCACTTCAGGCTAGAAAACAATATTCAAAACAGATTTTCCTAAATACAAAGTAAGTATAAATTAAAATGATGGGATGATGTATTTTTATTAAACGTGTTGATCTGTGGAATAAGATTATTAATAAGTTAAAGCAGCTGAAACTTGTTCCGTGTTTAATAGAAACTTGAAGTTCATTTCCATGAGTCATCATGACAGTAGATAGGCTGATGTATAGTTGGTTTTATTATTTTATTTCTTTTTTGTTGCTCGTTTTCTGTGTATTGGTGAAAAAGTGTGTTTTTTTTTATTTTTGTATGGTTGTAATTTTTATTTTGAATAAAAATTACAACACTATTGAAAATGAGGTTAAATATTTTAAGTTTTTATTTTAACCTCTTTCTGCTCCTTTCCTTTAATTAATGATTTGACTTTTAACCTGCAAATGTTCTTTTATGCTATTTTCTTTTAATGAACGATTAAAT